>CM029278.1:32687862-33034077 GCA_016920895.1 Vaccinium myrtillus | reverse complement strand
GAAAAAATAATAAGATAAACCCCTCATCTTCCTTCTTCGGAGATGTTCAGGGTTGCTGCATTTTTTCCGCAGAGAGAGAGAGAGATAAAGAAAACCCTAGTTCTAGTTTCAGAGGGAGAAACACAGAGGAAGAGGGAGAGAGAAAAGAAAAGGCGTTAAGGGAGAGAGAGGCTGGAAACCATGGTTAAATTCATCAGGTTAAGAGTTTTTTTTTTTATTAATTGAAATGGTAACCGGTTGAAAGGGTAGGGAGTATTTTCTATTTCAAAATTCGACGGATGAGATGATTTTGAGAAGATCAAACGGCTGTAAGGAGGGGGGATATGGTGTCCCCAAAAGGACAGGGGGATATGGAAGAGCTCCCCAACATATAAAGTCAAAAAAATTCAAAAAATCCGGGCGCTAATTATTGTACGAGGACGGATATTAATGAGCCGATATGTTTAGCTAGTAGAAAAAATATCTAACTCATGTCCATTCAAAAGGCACTGCCAATTTTCTAGAACAGTGATGACTGTTGCCACTTGATTGAAAATTCAGGAATTGTACTTCTAAGATTTTGTGTGCATCTACAAAAAATAAATTGGCACTAGTTTTGTTTGGAAAGTGTCGATGAACAATTCACACCAAAAAAAAAAGAAAAAAGATATTGATGAAAGTTAAGGAAAAGTGTTAGTAATTGTCCAATTCATTTAGTTTCGTTGCTAATTAATTGATTGACTTTGATACAAGACCAGCATCCTTATATATAAATTTTAATTTCTTTGTTAGTTTCATTCAGGCATCTATAAAATAACAATACATACGCGTCCGTATACGATCATATACATCTAACAAAATTTAGCACTACATTTAGGGGGTGTTCCACTAACAAAAAACTGTTTTTTTCAAACACCGAGACATGTCATTTTCTCACAATACATCATACAAAAAACCGTGAAAAGCCAATTTTTTCAAAAAACCAAGTTAATATTTTGCCTTTTAAACTATACTCTCTATCTATTTTTCTGTGATTGTATCAATTGATCAAGAATATCTAAGATAACAGGAGTATTTGTAATACTATTATTCTAGGTTAAATTTCACTTACATCCTCTGAGGTTTCTGACAAATACACTGACCTCCCCTCTGCTTTCTGATACTCTACTGTCCTCTCTTATTTTACAAAGTAATTGACAGATACCTCTAGTGCCATTAATTTATGCCTAACAAGGTTAACTTCGTTGGTGAAATGACATTAATGCCCTTAAATTCAAGAGTGCATCCTCCCAACAAATTAATACACTTATTTTAATCCCGTAATACTTCACATGAGTTCATTACCTGACTTTCATCTTAACTAAGTGAAATGAACTCTAACTTCAGCTACGTTAACACTTTAACGTGCAAAAAGTTATTGTCGGTGGATGCTCTTATGTGTTAGAAGGGCCGGGAGGTGGGAGTTGGCTCGAACCCCGCCCTAATACGTGAAAGTACGGGGAGACGTCAACTGCACTTCGCTCCTCTTAGCCACTACCGACAATCATCTACTAGAAATCACAACCGACAATCCTCTCCGGCCGAAACGTAAAACAAAGACCAAAATGATTTTCATCATCCGAAACATCAATTGTCCACATCAACTTATTACACTCCCGGCTTTTTGCCATTAAATAATGGTTCAGAAACGCACTCAACCGAACAGCAACTCTCTCAGCTTTTCACCATGCCCACTCCAGTACTCACCTCCTCCCTTCAATTCCTCTGCTTCGCCGTCGCAATCTTCACAACACGTGCCGCCCTCCCCGGCACGTGGCAGCTCCTGGTCTCCAACGCTGGCATTTCCTCCATGCACACCGCCGTCACCCGGTTCAACACCGTTCTCCTCCTCGACCGGACCGACAACGGCCTACCCCGTTTAATCCTCCCAAAAAACCGCTGCCGCATCGACCCGACCACCGGCAAAGTCGATTGCCACGCCCACTCGGCCGTCCTCGACCTCCAAACCAACAAAATTCGCCCCCTCAGAATCCTCACCGACACGTGGTGCTCCTCCGGCCAGTTCCTCCCGGACGGCTCCCTCCTCCAGTCCGGCGGCGCTTTCGACGGCTTCCAGAAGTTCCGAAGATTCATCCCCTGCCAAACCGGTTCCTTCTGTAATTGGATAGAGCTTCAAAACATCACGTTATCCAAGGGGCGTTGGTACGCCACCAATCAGATACTTCCAGACGGTTCTATGATTATCGTCGGGGGGCGCGACGCCAACACCGTGGAGTACTTCCCGCCTAAATCTGGCGGCGGAGCGGTGAGTTTTCCGTTTCTCGCTGAAGCAGGAGACGAACAAATGGATAACTTGTATCCATATGTTCATCTCCTCCCTAACGGATATCTGTTCATATTTGCTAACATAAAATCCGTGCTATACGATTACACAAAAAACGAAATTGTTAAAGTTTTTCCACAGCTGGAAGGGGGCCCACGTAACTACCCGTCAGCAGGATCCTCTGCCATGCTGGCGCTGGAAGGAGATTATTCCAGCGCCACGATTGTCATTTGTGGTGGGGCCCAAGCCGGGCGCGTTCACTTTGGGGAGGTGGATAGTCCGGCCCATTCGAGTTGCGGGCGGATCGTGGCTACCGATCCTCCCGGTTTGGGAAATGGAGGAAATGCCGTTTGTTCGGATCATGGGGGATATGGTAATGTTACCGACGGGAGAGGTATTAATCATTAATGGGGCTCAAGCGGGGTATCAAGGATTTAATGGGGCTACAAACCCGTGTTTGAACCCGGTTCTGTACCGACCCGATCAGCCAGTGGGGCTCCGGTTCATGACGCTTCAACCCGGTTCGATCCCCAGAATGTACCACTCCACGGCCAATTTATTGCCAGACGGGAGAATTTTAGTATCCGGAAGTAACCCGCATTACGATTACACATACACCGGGGATTTCCCATCAGAGCTAAGAATCGAGTCGTTTTCGCCCGAGTAGTGGCTAGCGCAGATAGGGCAAATTTGAGGCCGGTAGTGGTGCGGAGTGGTGCGACGAAGGAGCGGAGGTTCAGTACGGGGAGGATTTCGAGGTTTTCGTGACGGTGCCGCTGCCGGTGGTGGGGATAGTGGAGGTGAATTTAGCGAGTGCGCCTTTCACTACACATTCGTTTTCGCAGGGGCAAAGATTGGTAAAGTTGGTTGTTACCAGTGCGATCCCAGTCGACACAGGGCGGTATAGAATTGGGTGTAAGGCGCCGCCCAATGGGAGGGTAGCACCGCCGGGGTATTATATGATGTTTGCAGTTAACCAGGGAGTGCCGAGTGTTGCTCAGTGGGTCCATTTGATCGTCTAATTTTCAAAATTTTATTTTTTTATTTATTTATGTTTTTTGTTCCATAGTATTTTCAAATTTCGAGAACTTGTTCTGAAAGTGTTGATAAAAAATTGTTTGTTAAGATTTTGTTTCATTGAAGTATCTGCAAACAAAATTAGGAAAAGTTAGAGGTGGCAATTGACAACCCACACTTAAACACTACTGATGAAACCATATCTTTAAGCTCTACTCTGAACAGTTCCACGGATATTGACCTTGTTGATGCACCTGTCTCTGAACTTAATCCCAAGAGGAAATATACCCGTCGGTGCAATAAAGAAAACAACCCGAAATCCCGAACCTTGTCCAAACCCAGCCCTTATGTGTCAAAGAGCAAGAAATCAGTGAGCGCAAGCAAAGGGCACGACTCAGCGGAAACTCTTACCAAACTTGGTAAAAGGAAACTGGGACTATTGGACTCGGAATCGAGGCATGAGAACAAGATGGAGGTGAATGCATTGGCATCTGCTAAGAGGAGCAAAAAGGCCGTGAATGTGTTATCAGAGATCAATAACCAAAATGTTGACATGGTGGAGGCGACCAGCCAGAAGTGGTCCCCGAGAGGTCAATGAAGTTCATGTGTTGGAATGTTCAGGGTGTGGGGAGACCCCTGACATTCCACCAGTTAAAGGAGTTCTCGCGACTCCACTCCCCCTCCCTGTTCTTTCTTTCAGAGACGAAGAACGGGGTGACTCGGATTGAGGCGGTTAAAAGGGCATTGGGTATGGATGGGTCTCTGTGGGTGGATCCGGTTGGCCTAGCTGGCAGATTAGCCGTATTCTGGAAAGGCGCAACTACAGTAGAGTTAAAAGGTAAATGTTCATGGTTCATTGATGTTCAAATTAATGAAGAAGATGGCAGCAATTGGAGACTGATTAATGTGTATTTTGACTCGCGTATCGAAGTTAGAAGGGCGCAATGGGATGTATTTATTCAGTACAAGGAAAATTTGGGTGATGAATGGCTTATTTGGGGTGACATGAACGACATAATTACTGCGGATGAGAAAAATGGGGGGGTAGCACCGGCTCAGTGGGAACTCAGGGGGTTCCAGAACTTCATCAACCACTGCCATTTAATTGACCTTGGGTTTTCTGGCTATCCATATACTTGGCGGAATAATCGTATTGGGGATGACTATATCCAAGAGCGTTTGGACAGGGCCCTTGCGTCCCCATCGTGGAGAGTGCGTTTCTCACAGGCCAGTGTCGAACATTTGAATGCAGTGGGTTCTGATCATAGTGCGCTGCTCCTTCATCTAACTCCCACTGTATTACAGAAGAAAGTGCCCTTTCGGTTTGATGCAAGATGGACCACGGAGGAGGATATGCAACCCATCATTCAACAAGCATGGAAAGTTCCTGTACAGGGCTCTAAATTATTCACTGTCCAACAGAAAATTAAGGAATGTCGCGCTTCTATTCGGAATTGGAAAAAACGCAAACGGCTAAACTCAAGGGAAAAGATCATGGAGTTGCAGGAGAAGATCCATCAGCTCCAGAATGGGCCTTTGCAAAATGGTGACTTACTTCAACGTTTGAAAGGACAGTTACACCATGAATGGGATAATGAGGAACTTTTTTGGAAACAAAAAGCTCGGGTTAATTGGTTGCAACATGGAGACAAGAATACGAGCTTCTTTCATGCATCTGTTATTCAGCGAAGGGCAAGGAATAGGATTTCAGGAATTGAAAATCAGTCCGGCGAATGGGTGAGCAACAAAGATACTGTGAGGTATGAGTTTCACCAGTACTTTCAATCCATTTTTACAGCCTCTCCGGTGTTGGACTTTGCCGATACAATTAGTGCAATTCCTCATAAAATCACCTCTGATATGAACCAAAGTCTTATACGACCTGTTACGAGTATTGAGGTTCACGAAGCCCTCATGTCTATGCATCCTTCTAAAGCCCCAGGAATAGATGGCATGACGGCCTTATTTTTCCAAACCTATTGGCATATATTGGGAACGGATATTACTGAGGCAATTCAAAGCTTTTTCCACAGTGGATTTCTTCTCCGAAGCCTTAACCAGACACTTATTACCCTCATTCCCAAAATCAGTTGCCCTACAAAACCTTCTCAGTTCCGTCCTATCAGTTTATGTAATGTGGTTTATAAACTGATTACAAAGGTTTTGGCCAATAGGTTACGCATGATCCTACCGTCTGTAATCTCAGATACCCAAAGTGCTTTTCTTGGAGGGAGGCAAATTACTGACAACATTTTGATCTCTCATGAAATTATGCATTCTTTAAAGAACAGGAGGCAGGGGAGAAAAGGCTGGTTCGCCCTCAAGCTCGACATGGCCAAGGCATATGACAGATTGGAATGGAGATACATTGAAGCAGTATTGATGAAGTTTGGGTTCCATCCGCAATGGGTCAAATGGGTGATGAGTTGTGTTGAGACAGTTTCCTTTGCAGTGGTAGTGAACGGGGACAAGGGAGATTTCTTTTCCCCTCAACGAGGCATTCGGCAAGGCTGCCCCCTATCCCCATACCTCTTCATCCTATGTGCTGAAGGACTTCATTATTTGATTCAGACCGCAGTTGAGATGGGACAGATGAAAGGCATCAAAATCGCTCGCAATTGCCCTCAGGTATCTCACCTTTTTTTCGCGGATGACTCTATTATCTTTGGTGAAGCTACCCTTGATAATTGTGCTGCCATTAATGAGGTATTCCTGGAATATGAACGGGCATCCGGACAGATGCTTAATAGGGATAAATCCTCACTTCTGTTTAGCCCCAACACCTCGAATTCGGTCAAGACCAGTATAATACAAGCCCTTAATATCCAAGCTGGAAATGGGGGAGGGCGGTATCTTGGTATACCCTCGATCATTGGAAAATCAAAAAAAGCGGTGTTTGCATATGTGAAGGATCAAATTCTGACTCAACTCAAGAGCTGGAAAGAAACTACCCTTAATCAAGCTGGTAGAGAAGTTCTTCTTAAATCTGTTGCGTTAACCAAACCAAACTTTGTAATGCAATGTTTCCTATTACCCAAAGGGCTCTGTCGTGATATGAACAAGGCTGTTCGCAAGTTCTGGTGGGGCAGCAAGGAGGGGGAAAACAAAATCAATTGGGTCAGCTGGGATACACTTTGTAACAGCAAGGAAGATGGGGGTATGGGATTCCGAGATTTGCACTCCTTTAATTTGGCCTTTCTAGCAAAACAAGGGTGGAGATTGCTCCAAGGTCATAACACGCTATTTCAGAAACTGTTTAAGGGCAAGTACTACCCTCGTTCTTCGTTTTGGGAAGCCCCATGTAACGGCACTGCGTCATGGGCATGGAAAAGTATTGTGGCTGGACGTGATGTACTCAGGAAAGGTTGGAGATGGAGAGTGGGGGATGGCCAAAGCATCAACATTTGGACAGAACCTTGGTTGGCTCGTTCGTATTCATTTAAAGTCTTTAGCTCTCCTAGCATGGATCCCCACGGCTTGCATTCACTGTCCAAGGTTTCTGATCTTATCGATAATGACCTACACCGATGGAAGGAGGATTTGGTCAGGGACAATTTCAGTGAGGACGATGTTGCGGCAATCCTAGCTATTCCAATCAGTAAACGAGGGGTGGCAGATAGAGGCATGTGGCATCATACCATTGATGGAGAATTCACGGTTCGCTCGGCTTATCACTTAGCAAAATCCTTAGGATTCAACAGGAACATGAGAGCGAAGGGCGAAACAAGCACGAGATTACCATCTATTATGAATTGGAAAACAGTGTGGAGGTTATCGGTGCCTACCAAGGTACGTCATTTTATTTGGCGATGTTTACACAATGCCTTAGCAGTACTCGTCAATTTAAATAATAGGCATCTGGATGTTAATCCCATTTGTTCTTTCTGCCACAAGAAACCCGAAACAGTAGAGCATGTTATGTTTCAATGTAAGCTAGCAAGACAAGTTTGGCATTTGGCTCCTCTCCCATTTAATTATGTTGCTGATTGGAAATATATGACTTTTGAGCAATGGTGGACATCTCGATTATTAGCTCTACGCACTGATGGTAAAGTCAAAGAGGAGATTGGAATTGTGGCATTTCTTTGTTGGTCACTTTGGAAGTCCAGGAATAAGGAGCATTTTGAGAAGCAACCTAGAGATCCATTAATGATACTTGAGCAAGGAGTTGCAAGTTGGTTAGAGTACAAATCTGCGAATGAGGCGAGCAAGGGGAGTGTTCCTGCTCCTGAACTTCCTCACAAACCAATCTGGATACCACCCGACACCTTTGGAATCGTTAAGTTCAATGTTGATGGAGCATTAGATGAACTCAATGGTTTGAGTGGAGTGGGAATTGTGGCAAGAGATGCGTACGGTAACTTGCTTGGGGCAGTGATGGAATCTTTCAAGGGGCTTTTCTCAGTACGGACTATCGAAGCTATGGGTTTCAGATGTGCTTTAGAATTAGCTCTCCAATGGAACTACTCTCATGTCATTATAGAAGGAGATGCTTCACAAGTGGTTCAGGCGCTCAACCGAACAAAGCGATTTGCAGATTGTGACTCGGTCATTTTGGACTGCGCCCAACTTGCCTCTTTATTCTTATCTTGTTCGTTTTCTCATGTGAAACGTGATTGTAACAGGGTAGCTCACTCGGTGGCTAGGCATTCCCTGTCTGATGTTAGGATGGTATGTTGGAGGGGTGATTATCCCCAATGACTATCATCTCTAGCTTTCGAAGATATTAGGGCTTTTAGCCCGTCTTCATATTAATAATAATTCTTTTTCACGAGTTAAAAAAAAAAAAAAAAAATTGACAACCCAACCCAACTTGCCCACTTATAATCTAACCCAAATTTACATAGGTTTGGTTGGGTTCAAAATGGGTTGAACATAGATGAGCAATTACTATATAAAAGGATTACAAAAAAATCAGAAAACGGAGATGAGCGACAACTTCTTCCCCAATTGGAATCCCACCCCTAATCTTTGGTCCTCTTTCTCTCTCTATAAAATTACTCAAAAGTTCACCAGAAAACATCAAAATTATGAGCGTTTCTATTTTCAAAACCATTATGTTTTCTTGTAAAACTAAAACTAATCTTACAGAACTACCATCATATGATTTTCAAAACCATTTGCCTTAATTAATTCAAAAATGTATTTAGCAAATTTGAGTTAACGTAGTTCGGGAATTTATTGAATGGCCTCGATTGTATTGGATGGCTCAGATTAAAACATTATCTCTCCTCTTTCTATCTCCTTTTTTTTGTTTCCAAATTCGGACCGCACAAAACCGACATGGGCGGCCTAAATGGGCCAAGGAGAAACACCACGTGCTACCGTACCGGCATCCAAAAATTACTCTAGGGACAGGCTGTCTCTCTCTTAAACATTGAATCTGGTTCATTTTCAAAAGGCACTGCCAATTTTGAAAATATCTAACTCATGTCCATTCAAAAGGCACTGCCAATTTTCTAGAACAGTGATGACTGTTGCCACTTGATTGAAAATTCAGGAATTGTACTTCTATGTTTTGTTTGGAAAGTGTCGATGAACAATTCACACCAAAAAAAAAAAAAGAAAAAAGATATTGATGAAAGTTAAGGAAAAGTGTTAGTAATTGTCCAATTCATTTAGTTTCGTTGCTAATTAATTGATTGACTTTAATACAAGACCAGCATCCTTATATATAAATTTTAATTTCTTTGTTAGTTTCATTCAGGCATCTATAAAATAACATTATACATACGCGTCCGTATAAGATCATATACATCTAACAAAATTTAGCACTACATTTAATATTTTGCCTTTTAAACTATACTCTCTATCTATTTTTCTGTGATTGTATCAATTGATCAAGAATATCTAAGATAACAGGAGTATTTGTAATACTATTATTCTAGGGTAAATTTCACTTACATCCTCTGAGGTTTCTGACAAATACACTGACCTCCCTTCTGCTTTCTGATACTCTACTGTCCTCTCTTATTTTACAAAGTAATTGACAGATACCTCTAGTGCCATTAATTTTTGCCTAACAGGGTTAACTTCGTTGGTGAAATGACATTAATGCCCTTAAATTCGAACTTGACCTTTTTTTTCTTGTTTGAGTTTATGTTGCATAATTTTTTTTAAAGGCGTGAAAAACTAAGTTAATTATTTATTTTAGTCTTAAAACTTTTTTTTCTTTGACTCAAAATTATTATTTTTTTAGTTTTCATAAGATATATTACTTTTTTACTTCTACAAATACAACATAGATTTCCTATCAGAGCTAAAAATCAAGGCGTTTTCGCCAGAGTACGTAGCAGCAGATAGGATAGGGCAGATTTGAGGCTAGTGGTGGTGCAGACAAAGGAGCAGCTTCGGTATTGGGAGGATGTTGAAGTTTTCATGACGGTGTCGCTACTAGTGGTAGGGATAATGTGGAGGTGAATTTTTCGAGTGCGCCTGTTGCTACACATTCGTTTTCGCAAGGGCAGTGATAGGCGCGCAAAATATTCACATAAGCGCCCCTAATTTATCCTTGTTAAGTCCATTTAAATTGTTCCTTAGAGTATAATGTTTTGTTTGCGTGTTTTTGTAGATATTCGGAGGCCTGATAAAATATAGAAAAGCAAGGTCCAATTTAATTCGCCGTCGAAATTAAGCCTGTGGGCAAATAAAGTCAAGTGATAAAGCAAGCATGGGCCTTGTAAATTACTCTCTAACAGACAGTCCACACGTGGCTATAGAAATTGGATGGCATCACATCCACTGGTGGGCCATTGTTCATGAATTTAGTTGATCACACTTGGACCAAGGGAAATAAATTAATGGGCTTGCAAAAGGATGGATCGGCTAGGGCTATCCACAGCAACCGACTTGGCAATAGAAAACGTGGTGCGGCGCAAATAACATTATAAATGGAGGCAGAAGGCTTGGGGGAGGAGGATCACACATATATACATCACGCATTATAGAGAGAAACGGCAGAGAGCAGTGCATCAGAGAACCGAGAGCCTTGCTCCGTTCGACCATCCTTTTCAAGGACGGCTAGACAGCAGCAAATTAGAGCTATGATTTCCACAACGATGTCCGGCTAAACTCCTTTCTGGGGCGTAGATGAAGCTCGTACTCTGAGTAATGTAGTTTTTATTACTTTTGCTGGATTTAATTATTCGGATTTGGTTGTGTGAACTAGATGATTTCAAGCTATGAAATTGGTTTAATTTTTCTCATATAATTGTGTGTTTGATATCCGCGGTTTCAAATACTTTTTCATGCAACGGTTTTAATTGAATTCGTAGTAATTAACTGTGATAGATTATACTATCGTAAGACGCGTCGTGCTACTAGATGGTTCGTGCCATAGAGACGGATCGTACTAGTAAGACGATTCGTGCTAGGCGGAGATAATCTATGCCGCTTGATGATCTACATATATTTTTTAGGCGATATCGCTAGGGCCCGCAAACCCTAACGGTATCCGGGGAATCCGAATAAGAAATTCCACAATCGAAATAAATCTAGCTTACAAAAGGGTCAAGTGGATTCGAAACCCTAGACTTTTCTCTCATCGAATCTCTTCAATTTTTAACTGCTTTCTCCTAATTTAGTTTCATTTTCATAAATTTAGGAAACCCAATCAAAATCTCTTTTCTCGAATTAATTTAGAAATCAACTGAAACATTTGCAATTTAGCCTTTTAATCCCTGAGGAGCGATACTCGGAATATTTACCACTATTCATTAGAGTAGTAGTAATTGTTCAGTTTTATAAATTATTTTTGATACGGAAACGACACGATCAGGCAGAGTTAAGTAAAGTTGGTTGTTACCGATATGGTGCCTGTCGGTGCAGGATGGTATAGGATTTGGTGTACGACGCCCCCCAATGGGAGGGTGGCACCGCCGGGGTACTATATGATTTTGGGGTTAACTAGGGGGTGCCGAGTGTTGCTCGTTGGATCCATTTAATCTTCAAAATTAGTCATTCTATTGATAATTCACTGAGCTGAAAGGCTCTTCCGTATAAGAGTAAACTCTTTTACGGAAAAGATTATTATTACAGCTCAGTAAGCTAATTTTAGAATGTTCTTTTTAAAATTTTCTTTTTTACTTATTTATGTTTTTTTTGTTCTATACCTTTGTTAAGAACTTGTTCTTAAATTGTTGATAAAATAAATTGTTCATTAAGATTTTGTTTCTCTGATGTATCCTCCAAAAGTTGAGGAAAAGTGTTCATTGACCAATTCTTTTGTTATCGTTGCCAGTTGATTGAAAATTCATGAATTTTACTTATAAGATTTTGTACACATCAACAAAAAATTTAAAGGGTGCTACATGCAAAAAAAAAAGTATTCAAAAAGTACCTAGAATTCTGGGTACTTTCTTGGTACTTTTTCTGAACAATTACCATTTCCCAAAAATTTAGCACTTGTTTTGTTCTGAAAGTGTTGATGAACCATTCGCACCAAAAAAAGATGTTTATTAAAGTTAAGGAAAAGCGTCAATTGTCCAATTCAGACAAATTAATAAAATAAGATAATCCAATATACATCCTTAGGTTATCCCTAATGGCAACTTGAAATCAAAATGTTGCTAAAGTTAGTGTGGGGCTACAACTTCTAGTTTCAGCCTTCCTTGATCCGATTGAATAATGAAAGAACACCTCTTGCCTGAGCTCCTTGCTTGCACATTTGAGCACCCTCGTTAGCACCGGACTAGACCATGCAGTCCAGAGCGGCACCCCGAGTGGGCTTGATGCCCATCTTTGCCAACTGGTCCCTCCGGCATTACCTTTCGGCGGAATTCGCTAGAGGTTTCCAGGTCAAAGGTATGTCAATCTTTCTTACTTCAGGAAGTGGATTTACTATTCAGCCTTTACGACCCTATTGTTCGGCGCCCACAATTAGCAATACGTGATCCAAAAATTGCTACGTTGGGCCCAGAGTGCCCCAAGTGTAATAATCCGAAATTTTTAATAAAATTTAGGATTATTTAACTTTATTTTAATTACTTTAATTTCGTTATTTAATTTCCAATTGCACTTAGGGCCCTTAATTTGCAATTACTACGGTTTATACCGTAATACTTCCAAATTGCTACAAATTCGACCCTAAGGCACGTTTACATTTTAATCGCGAGCATTACATTTTTATAAATTCATTTCATACATAATTATACACTTTTATACACATGCACAAGCAATACTAGTACACATACACACATGTGTATACATATACTTTATACATCATCCTACACTACCCAACCACCACCAACCATCACCAATACCACACTCTACCTCCTCCCATCAGCCAAAATCAGTCAATATGACCTCCCTTTGACTGTCATACACTCCACCACCATCCCCCATCACTTCCTAACCCACTATAGTACTTCTTTCACCAATCCTACACTCCAAACTACACCCAAAACTCATTTTATACTCCCCCAAACCCCAAAATTCGTCCAGAACATCTACTGCCCCTCTCATTCACTCTCTTCCTCCTCCAAACTCTCCCAAGAACTCCAAAACCAGGAACACAAAGCCCTATTAACATCCTTCAAGTTCTAGAGTGAGAAAAGTCAAGAAAATTGGGTTTTCACTTCAAAACATCAACCACAAGCTCCCACCTCTCATCTTCCACTTCAAGATCATCCAACACACTCCAAGGTACCCACATTTCACCATCAAAGTCACACAAGGCCAGCCAAAGAGCTCTTTTCACCGGTTTTTCACAAAAACCCATTTTTTCGCCAAATCTTCGCAAAACAAGGTAGAAACTGTACCCAACCTATTCCAAACTTTTTAATGTGTTATAATAGTCTAGGAGTAGTTTAGAGTTGATGGGTTAAAGCCCCAAGTCAAGGGTTTCACGAAATCCGAGCCAAAACGCGATGTACCCTTTTGACCCAAAACTTTGTTTTCGTGCTTAGTAAACTCTAGATTCATTGTGGTTCATGTTGTTAACTATTCCAAGCATGTTTCAGACTTTACTAAGTGTTTATGTGAGTTTCTCCATGAATTTATTGTGCTTAACCTTGTTCTTGATCTTTGTGTTTAAGTTAGGGGTTTAAAGTGTAATTTTGTGAAAGTTGGCATGCGTACTTGTGTATTATTTACGAAACCTATTTTTATCAACTAAGTGTCACTACTGGAAATTTAGGAGTGTAACAAAATGACCAGAATGCCCTTCGGGTGTAAAATGACCATTTTGCCCTTGTGTGTGTGTAAATTACATATTGTGTAGTTTTGTACTTAGTAAAAAAATCAAGAAATTGCATTTTATGACAAGTTAGAACTTTATTAACTAAAATAAAGTATTTTTACGTATTTACCCTTGTCGGTGGCAAAATTACATTTTTGCCCTTGTATTATGTTTATTTACAAAAAGGCCCCCAGAATTTGTAAATTTCTCTAAGGACCCTAGAGTCGTGAAATTATGCTGGACACCCTTGTACTTACTTAAAATGACATTGGTGACCCTTACTTTCTTTAAATTACGTTTTGACCCCAATAGTTTAGTAAATTACGTTTTGGCCCCTGTAGTTTGAATTTATTATGTTTAGACCCTGGTTTTCGATTACTTGAATTTCGTGAACTTGTGAATCGAGATATTCGGTTGTGACCCTTGTGATATCGTTATCGCTTTGCTTCTACTGTTCAATGCACTTTTCATAAACTTGTTGAATGCTAGAATGGACAACTAGGTTCCCGGGTTGGGTGATCGTACGCGGATATCACATAGACGATGAGGTTAATGGAAAAGTGAATTGGAATTGATTGATGGGGAGTTACCCCGAGATTGTTGTTGAATGGTAGTTCTGCCAAGTGATTGTTTCGGAGGATTGTTTGGCAGTCTACCATGATTTCGAAACCCTAGGATGTGACACTCTGTGATTTGCTTCATTTGAATTCTGAGGCGTTATAAGGGTGGAAGTATTATAGACCAGTTTCGGCTATATACCTACAGGACCTAGCAGTTGTCATACGTAGCCCAGTGGTACAGTTTCATCCCTAGGAAATTCTCTTATCCTTAGGTCGAGTTCTGCTACTAGACCACTGCTATCATCAAGGTTCTTTGCGAGGCGGCTGACGGCTGGGTTAAGTACGTAACTTATACCTTCCGTCGGGGCCCCCGAGTGAAGGGCAAACAAGGGGGGAGTAAATCACAGTTTGGTCATAGTCCTTAGTGGTTAACCGGGAGGAAAGTTCTCTAGGTTGAGAACTTAGATGAATATGTAAGTTAATGGCTAGTAATGAAATCAGCTATGTGTTTAATTTTTGCTTTACGATTTATTTCCTGCTTATTCCTTTAGTTACTGCTTTTCAAATATCATATATGTTGTACTCATATGTTAAGCAAGGGTTGGGAGGGTTAGAGTAGCTATTGAGTGATTTATCGCTCACGGTGTTACACTTCGTGTGACCCTGGTATAATACTATGATGTTGCTTCGCGACTCGGATGTATTATGCTAGACTGTGATCAAGCAGGTACTGTTGGTGTCGAAGGAGACGGTTATTTCGGAGCCGAGGGTTTTCCGGCAGACTAGGCTCAGGACCTTAATCTGTAGAACCCACCCCTTTATTTTTAAATGTTGGATCTGTAATATTAATTTCTCAAACCGTACTAAGTATTTTGTAATGGGTTGCAATTCACGTTTTCCAACGTGTACTCTGATAGAAACTCTTTTTATTAAATTAATCCTAATTAGTTGTCTTAATTAATGCTTCCGAAAATCGGGGCGTTACACCAAGTATTTGGTTACACAATGTATTTAGAATTCGCTAGAGGTTTCCAGGTCAAAGGTATGTCAATATTTCTTACTTCAGGAAGTGGATTTACTATTCAGCCTTTACGACCCTAGTGTTCGGCACCCACAATTAGCAGTACGTGATCCAAAAATTGCTACGTTGGGCCCGGAGTGCCCCCAAGTATTTGGTTACACAATGTCACTCTCTACGACCGCTCTAAAAACAGACTTGCGGGTGCGATGTCGAATGCCATAAAAGACTTAATTGAAGCCCTTCCTAATAATCTCTCCCTCACGATGACGCTCCCACGACTTGAAACCATGACCTCCTGAATCTGATACCACTTGTCGGACCGCTTTTCCACCATCTCCCCTAAAACCAATTGGTGTTAAGAAAGGTTTCAATTAAGACTTTTATGTCATTCGACATTGCACCCGCAAGTCTATTTTTAGAGCGATCGCAAGGAGTGACATTGTGTAACCAAATTCATAAGGGCACTCCGGGCCCAACATGCTCACAATGGAATAATAAAGTCAGCATTAATATCTTAATCAATACTCAAAATTTAACCTTTGCATACTCAAAGTTATCAACCTTTCATAATAGCCAAATTTAATGGACCTCATATCTCCTCAATCATGTACATCTCTCATTACACAAAAACCTTCTTTCTCTCTCTCAAACCACCAATGTTTTCAAAAAATTATTGAATTCATTTTTTCAAAACCTTTTTTTTTTTTTAAACTATTTAATTTTCTGATTTTTTTAAATCTGTTTGTTTTTTCAAATTGAAATTTTTTTCAAAAATAGTTTTATCGAAAATTGTATATTTTTTCGAAAACTATCTCTTTTTTTTTTTTGGAAAACTCTTTTTTTCTTCAAAAACTGTTTTTAATTTTTTTTTTTTTTTAAAAGAAACACAGTTTTGACTGAAAAAGTAGTTTTTCAAATAATTTAGTTTCTTTTTTGGTGTTTGAAAATGTGATATAGCACTCAATTTTGATTATGCTATTGTAAACCTCTACATTGTCGACTATAGTTATCCTCTAAATGGATAATCAAAAGATGATTTGACAACTTTTAGCTATTCAATTTTGAGTATAGCATTGGTGATTATAAGATCATACGCATCTATATGGAAAAGTCTAGTCACACACTTATTTTTACAACCAAATGTATAACCCATTTATACCACATTATCATATAAGCTTAATTATTTTAATGATCAGAAGCGTTCACCTCATATAAGCTTAATTATTTTAATTATTAACCAATGCTTCTGATCATCAAAATAATGTAGTTTGTATGCTAGTGTGGTAAATCGGTCGTAAAGTTGATTGTAAAAATAGATGTGTGTGACTAGACTTTCCCCATCTATCTATAATATAATTTAGCACTATGTTTAATATTTCTTCCTTTCAAACCGATATGAATCCTATAAAATTGTATGCATCTACATCAATACAAGACTACTTGCTGTTATAGTATCGCTTGAAGGAGAATTTCGATAATAATACTTGTATTATTATTTTCCTATGTATTGGCCGATATACATCACCTTCCGAACGTGTATTTTCATTGATGTGGACGGAATATAACTCACCAACCACCTTTCTTAATTTTTTTCACAAAGATTTTTTTTTTTTTTTTTTTTAAAAAAGGAGGAAACAAATTTTCAAGGCCAGCCCTGACTCTTCAAGAGCACGCTTTATAAATTTTTACAAAAAAAAATCTAAAATCAATCACAAAACGTCATCAACAATAATGAAATTCCAAACAATTACCGAACAATAGAAGATTTTAAAAGCAACACTTAACAATCACCAATGTCAGAATTAAAAAAAAATATTGAACATTGCAAGATTTCAAAATTCAAAAACATTTAAATATCAGTCCTTATAATTTTAGTAGCAAAAGTACAAATTATGTCTTCAAATATTCATAACTCGTAGAATTTTATATCTTGTTAATATCAAACAGAAAAAATCCAGAACATTAATTCCGTTTATTTCATTAATTGTAATATTTCTTTAGACTTTTATGGCCGGTACTAAAACAAAAGTGACTCCTTTCGTTTATTTCGTTTGAGCAACTCTACACTTTCTTCTATTATTCTAACAGTTTAGCATTTTTCTTATTCTAAGGCCTAGTTTTCCAAAAAAAAATTAGCAACCCAGTTGCTAAAATCAACCCTGATTTTAGCAAATGAGTTCACCAAGTGCTAAAATCTGGGTTGATTTTAGGCTAAAGTGGCAATATACCCCATCAACAAATAATATATTTTTAAACCCCAAAACTGAAATATATTTTTAAACCCCAACACCACCTCAGGATCTCCTCTAAAGCCTCAGCAGTCAACTGAAAAACTAATTCAAAAACCCCAAAACTGAAATGAAAGAGCCCAATTAATCTTGGTTACTTTCCCTCCTTTTACAACATATCTCAATATATATCACTCTTCATCAATTACTTCCTTACGAGCTATCTTGCTAATCACTTCCTCATCTTCACCATCATAATCTATTCCCAGTGATTTATCAAGTTCCCATATCGCGCAAGCCTCGTTGAGAATTGTTCTATTCCTATTATTAATCCCCTCCGATGAGATTGAAAGAGATACAGCCGCTGCCGCCGAATTGAACAAAACACCTTTTGTTTTTCGTTTTTTGATTTTCTTTCCCCTCCTGATAATATGATTAATTACTCCCACAACCTCATCGATCAACTGGCCTCACCTTAAATAAAAGGGACTCCTAAAACTAAAATATTTTCGAAATTCTATAAAGCGGTAGCACCTTTAGCTTTCAGTCTCGACTAATAAAGTGAGTAAACGAATGGCTATACTGCTATCCAACGTGCGGCCTAACAGTTATGGCTCTTTTGGGTGAAGAGATACTTTCAAAGCTTGCTTTTCATAGCGAGTAAGTGGAAAAAAAAACTGAAGTAAAATTCAAGGGTATTTTAGAAAGTAAAATTTAGACCAAATTAAGGAATAGTGTTTTCATTTTAAGAAAATAAGTTAATCACAAACTTGGAGGGAGAAACATGATCGAAGAGAGACAAAAATAACTCTTCATGTTGTCAAGTAATGTAAACCACACCCAAAGAGACTAATTCAACATATATACTATGTTAAATAAAAGTTTAAAAGGTCATATATATACAGACTAACTTATATTGTCAATGTAGGGTGCACGGAATTATAATTATGTCATAAAAGAATGCGTACCGACAAAAGAGCAAGGGTTTTATTCCACCAGGTTGACATGACGGGTTCCTTTGATCAATTTTATTAATTTCATAAATCGACTTGGTCATCTACACTACCTTAATTACGACTTGCTTCCACGTTTTATGTACTAAAAACTTGCTTCTCCCTATCATTATTCTATACCACTTAGAGCCCATTTGGATGGGGCATAATGCCCGGATATACTTGGACCCGGATTAGGAATTCCGGGCCCATTGTCTTGCCTTGGTTTGGAACAAAAAGGTGAGGCAGGATTAATTATGGCCTGGAGTAAATAAGAAGGCCGCGCCGCTCTTATTTTTAGACAGCTTGGACCCTGTCCAAAATTAGTCCCGCCCCCAATTAACCTCCCACCCCAATATTGTTGCTGAATCATCCAATAAAGTTGGCTTTGCAATTTCCTTCAAATCAAAAAATAAAGTACTTCCGCGCATAATTTTTTTATTTATTTTTGCTCCAAGTTAAACTACTAATAGTGATTTTTAATTCGATTTGAAAATGCGCATAATTTTTTATTTTATTTTGCACCAAAATAAACTAATAATAAAGATCGTTAATGCGAAGCGAAAAAATTTTAAAAATTGTGTACGAAAATATTTTACATTGTTGGCTTATTGTGTTGGCTTTGCAATATCCTTCAGATCAAAAAATAAAGTATTTCCGCAAATAATTTTTTTTTTCTTTGCACGAAATTAAATTACTAATAGAGATCTTTAATTCGATGCAAAAAAAAAAATTAAAAATTTGTTTATGAAAGTATTTTACATTGTTAGTTTATTGAGTTGGTTTTGCAATATCCTTCGGATAAAAAAATAAAGTACTTCCTCCATAATTTTTTTATTTTTTGTTGCACCAAATTAAACTACTAATAGAGATCTTTAATTTGATGCGAAAAATTAGAAAAATTGTGTACAAAATTATTTTAATGCACATTTATTACATTTATTTTTCTACTTATTTTTTTGGTAGTGAGACTAGGCTGCATTACAATGTTTTCCCATATTACATTACAATTACAACTATTTTCTTTTGTTGAATTATTAGTTGTGTTTTTTTAAGCCTTTGTAATGGTATCTCAAATAAAGTAGTACATTTATTTAATATACGAAATTATCACACAAATAAATGAAATTATAAATAGATATAACATTTAGTTAGTTGTTAAATTATTAGAAACTTAAATGTTTGTAATTATATAATTGATTTAATGCAATTCAATATGGGCATGCACAAGGTCAATTTTGTCATTTAAGAGCTTTTTACATGGTCTGCCCAACCTTAACATCCAAACCAAGTACTAATTTATCCACCCTTCATAAATATCATATCATTGTGGGCCCACCCCTCCGTAACTAATCGCCCCTACTATTTATCCACCCTCACTGTATAATCCACCCAAAATTAATCCGACATCTAATCTGGCCCTTAGGGAAATTGACTGATGCAATAGAGTTCTTTTTTTTTTCCTTAGACAAATGCAAATATCCAACTCATGTCCATTCAAAAGTACTGCAAACTTTTTGAAAAGTGGTAACTGCCCAATTAATTCTTTGCAACAATACCACTACATACTCAGAATTTGAAAATCAGTGGGTACTTTAGACTTTTTCAGTCTCCTCTCTGAATACTTAGACTTTCTGTTCTTTGCCACCGTTGCTACTAGAAAAAAAAAAAAAAAAAAGCACTAGTTTTGTTCGGAAAGTGTTGACGAACCATTCACACAACACACCAAAAAAGTTGATGAATGTTAAGGAAAAGTGTTATTAATTGCCAAATCATTAATTACATGTCTTCCTCATTTAATAAAATCAAGTGTCAGATTTTATCAAATATTGATTTTATCTTTTGGTCGTTGCTAATTGAATTTTGACTTTGATACAAGGACGGCATCCTTATACATAAATAAAAAAAAAATTGTTGTTAGTTTCATTCAGGCATATATAAAATAAAATTATATGTACGCGTCTGTATAAGATCATATGCATCTAACATAATTTAGCACTACATTTATTGTGCCTTTGAGAATATATATGAATGTATAAAATTGTATGCACCTACATCAAAATATGACTATTTTTCTGTGATTGTATCAATTGATCGAGAATACCTAAGATAATATTTGTAATACTATTATTGTAACACACGTGGGTAGATAATTAAATATTGACCTCGGGTCCACGTGAATGTGTGTTGGAAGAATTTGCGATAATTCCTTATGCACCGACGGGGTGCACCGAGCTCATACAGTCGTCTGATTGCCTCGATTCTCCCGTGAGCCCACTCGGAATTCGATTTTGAGAAGGATGAACGGCTCGGATCGATCGGTTGGGACTCACAACCAACGTCGTCGGTACGTGGTCGGTGCACCCCGTCGGTGCAGGTAGAAGGGTTCGAAGAATTTGGGCGCTGAATAATTTTTAGAGACCGGCCGTGTATGATACTCATATATGGAGTATACTCAAACTAAACTTCGTCACGTTGCGCCCCTCTTAAAAAGTACCGTACTAGAGCATTTGTTTTGAGCCCTAAAATTAATGATGATGTACTTGATTCTTAACCTTATCTGTCCAAGGCCTAGTGGGGGCAATTTAAAATCACAAAACTCTTAAGAATAATGTAATTCTGACTAATTCTATCCTCAAACCATGTCAGGATAAAATAATTATGTACCCGGCTCAACGTACGCATGCCTCAATTAATTCCATAAACAGCCCCCAAAAGCGGTCCGTTGATCATAACCAGAATGAACCCCAAATCACTCCCAAATAACACTAAAATAAGCCCAAAATCAAACTAAAATCAGGGATCCTCGTACCTACATATGCTATGAAAGCGGGAATCCTCTTCAACGTGTCGTCGTTTGCCCTGAACGTAGCCTAGGACCATGACCTTCCTCTCAAACCCTAAGAGGGAGGGGGAAGGGAGAAGAAAAATATTTGTGGCAGTTAGGGTTTTGAAAGAGAGGAGAGGAGAAAAAAGATACGTCGACTGCCGAGCTTGCTAGAAAAATGAAATTTTTGTAAGTAAAGAAGGCGTACTATGAAAAGGAAAATATAGCGAGGAAAGGGAAATACTATCACTATAACGACCCAAAATACCAAATACTACTAGGTTGGCTAGCCACAAAATACATCTCAATGCCAACAGCCTAACCAAAATGGCTATTCAACACATGTTCATTTTCGCGGGGGGGGGGGGGGGGGCACAACTGAGTAAATCCGGATCCCAAATAAAAAATACGGAACGTTGAATTTCAAATCTAAATCCAAAATAATCCTCCTCCGTCACCAGCAACAATATTATGCCTCCCTCGCCAGCTAACCCGACATCGAACACAGAGATCAACCAACTTTGGAAATGATCAACGGTAGCAAAGGAAGGGGGCGCGTGCAGCCGCCTCCGGATCCAGTCTTTGTCGAGGCTACTGGAGATGCTCTGACTCGCTAATACATTCCCCTCCGGCCTCCGGGAGATATATTACTATGGGGATAATCGATAACACCTTTCTTTACATAGAGAAAAAGTTATAGGAACACACCTTCCAGACACAATAGTGTCTAAAACCGTTCAATGTATAAACTCACGTGTATCGAACGGCTCAACAAATCGAGGCCATGAGTTAATCCATCTTTCTTTTACCCGTAACTAACAGGACAAAGAGAACAGTATATCCTCATGTCCAAAACCTATAATCACCCACTAGAAACTAATTAAGGGGAAAATACAAAGAAAGAAAGACAACCACCCAGTAGCCACTTGGACCTTTGGACGGTGGACCCCAAAATCAACATTAGGATCAGCCTTTTTTTTTTTGCTAAATTGGGAGAAATTCCATTCCAACTGTGTTATCGCCGACCAGCTTTCTTTTTTCAACTCAGGCGTTGAGTTCAGCTAAACCCAACTTTCCTCTCTGTAACGTAAAAAATGATTTCAATTACCATCCGAAATGGACGGTCCACATCCAGTGGAGCATTATGGATTGAGAATCAGGGAGGGAGTTCTTAAAAAGGCTAGAGCATTTGTTTTGAGCCCTAAAATTAAGATGATTTTCATCTTTGTCCACGTTGCCTAGTGGGGGCAAAAAAATCACACATATTTATGATGAAAGTTGTATGCAAAGAAAAGTCGTCTAATTCTTTTTAATTTTTTTGTGTTTCCACATTAAACTTAATGTCGTCGACATTTATTATCCTTTATATGTTTATTATATATAGTCTTTCAAATCAAGTGGGAAATCTTGTTTTTGTTTTGTTTTGAAAGAAGGCTTATAACAATTTGGTTCAAATTTTGTTGGAAACATTTATTTTAATTTCAAACGAGAAACCATGTTTTGAAAAATAGAGAAAAAAAAATTAATTTATATTTTAAATTTTTAAGAAAGCATTGCATTTTTAAAAACGTGGGGGGGCCAAGGGCCCACCCCAGCCATAGGCTGGCTCCGCTCCTGTCCACGTCAACTTATCCCCCACATTTGACATTTCTTTCTCTTAATGAAACAGACAACAGAACACGCTCTGATCATTTTGACATTTACGCGTAACTCAATTAATTTTAAAATTCTAAAATTAACAGCCGGTGGCTCTAGGATTTGAATATTTGACCTTCGTATAATTCTGACATTTTTAACTTTTTGAAATTTAATTAACATTTTAGTTGATGTTATGTGCACCTTTGACCCGGCTTAATTTATTTGTTCTTTCAACTTCTGTTGCCGTGTGGATGGTGATGTTTCATCCGATCAGTGACGGAGTCACACTATTCGTAAGAATCTAGCTTTGTAATTTTGTGTTGTGTGCATGTGTTCGGATCATCGCCGAGGGAACGAAAGTAGAAGAAAATTGCCACAGTGATCGTCAAATATTTTTACTCCGACGTAGAACTCAAAACAACTGGAGAACTTTTTCAGTGCCGAGCAGGTATTACCACGAGGTGTCCGATGTGGTATTTTGCGGCCAATCAAAACACATTGTTTGGGCGTGGGTCCTCCGTTCGGTACAGCGTGGCGCTTGCCACTTGGGCATGGTTTTAAATATCGGCCGTTACGAAGTTTTTTTTGGGTAAAGAAGTAGAAAAATATTATTAACCAAAACCACACTGGCCCAAAACTGGCAAACAAAAACAACCAAAATAAAAACCACCGGCCCTCAAAACCACCGGCCAAAAAACACCTAAAAGACTAACAACAAAAAAATAAAAAGTGCAGAAAATAAATAACGCCAGAGCTGTCACCCACCGCCGTTGTTGCTGTCGTTGTCGGGAATCTAGATCTAGAAAACCCAGATCCGGCTCCCCCGGTCCAAAAATCAGGCGTGGTCACCCATACCGGAACGGAGGAAAATACTTCTAACAATACATCCTCATCTGTCCAGAGGCCAAAACCAACAATTCCTTTTTCTTTCTTTCTTTCTTTTTTCCCCTACCAATGCTACATAGTACTCGCCATGTTTGATTGTCACATTTTATGTACTATATATGATGTGTCAACATTGAATTGATAAAATATGCTCCACTACATAACATATGGGGCACATTCTACTAATATATTGATGACACAACACAAACACATGGTATCCAAAATGTTTTTAGATTTGACCAAACCCTCATTCTCCTCTGTTTTTCTCAGGGAACAATTAGTAGTTAGTACTGTTAGGTGTTAGATTGGGAGCTGGGAGGGGGCTCAAACCCCGCCCTAATGCATGAGGTTATGGGAAGGCACCAACCGAACTGCACTCCTCTTACCACCACCAAAAATTATCCATTGAAACCCATAGTATTCAAAGTTTTGTCACAAAGGTTTTTTTTTTTTTTAGATTTGACCAAATCCACAATCTCTAATTGATTAGGGTATTTCACTCCGCTTTGCCATCACCGACAATCTTCTAAGCGTCTATTGAACTTCACTCCACTTGCTAACACCGACAATCATTCACGCGCCAATTGACCTGGTCATCCGTGCAAAGATTCCAGTTATCAAAAAAAAACATAAAAAGATTTCATCATCCAAACTCAACGGTCCACATCAACTTATGCCCCACTCTCTCTTCAAATAACAGCACAGACACACACAGGAAACACAACTGTACACTTCTCAGCTTTTTTCACAATGTCCACTCCAGCACTCTCCTTCTCCCTTCAACTCCTCTGCTTCGCCGCCGCAATCTTCACAACATGTTCCGCCCTCCCCGGCACGTGGAAACTCCTGGTCGCCAACGCCGGCATTTCCTCCATGCACACCGCCGTCACCCGGTTCAACACCGTTATCCTCCTCGACCGGACAGACAACGGCAATCCCGAGATAATGCTCCCAAACGGCCGCTGCCGCACCGACCCAACCACCGGTAAACCCGATTGCTACGCCCACTCCGTCATCCTCAACCTCGAAAACAACGCAATCCGTCCCGTCGAAATCCTCACCGACACGTGGTGCTCGTCCGGCCAGTTCCTCCCGGACGGCTCCCTTCTCCAATCCGGCGGTCAGTCAGACGGCTTCCACAAGTTCCGAAGATTCTACCCCTGCCAACCAGATGCGTTCTGTGATTGGATAGAGCTTGAAAACGTCGCCTTACACGATGGGCGTTGGTACGCCACCAATCAGATACTCCCCGACGGTACTATGATAATCGTCGGGGGGCGTCAAACCAACACTCTGGAGTACTACCCGCCTAAAGGCGGGGCGGTGAATTTCCCGTTCCTCGCCCAGACGAACGACGCTCAGAATGATAACCTGTATCCGTACCTTCACCTTCTCCCTAACGGACTTCTATTCATATTTGCTAACGTTCAATCCGTGCTATATGACTACACGACAAACAAGATTGTAAAAACTTTTCCAAACCTAGAGGGGGGCCCACGTAACTATCCGTCAGCGGGGTCCTCTGCCATGTTGGCGCTGGAAGGGGATTATTCCACCGCCACCATTGTCATTTGCGGTGGGGCCCAAGCTGGCGCTTTCCGTGCGCAGGCTGTGGGTCGTCCGGCCCAAGCGAGTTGCGGGCGGATCGTGGCGACTGACGCCAACCCGGGTTGGGCAATGGAGAACATGCCGTTTGGTCGGATCATGGGCGACATGGTAATGTTACCAACTGGAGACGTGTTAATCATTAATGGGGCCCAAGCGGGATCCCAAGGATATGGAATGGCTACGAACCCTGCTTTGCACCCGGTTCTGTACCAACCCGACAAGGCCGCGGGGCTCCGATTCATAACGCTCGCTCCCAGTGGGATCCCCAGAGTGTACCACTCTACGGCCAATTTATTGCCAGACGGGAGAGTTTTAGTAGCCGGAAGTAACACGCATTTCTACTACACGTACACCGGCGTTTTTCCATCGGAGCTAAGAATCGAGGCGTTTTCGCCCGCATACTTGGCAGCAGGTGTGGCGAATTTGAGGCCGGTGGTGGTGGATGCGACGGGGCATGTTCACTACGGGGAGGCTTTCGTGATTTTCGTGACGGTGCCGACGGCGGTGACAGGGGTAATAGAGGTGAATTTTGCGAGTTCGCCTTATACCACGCATTCGTTTTCACAGGGGCAGAGATTGATAAAGTTAGCTGTTACCGCTGCGGTGCCGGTCGGTGGTGGAAAGTATAGGATTGGGTGCACGGCACCGCCCAATGCGAAGGTGGCACCGCCGGGGTATTATATGATGTTTGCGGTTAACCAAGGAGTGCCAAGTGTTGCTGCTTGGGTCCATATGACCTAAATTTTCAAAATTCCAAAGTTTAAAAAGTTTGTTGTAAAATGCATTGAAAAGTGTAAAAGATGCACTGGAGTACGTGTTTTTATTTTATTTTTATACTTATTGTTCTGAAAGTGTTAATAAAATACTCCACATTATTTGTTAAGGTTTTGTTTCACTGATGTATCCACAAAAAGTTTTGGAAAAGTGCTGATTGTCCAATTCTTATGCTACTGTTGCTAGTTGATTGAAAATTATTGAATTGTACTTCTAATATTTTAGCACACATCAAAAGGGGAAAAAAAATCGCACCAAAAAAATTGATTAAACTTAAGGAAAAGCGTTAATTGTCCAATTCATACACATCAATAAAATAAGATAATACGGGTCTTCATAAGATGATCATATGCACTTGTATGGAAAAGTCTAGTCACACATTAATTTTTACAACCAAATGTATAACCGATTTGCCACATTAGCATATAGGCTTTTATTTTGGTGATAAGAAACGTTCACCTTATAGAGAACGTTGAGAATAATAAGAGTATCCACTACAAGAAATCTGAGATACCCCAGCACTTTTTCTACCAGCGCCTCCAAAAAACGCTGGAATTGAAGGTATATAGCAGCGTCTTGGAAAACCGTTTCTAGAAACGGGTCATTACCAGAGGGTATTAATATTATGAACCGATGTTAGATTCTTCAAAATAAAAAAGGCTGGCATAGACATCAATTTCCAATAAGGCATTAGCACAGCCCCAATAAATTAAATCCGGGAAACAATTGGCGGTTCCGATTACCCAAAAAATTTAATTTTATTTCAAAAATGTTGAAAAATAAAAAATGAATTTTTGAATAATAAAAATAAAAATTTTGAATTTTGAATTAATAGGTGAAAATTGAATTTTTGTAATTACATAATAAAACCTTAGCTTTTTGCTTCCCTCCATTTTGCATACAACATACATGTAATGACATACATGTAATTTCTCTCTCTCTCTCTCTCTCTCTCTCTCTCTCTCTCTCTCTCTCTCTCTCTCTCTCTCTCTCTCTCTCTCTCTCTCTCTCTCTCTCTCTCTCTCTCTCTCTCTCTCTCTCTCTCGGTGTGATATACTGTTTCCCTCCATTTCTTCCCCTCCCCCCTAAATCAGTATATCACAGAGAGAGAGAGAGAGAGCACTACAAGAAATTACACCAACGCCGACTAAAAAAATTTACTCAGCAATTGTTGTACCATTGCCGACTAAATTAAATTTACTCGGCAATTGTTGTACCATTGCCGAGTAAATTATCTTACTCGCTGAATGCTGATGAGATAGAGTTTCTTTTTTTTCTTTAGATAATTTCAAATATCCAACTCATGTCCGTTCAAAAGTACTGCAAACTTTCTAAAAAAGTGGTAACTGTCCGATTAATTCTTTTCCACAACACCACTACATATCCAGAAAATACACTCAGAATTTGAAAATCAGTTGGTACTTAGACTTCTTGGGTCTCCTCTCTGGGTATTTGGACTTTATATTCTTTTCCACCATTGCTACTTGATTGAAAATTCAGGAATTGTACAACTAAGATTTTCTGTGCATTTACAAAAAATTTAGCACTAGTTTTGTTCGGAACCATTCACACCACACACAACAAAAAGTTGATGAATGTTAAGTTTCGTTAACATTCATTAAGTTTATCCACCCAAAATTAATCCGGCATCTAATCATTAAGTTTCGTTGTTAATTGATTGACTTCGATACAAGGACGTACGGCATCCTTATATAAAAATAGAAAAGAAAGAAAAATGTTGTTAATTAGTTTCATTCAGCCATATATATAATAACATTAGAGGTGCGTGTCCGTACAAGATCATATGCATCTAGCATAATTTAGCACTACATTTTAATATTGTGCCTTTTAGAATATATATGAATGTATAAAATTGTATGCACCTACATCAAAATATGACTATTTTCTGTGATTGTATCAATTGATCGAATATCTAACATAATACGGAGTAGTATTTGCAGTGATGGAGCCAGGGGGGCCAGTAGGGGCGGTCGCCCTGTAAGAAGAAAAAAAAACCTCTAGTATTATATAGAAAAAATTAAATTTTCCTATGAATTATATATGGTTCGCCCCAGTAAAGTATTTTGGGAAAAAAATTCGCCCCTACGTAATGGAATTCCTGGCTCCATCCCTGAGTATTTGTATACTATTATTGTAACACACATGGGTAAATAATTAAATATCGACCTTGGCTCCACGTGAATGTGTGTTGGAAGAATTTGGGCGCTGAATAATTTTTTAAGGAAGAAGCCGGCCGTGTGTGACATTCTTAACGTCGTATCAGTTCATTATCGGATGATTGTGTAAACACTAGTGCTGTGATTGCGCGCGAGGCGCGCAACCGAGACCCGTGAAAAAAAACGTGCATTATTCGGACCAAAAAATTAAATATTTTCGTACATAATTTTTCAAATTTTTCACATCCAATTAAAGATCTCTATTAATACGGAGTAGTATATTTTGGTGCCAAAAAATAATAATAATTATGCGCGAAAGCACTTTATTTTTTTATCGGAAGACCAAAAAGGCTGAGTAAATAACAGAGTAAACAATTATGATTTTTTTGGTGAAAGGTAATTGCAAAGCCACCAAACTACCAAGATCTCAATTAGTAGTTTAATTTGGTATTAAAAATAATTTTTAAAAAATATGTGCTGAGATACTTTATTTTTTATCCGAAGGAAATTACAAAACCCAACAAGCCACCAATGTCATGACTGTGGTGAATGGTAATTTGGTAATATAAGTATTTCAAATTTTTCCGCGTCAAATTAAAGATCTCTGTTAGTAGTTTAATTTGGTGCTAAAAAATAAAAAAAAATTATGCTTTGAGATATTTTACTTTTTTTATCCGAAGAAATTATAAAAGTAAAAAAGGGCCAATATATATAGGGAATGGTGCTTTGGTAAAAAAGTAAAATTTTTGGTTTTTTGTTTCGTCTTTATTCAAAAAAAAAAATTACATTTCTTAGTTTTGCGTCAAGTTTTCATGGTTTATAGATTCGTCTCGACGAGACAAATCAAATGAGTATAAAATTATTGTCGAAACTTTTTTTTTTAATAAAGCAAAAATTAAACCAATAAACTGGTTTAACTTGGTTTATTTTCAGCTTTATTCAAAAAATTATTAGTTTTGACCATAAGTTTATACTTTTTGGATTCGTATCGTCGAGACAAATCCATAAACCACGAAAACTTAACGCAAAACTAAGAAATGCAATTTTCCGAGAAGTTTGGGATATGTTTGGTGTTCCATCCTACCGACGCTAGGGTGCGAAAGCATGGGGAGCGAACGGGATTAGATACCTTGGTAGTCCATGCCGTAAACGATGAGTGTTCGCCCTTGATCTACGCAGATCAGGGGCCCAGCTAACGCGTGAAACACCCCGCCTTGGGAGTACGGTCGCAAGACCGAAACTCAAAGGAATTGACGGGGCCTGCATAAGCGGTATATAGCGAGGAAAGGGAAAAAATGTCACGGAAAAATACTGAGCCAAATTACCAAATTCTACTTTGGCTGGTCACACGATACATCTCAACTCCAACAGCCTAACCAAAAGTAAATCCAGATCCCAAATAAAAAATAAAAAAAAAGTAAATCCAGATCCCAAATAAAAAATATAGAACCTTGAATTCCAAATCTAAATCCAAAATAATCCTCCTCCGTCACCGGCAACAATATTAGCTAGGCCTCCCTCGCCAGCTAACCCGACATCACACACAGACCTCAGTCAACTTTGAAAATGATCAACAGTAGCAAAGGGAGCTAGAGGGCGCGCGGCCGCCCCCGGATATCCAATCTTTGTCCAGACACAAAAGTGTCTAAAACCATTCAGTGAATTTGAACTCACGTGTATCGAACAGCTCAACAAATCCGAGGCCATGAGTAATCCATCTTTCTTTTACCCGTAACTAACAGGACAAAGAGAACAGTGTATCCTCATGTCCAAAACCAACATTAAGATCAGCTTCATTTTTTTGCTAAATAGAGAGAAATTCGATTCCAACTGTGTTATCGCCGATCAACTTTCCTCTGTAACGTAAAAAATGATTTCAATTACAATCGGAATTGGACGGTCCACATCAACTTATCCCCCACATTTAACATTACTCTCTCTCTCTCTCTCTCTCTCTCACTATTCAAATAACGAAAAGACAACCGAACACGCTCTGATCACTTTGACATTTTCGCGTAACTCGATTAATTTTAAAATTCTAAAATTAACAGCCGCCGGCTCTAGGTTTGAATATTTGACTCTGACATTTTAACTTTTCGAAATTTACTTAGTACTAACATTTTAGATTTTTAGTTGATGTCATGTGCACTTTTGACCAAGTCGATCCGTTGGCCCGGCTTAATTTATTTGTTCTTTCAATTTCTGTTGCCGTGTGGATGGTGATATTTCATCCAACCAGTGACGGAGTCGCACACTATTCGTAGGAATCGCCACAGTGATCATCAAATATTTTTACTCCGACGTGGAACTCAAAATGACTGGAGAACTTTTTCAGTGCCGAGCGGGTACACGTGGCGTCCGACGTGGTACCTTACGGACAATCAAAACACGCTGTTTGGGAGTGGGATCCTCCGTTCGGTATAGCGTGGCGCTTGCTACATGGGTCTCATGGGCCCGTTCGTTACTGCGTGGAGTTTTCCGATTGGCCGCAGGGTATCACATCGGCTCGACACATGGTACCCCGCTCGGGACCTAAAACATTTTCGACTGACCCTCACATATCCTACGCAGATGAAAATCTATTGTACTAACGTCTAACATTGTAATTCACTCTCTAAATTTAGGTCTTCTAATTTATGCATGACTTGAGGGTCTTGATTTGATGGAGATTATATGCTAGGTAAGGATGCTAGGCTAAAGACCCTTGATCATCTTTCAAGAAACACTTTCTAGTCTCCCCTTTTGACCTCACTTTTTGGTGACATTTTGACATGGTATTTTTTCTTGTGTTCTCCTGATTTTTATTCAACTCGAGTTAAAAATTCATATAAGATAATAATAAAGTCCCAAATAAAAATAGTCTCGTTGAGCAGACGATGTGATATAAAAATAATATCCCAATCTTATAAAAATAAAAATAAAAACAAACAAACCATGCCAAATAGTTTTCACGAAGTTAACCCAAACATCGCTTAAGTGAAAGAAAATACTTCTAACCATACATCCTCATCTGTCCAGAGGCCAAAACCAACAATTCCTCTTTCTTTCTTTTTTTTTTCTTTCTTTTTTTTCCTTAACAATTAGCCATTGATGACGCAACCAAGGGCGGATCTTAGAGGTAGATTAGGTGGGCTATAGCCCAGGTGGGGTTTCAAAAAACGGGAAAAAAAAACAAAATTTTATATGTAAAATTTTCGCCCGCGTACTTAGCAGCAGATGTCGCGGATTTGAGGCCGGTGGTGGTGGATGCGACGGGGCATGTTCACTACGGGGAGGCTTTCGTGATTTTCGTGACGGTGCCGGCGGCGGTGACAGGGATAATAGAGGTGAATTTTGCGAGTGCGCCTTTTACTACGCATTCGTTTTCGCAGGGGCAGAGGCTGATAAAGTTGGTTGTTACCGATCCGGTGCCGCTTGGTGGCGGAGAGTATAGGATTGGGTGCACGGCGCCTCCCAATGCGAATGTGGCACCGCCAGGGTATTATATGATGTTTGCGGTTAACCAGGGAGTGCCTAGTGTTGCTGCTTGGGTCCATTTGATCTAAATTTTCAAAATTTCATAGGCCCAGTGGGCTTATGTTAAAGTCTAAAGAGTTCGTTGAAAAGTGTATAAAAGTAAAAGTAAATGCATTGTAAAGTGCATGTGGTACCTTCATCTTCTTTTTTTAACTTGTTGTGAGCCTAGTAGGCTGACAATAACAAGACACCTCTACTTATTTATGTTTTTTTGTTCCATAGTGTTTTCAAGAACTTGTTCTCAAAGTGTTAATAAAATACTCCACATTGTTTGTTAAGATTTCGTTGCACTGATGTATCCACAAAAAGTTTTGGAAAAGTGCTGATATCTGTCCAATTCTTATGCGCCGTTGGTAGTTGATTGAAAATTATTGAATTGTACTTCTGAGATTTAGCACATCAAAAAAAAAAAAAATCGTACCAAAAAAATGATTAAAGTTAAGGAAAAGCGTTAATTGTCCAATTCATACGCATCTTTAAAATAAGATAATACGGATCTTCATAAGATCATTTGCATTTATATATGGAAAAGTCTAGTCAGACATTAATTTTTACAACCAAAAGTTTAACACGCAAAATTGAGTTAATTTAACCGCCTAAAATTGTTCAAAAATTTCAACATTTTAAGTCGAACCTTTTTTTTTTTTTTCAATTTGTTCGAAAATCGAAGTCAAAATAGAAATTAAAAGGAGGGGTCTATCGCAATATCTTACTTTTACATTTTTTTTTGTATGGGTGATTCTAGTTGAACTCAAAAGGAATTCAAATTTGAGCTACTTCTTCCGTCCATCTTAACGGATATTTTTTTTTTGATCAGTATCTTAACGGATATTTAAACAGTTACATTTTAGTCGATACTATAAGGGGTGTAAGTATTTACTGCATCCGTCCCGGTGTTGAATTGTTCCACTAACTAGTTTTTTCCAAAAACTAAGACAGTTTGAAACCAAAACTCGCTTAGAGTAATAATAGGAAGACTCTTCCTTTTAAACGATAATTACAGTGGAATAGTGGAGCATCCGCGTTCTTATAGGCTTTCCTAGTACTGCTTCTATACTTGAATAATTGAGTCCAATATTTCAATAATAGAGTCATTATTTTATTTTTATTTTTTCTTATGATAGAAAAACATATTTTTACCCCAATCTCATTCCAACCAACTACAATGGGTACGTATCAAATTCTTCTCCATAGAATTTGAACCCGAAACCTCACAGTAATTAGTATTCCTACGTACCCATTAAACCAACTAGTCGTTAATAATAGTCGTCCTTATTAAGTGCACTAGTTTTATGATGTCGATAATCTTCTAGGTAATTTCCTCCCCCTTCCATTGTTCACGAGTAATCGAACAGGAAGAGGGAGAGATCACCTCTTCTAGGTAATTTCGTCATACATTGCGGCTGCACGTCAATGTGTGTTCGAGAAGGAGTTTGGTCGGATATCACGTGACGGTACCTCAAATGGGGGTTAGGCACTGAATAATTTTTCAGGACGAGGATGACATTTTTAGGTTTATTTCCCAGCAAGTCCCCACCATCCTCCTGTCAAGTCATCTGACGATTGTGTATTTATACTTTAAATTGAGCAAGATAGTGTGTTTGACTTTATAAATAGAAAAATTGATACAGCTAATTGTACACGGAAAAAAGAACTATTTTCATTTTTTTTTAATGAAGGAAAATTATTTTCAATTGGTGTTCCTAAATTTTGTGTATCGTTTGTGTATTTGTTGGATGTGGATAGAATATAACTCACCAACTTCCTTTCTTTTTTTTATCATAAATAAATAATAATGGAAGCATGTGAGACTTCATGGGTATGATCAAACAAATTTGTCAAGGCCGGCCTTGACTCTTCAAGGGCACCCTTTATAAAGTTTTACGATCAAATTTCTACAAATAAACTCAAAATATCATGAACAAGAAAGAAATACCAAACAATTACCAAACAATAGAAGATTTTAAATTAAAACACCACTTATTAACTATCACTAATGTCAAATAAAAAGCGTCATTTGAATATCATTCTTTATAATTTTAGCAGCAAAAGTACAAATTACGTTCGCACAGTGAAATTTATCGAAAACTCATTTTTATTTCAAAGCATTTTCAAGTTTGACACAGTATATATATCTTCCAATATTTATAGCTCTTAGAATTTTATAACTTGTTTATATCAAACAAAAAAAATCCAAAACATTCATCTCGTTTATTTCATTAAGAGTATTTCATTAGACTTTTATAATGGGTGCTAAAATAAAGGGACTCCTGAGACTTAAATATTTTTGGAGTTCTATAAAGCGGCAACACCTTTAGCTTTCGGTCTCGGTTAGCACTCTACGAATGGTCACTGTTAAAAGTATAAAAGAATGGTTCAAACAGTTATGTCTCTTTCGGGTGAAAAGTTACTCTGAAAGCTTGCTTTTCATAGCTGGTCAAGTGGAAAAAAAACTGAAGTAAAATGCCAGGGAATTTTAAAACACAAAATTTAGTCAAATTAAGGAATCGAGTTTGCAGAAATATCTTAAAGAAAATAGGCTTATCTATTATTTTAGTCCCTATAAAATACACCAAGTTTCAACTTCGTCCTTACAAAATATTTTGTGTCAATTTCGTCCTTATAGTTTCAGACGAATTTCAATTTTTCCCTTCTATCAAATTAATGAGGAAAAATCCTTATGTGGTAAATGGAAAATGCTTAAAATACCGGAAAAAAAATTATTAATCTCTAAAAAAAAATGACAAAAATTTAAGAAAATTTTAAAACATCAGAAAAAAATTCATTAAACAAAAAGTTTATGAAATTTGTCTAATGACTTTTTTTGGAGATTAATCATTCGTATCGACGAGAGGAATCAAAAAAATATAAAAATATGGGTTGAAGTTAAAAAAAAAATCATACTATAAGACAACACTTTATATCAAAAAAAAATAGTAATTCCTTTCATCTATAAAGTATGGACCGAATTAGACAAAAAGAATTTCCAAAGATGAAAGAATACCAAATAGTTATTTTTTTGCTATAAAATGTCGTCTTATAAAGTGTCGGATTTGGCCCAAAGGTGTTTTAATTTCTCCAAACTTAGTTGGAGTCCTCCTTTTCTCCCTCCAACTTGATGTACCCACTGTCAAGTTTTCTTCAATAAATTTTTTTGTTTCACAAAAAAAGTGTCGTCTTATATGAACTTTTTTTTAACTTAATTCAGCCCATATTTTTTATACTTTTCTTATTCCTCTCGTTGATACGAATAATTAATCTCCAAAAAGTCATTAGACAAATTTCAAAAACTTTTTGTCTAATGACTTTTTTCCCGTATTTTAAAAATTTTGTAATTTTTCGTCATTTTTTTGGAGATTAATCATTTTTCTGGTATTTTAAGCATTTTTCTGGTATTTTAAGCATTTTCCGTTATTAATTTGACGGAAAGGCAAAAGTGAAATTCTTCTGAAACTATAAGGACGAAATTGACACAAAATATTTTGTAAGGACGAAATTGAAACTTGGTGTATTTTATAGGGACTAAGATAGTAGATAAGCCAAGATAATAAGTTAATCTCAAACTTGGAGAGAGAAGCATGAAGAGAAACAAATAGCTCTTCACGTTGTCAAGTAATGTAAAACACACACCCAAAGAGACTAATTCAACATATGTTAAACAAAATCTTAAAAGGTCATAATCAGGGACGGAGCCAGAATTTTACCTCTGTAGTGGCGAAAAAATGTACTTAAAAAATAAAAAGACAAACTGAATTTTGAATATTCATCAATTTTACGAAAAACTTATTGCCGATCAAAAAAAACTTTACGAAAAACTATAATAACATAAAACTTAAATGTTTGTCCTATGTACGTAAATGTTTTTACTATAAGGACTCCGTTGATCAATTCTATTAACTGCACAAATCGACTTGGTCATCCACACTATCTTACGACTTGCTAAAATACATGTTTTATGTATTAAAAACTTGCTTAATTATCCCTAGCTTTATTCTATTAAAGAAAATAAGTTAATCTCAAACTCGGAGAGAGAAACATGAAGAGAAACAAATAACTCTTCGCGTTGTAAAGAGACTAATTCATCATATAATAAAAAAGTATAAAAGGTCGAATAAAAACTTAGGGTGCACGGAATCATAATTAACTCGTAAAAGAATGCGCACCGACAGAAGCGTAAGGATTTATTCTACTAGGTTGACATCACAGATTCTGTTGATCGATTCTATTAATCACACAAATCGACTTGGTCATCCACACTACCTTACGACTTGCTAGAAATACACGTTTTATTTACTAAAAACTTGCTTCTCCCTAGCATTATTCTATAATACTTTGGGAAATTGAGACTGATGAGATGGGGTTTTTTTTTTTTTTTTTCCTTACACAAATTCAAATATGACCTAAGTGATGGATTAGCTACACGGTTGAAAGATGACTGATTTGTAAACAAACGCCAACGCTCCCCTCTCCAATTGTTGGCCTTTTTTTTTTAATACTTTTTGGTTTTCATCATTGGGACAGTCTAACAGTAATGAGAGAGACATAAGTCTATCCCTTCTCTTCTAACATTAATTACTACTCTACTTACTAGTAGCAATTAATTAGACTTGAAATTTTCGAAATGGATCAACAAATGGGATAATTGTGGAAAGTAGGGGTAAAAGTTGATGGATGGAGTAAAAGAAATGGGTACGATGGAGCATTTGATTGGGTTATTGTTCATTGGTTTGTTGAGCATCAATAACATGAACAGGGTCGGCCCTACGCTAAGGCCGACAAGGCGGTGAACTTAAGTTTCTGAAATTTGGCAGAAAATTAAGGCCCTGAAATAGGGAAAAATGTACGGGTACAGATTTTTTTTGTACAGAAAATGTACAATTGCTTTTGGGGCCCACTTTTGGGTCCCACACAAATAATCCAAACCGTTAAATAATTTTAGAATAATTTTTCCAATGTCCTTGCAAAAAATCAACTCAATTAGATATGTGTAATTGATTGATCCACAACTGCAAGTTTTTATTCATAACTGTTTTGAATGAAAACTTCTTGTTTAGATCAATAAGTTTCGTATATCCAATTAAGCTGATTTTTTGCAAAGCCTTTTGAAAAATTATTTTAAAATTATTTAACTGGTCAGATTATTTGTATGGGCCCCAGAATGCATTGTAAATTTTCTATGCAATAAACCTTCTGTACGCATAGTTGCTTCCCCGAAATAGGTATACAAGCAAAGTAGTAGTATATATTTAATTAGCGCTTTTATTCCTAACGGAGGTAGCTAGCCAAGTGGTAAATTTAAGTTTAGCATTCCAACAAGTTGACGGTTCAATTCTCACCTCACCCAATTTTTCTTTTCATTCTTCATAAGATTTTGTTTTCCTTTTGAAATTTATTTTTATTTTTGTTAAATGAACTAGGACTCCAATTTTACAAATTCGACTTAGGCCCCAAAAATTTCAGGGCCGGGCCACATACATGAATGGTGATTGGTGGTAAACTTAATTAATTTTTAACTTGGGAAAGGACGATATATCATGATTCTTTTGTAGTGCAGCAAAATTCCTTGGCCCCACTCCACCAAGATAAAGTAAACTTTTGCTATCATATAGTCGCACACGTATAGGTGAAATTAGTATATTGTAATCAAACGAGAAAATGACTTCTTTTTATATAAAATCATGGGACAGCATAATATTGATGGACTTTATTGGAAGAGTAGAGTCAAAGTGAAAATAAGTGACAAAGTAGAGCTTATCATGAGTGAAGCTTCAGAAAACCCAAGGGATTAGTAAATTGATTTTGCTTTCAGACTTCGAGGTTTGCTCTTATTTAACGTCTCAGATTCAATTTCTCTTGTCAACAAACTCTTAGGACTACTAGGATTTATACCCGATCGTTATCTTTAGAGCCTCGAACAAACTCGCCCGGACATATCCAGTTATCATAAAAATAAAACAGAGAAGCTTTAGAAATTACATAGATCATAGAGAAGCTTTAGAAATCACATGTTAGCTAATTTCCCCTAAATTTCTTCCCCTTTTTTTATTTGGTATTTTTTTACTTTCCATTAATTTTTTTTGGCTCTTTGTCGTAATTTTTAGAATTAATCATTCGCTTCGACGAGAGTGATATTAAAATATAGACCGAAGTTAAAAAATAATTCTATAAGATGACATGACACTATCGACAAAAAAAAATAACATCTGTTGAGTATTTTTTTCGTCTTTAGTGAACTTTTTTGACTTTTTAAACTTTTAGACTTCTCTCATCGAGACTAATGATTATTAAAACATGAAATGTAAATTTAATAAAAATTCATTAAAAAAAAGAAAATAAATAAATAAAATACCAAAAATATGGGGAAACTCATGACCAAGCTCTATGAGCCATCAAAGTTGATATAAAAAAAATTAAACAAAAGAGCCATGGATCATGCCATCATGGATTTTTGGTTTTCGATCTGCTGAATCATGTCCTTCATTATGATTGGGTTTGAGACTTTTGCGTATATGCGCAATATTAAGACTGACTTCTTACGTAATTTCTCCATCCCAATCTGTTGGGAAAAAAAATAAAATGAATACAACCATTACTTACAACGCTCTCCGGCATAAAGTGAGTCGCATGTACGTGTTATCTGCCTGGGAGAACGATAAATGAATACATGTATTATTTAAGTAGTTTTGGAAGCAAGACATAACATGTGCACTAGAATAACATCTCCAAACCAATCGAAAAATTATTTTAAAATGATGAACGGCTTAGATAATTTATATGAGACTCTAAAGTGGACCCCACCGAGGAAAAGTTTTCATAAACTTATGTGCACAAATTGTGCACTAGGATAACAACTCCCAAAAGGAGAAGGAGAAAGAAAATGGGCCAAAAAGTGAAAAACAGCGTCAGAGGCTTACGGGGCCCCACTGGAGGAAAAAGTGGAGACCTGGTCTCAAAACTTATTCGAACAAGGCCGATAGTTTTTTAATACTATTACATTATTATCAGAAATGATGTTTTTTAGATATAAGTAACTTTTGGTTCATTCTATCGCGTGTTTACTGACAATTACTGATTGGGAGCGTCTATGAAACGCACGGTATAAAGCGATTCATTGTTATGAAACGCAGTCGTCCATCATTAAGGAAAACCATAAAGGAAAACCTCATGAGATTCATTGTTATATATCATACAGTGAGTGAGTCGTCCATCATTAAGGAAAACCATAATATCCGTTTTTAAGGAAAACCTCAGGAGGTGTCAAGTTTATATACCAAAAATACACCAAAAATATATTTATATACCAATCCTTTCAGGTTCGGCCCAAAGCCCAGATACTATACCAAAAAAAGGCCGCCCGGAAATAAACGGATAAAATCCAGTAAAATGTTCAATCCTTTGTTGCTCATGGGCTGCCCAGATACTTTAGAAGGCCAATACAAAAACCCAGTAAAAGCTTAATGGGCTCTTTTTGCGGCGAGGTTAACTCTAGCCCTTTAGCCCTATTTTTTGTTATGTTTTGTGGACATGTGAATATGTGACAAGGCTCAAAATTAAAGACCAGTCCAAACTCTCTCAAACCGGAGATTTGACTCTTGGCCCATCTTCTAGTGCCTCTTGGCTCCCAAGGGAAAAAAGTTGGGGAAGTGACAGGCCGGTCCTATTTTGTCCGGGGCATCCCATCCAAGCCCACCCCAATGTCAAACACATTCCACCTCCTCCCCACGCGCGCGGATGATAATTTTCTTGTGAATTGATCGCATCATTACTTCGGCTGACAAATGACAGGCCTTTACTCGCCGCATTAACTCTCTCTCTCTCTCTCTCTCTCTCTCTCTCTCTCTCTCTCTCTCTCTCTCTCTCTCTCTCCCTTTTATTAGCTTTCTCTCTCTCTCCCCCTTTTTTATTTTAGGTTTAAAATAAAATAATTTTTGTTATACACATTTATTTTTTATAAAAATTTTATATTTGAAATATACTTGATGAGATCTTTCAAATAAGATCCCATTTGAATATGAAATTGTGTACATTTAAAAAAAAAGGTTATTTTAAAAAAAAGATCCCATTTGAAATTGTGTAAATTTGAATATTTGAATTATATTCACAGACATGAAATGCAAAATTCACACATCACAATTCACTCTCCAAAATACACAATTCACACCCCTCAAATGCAAAATTCACACCCATTTTAAATAATTCACAACCCACAAATGCACACAATTCACACTCATGCAACAATTCACACCTCCAAAAACCACACAATTCACACCACTTGTAACAATTCACACCCCTTGTAACAATTCACACCCCCAATAGCACACAATTAACCCCCTGCAACAATTCACACCCTTAATAACAAACTTTCTTTTTGGGTGTGAATTTTGTATTTTGGAGAGTGAGTTATGATGTGCGAACTCTATTTTTTGGGTCTGTGAATCCTTTCTTTTGAGGTGTGAATTGTATATTATTGAGAGTGAGTTGTGACATGTGAATTTTGCATTCGAAGGATGTGAGTTTTTTTATTTTTTGGGGATGTGAATTAGGGGTATGAATTCTTAATTAATGGGTATCAAAAAAAACTTTTGTTTCATGAATATAATTTCATATTCACAATGGATCTTGTTTGAAAGATCTCATTGAGTAGATTTCAAATATATAATTTTTATAAAAAATAAATGTGTATAATAAAAGTTATTTTATTTTAAATATAAAATAAAAAAGAGGAAAGAGAGAGAGAGAGAGAGAAAAGGATGAAGTGAGAGAGAGAGAGAGAGAAGGACGGAGAGAGTGGGAATTAATGTGTCAGGATAGAGAGAGAGAGAGAGAGAATAGAAAAGGACGGAAGATAGAAAGAGTGAGTGACTAGGGTCGCGCACGTGTAGGGACGCAAGAGAGGGGTGAGTGGGTCTGGGGTTCTCGCGCGCGTAGGGTGGGTTTTTTTGGAAGTACAATACATTAAAGTGATGGGACAAAACACCAAAAAGGGGACCGGCTTGGAATTTCCCGAAAAAAGTTTGGGGTTCGAGTCTATAAAGAGACATCAAACCGTATTTGATTATTAACCCAATAGCCACTGATGTATACAACGTTGGGAAGAAAAACTCTCTCGAACCGGCGTCAATAAAGTCTCTTGATATATACGTATGGTCTAAATAACAAGGATAATGTTAGAAGATCGGATTTTGATCCGCATTATAAATAAGAAAAATGGTTAGATCTTAAAATACAATTGGGTGGCTCACCACTTAGAATTTCTCTAACCCAATTCTATAGAATTCCTCAATTTGAAATCCAAATTAGAATATCAAACTCAAAAGGTAATTATTCTAAATAATACAGGCAGTTACATGAAATTCAATCATTTCTTTTTTATTGCTTCATAATTTCAACACTCTCTCTCCAAACCTTAATTTTCCCTCCAAAACTTCAAAAGGTAGAATATTTTATTGATTGTATTGATAATTGGTCTCATTTTAAAACTATTGTGAATCTCTTTCTAATTACCCGAATTTTATGATAAATTCGTTCCAATATAGTAGTATACTGCAACATTTTAAAATGGGAAATAAAATGATTGAGAATCTTCATATTTGAAAAATAAAAAATGGTTCATCAATTTTGAAAAACTCAAATTAAGGCACCGTTCCACTAAGAGAATGTTGAGGCTTTTTTAAACTTTTCATGACTTTCAAGACAAAAGTATTATTCTTATATACATCAACTGAAAAGCAAAAAAGAAAAATCATACGTAAGTTGAACGGACCCCTAAATTTGAAGTTTCGTTAGAGCCTGAGAATTTTGGAACAGACTTTGATCATTCAGTGTACATTGGGCCACGTAATATACGGAGAACTGTATATACATCCAGCGAATAGGGAATTATGAGCACACTGAGATTATCTTTGTGGATCAGGCCATTGGTTTCATTTTTTTTTTTTTTTTTGAACTAGAAGTCATTTCATTAATAAGGGCCCGAAAGCCAAGCCGTCTGGCACATACAAGATTTCAAAACAAATAGCGGAAAGAACCGATACTACTTAGGCTCGGACACGAGCAAACACAAAAGCCACAACAAGTTGAAACTTGAAAGTGCAAATGTCGTTTCATAATGTGCGTAAAACCTTCAAATATATTTAGATTTCCCATTAAAAGCGTGTGATGAAAGCGACGCTTCGAACCCTCCCGAATCGGGGGCGATTTTCATTGCAGATTAAAAAACTACTCGGGGGATTTTCTACTCCTTTCGTCTTAAATTTCTTGTTTACTTGTACTATTTACGTAACCTCAAAAAATTATTTATATGTTTAATTATATAATGTTATATATGTGCAATATAAATCACGTTTGACAATTCTCGATTAGTTCTATTAAATAAAGTTTTCAAAATTGTAAAAAATATTATAGATTGAAATATATAATTAATTGAAAATTGGCACGCATGCACGTGAATGGACAAGAACTTCGGGACGGAAGGAGTATATATTTCTAACTTTTTCTTCAAAATGATTTTGAATTCTGAATGAAAAAATTAAGAGATTGAATTGAACATTTATTGTTATCCGATTGAGCTAAAATATTGCAGCAACACTACTAAATTTGTTTTACATTTAACAAACAGAGTTGATCATTTGTATAGAATCCAAAGAAATACAAGGGGCACGACCACTCCTGTACCGGCCGTGTACAGATGGCGTCGGGGACTCCGTTGTGGGTCTCAAACGATCAATTCGAACCGTTCATCCATCTCAAAATTAAATTCCGAGTGGGCCCACGCCTTTATTGAATGAAATGGGATAATTTTGAATCAAGCTCATAGGGTCGTCCGATTGCATCGATTCCCACTCGCACTCTGAATTTGATTTTTGAGATGGATGAACGGTTCAGATTGATCGTTTGAGACCCACAACAAGGTCATGACAGCAGTCAGTACCTGTAGAACGGTTCAAAAGTAAATCCCAAATGCCGATTTGTGCAGGGTCTGTGCAGACATATGTGCATATAGAAGGCCTATATGAAAGTAGCCTATATGTGTTGATTGTTGTACACATATCATTTTTTATATGAAAGCAGCCTTGCTAATTACTATGGGTACACAATTTGGTGCCAACCAAAAACACCCGGCGATGTGTGAGACCTATTTTGAGATTTCACATAAATGATCGGAGTCTTCAACTTATTCAAAATATGTTTCTAAGAATCCCTATAAAAAAAATTAGCTCAGTCGGATATCGATAAGAGATAGATCGATTTTTCGCTCAATTTCCTATTCGAAAATTGAGCACAGAACTGATCAAGGCTCTAGTTGATATCCGATCGAACTGATTTTTTTACAAAAATTCTTAAAAATTTATTTTAAAAAACATTTGTGTGAAATCCTAAAATTGACTCCACATAATGCGGTGTCCATTTGGTGTACACGAATTCGGCCTGATTTGGCAAAATTGAAAAAATTGGTTTTTTTGTTTTTTTCGTTTTGTCCTTATTCAAAAAAAAAATTGCATTTGTTAGTTTTGCGTCAAGATTTTGTGGTTTTTGGATTTATCTCGTCGAGACGAATCCAAAGAGTATAAAATTTATGGTCAAAAGTAATACTCCATCCGTCCCAAATTGTTGGTCCTTCTTTCTATTTTTGGAATGTTCCAAAATGTTGGTCCTATTTCTAAAAACAACTATCAAAATATATCAAACTTCCAGTTTTACCCTTAAAAATATTCTTTCCCTCCCAATTTATTACACAGTTTTTGAAATTCGTGTAATTTCTTAAATCGTTTATATCTTTTAGTATAAAATGTTTTTCATGATTTTTAAAACTTTGTATAAAAGAACTAATTGAGATCTATAAAACTAGATCCATATTGCATATTTTTTGAGATCCATATTGAAAGATATAAACAATTTAAAATCACTTAATAAACTTCATAGTTTTGAAGGATAAATTTGGAACTCTAAGACAATAATTTTGTCTCCTTAAATAGTTGGATTCCGCAAAAGGGATGAGCAATTTGGGACGGAGGGAGTAATTTTTTGAATAAAGTAGAAAATAAATCAAAATAAACCAGTTTTTGGGATTATTTTTCGTCTTTATTCACAAAATTTTAAGTTTGACTAACAATTTTACACTTTTTAGATTCCTCTCATCTAGACAAGCCAAAAAACCACAAAAAATGAACCGAAAACTAACAAATGCAACAAAAAAAAATTGAATAAGAACAAAATGAAAAAACAAAAAAAAATCAATTTTTTCAAATTAACCAAATCAGGCCGAAATAGTAAGCATAGGTTTTTCCCTGTTTAAGTATCACAAGTTTTTGAAGCAAAAGATCTCCCCGGATCTCTCTGACTCTGAAAGAGACACATGCATGAGGGAGCGAAAAAGAGGATAGAGAGAGAAGGGGGGAGAGGCTTGAAGATATCATGAGACCTCAACAGCTACTACTGTATTTGAAACAGTGAGCCGTATGTATGTAGATCTGTGACTCATGTATGCATGACATAAAAGAGAGAAGATTTTTTTAACTCTTACGATCATCATTACATCATCTTTAGTACTCCACTTTTGATTTACTGGTATTTTACTGTGTTTTCATGTTACACTAAGCGGGTGTTCCACTAAAAGAGTTTTGTTTTAAAATTGCCTTAGTTTTTGTGTTCACATTTTTTTATGTGATGTATTATGAGATGATGAACTATCTTGGTTTTGAGAAAAACTAGTTTTTGAAAAAAAATTAGTTAGTGGAACACCCCCTAATTACCCGAGTGCACATGCAGACCAATATTCCTAATGGATAAGTCTATGGGTACCTATCGTCTATTCTGTGTATAAATAGTGTACAGATCGGTTGAAGGGGTTCACTTTTGAATCTTATGTAGGAGTAATTGATTTAGATTATTTATTAATTTCAAAATTAAATTCTAGATTTTGAATGAAAAAATTAAGACACTGGATCAAGCAACTTTTTATTTATTTATTTTATAATTGGATGTTCAGGTTTGGAACAAGCAATTTTAGTTATCTGATTGCTGGTTTGTCACAAGGGGTCACCCGAAAAAATATTTTAAAAATTAATAAACATTACAAATCAGTTGTGTGGGATCTGAAAGTGGACACCAAGAGCTGATTTCTGCACACACCATCTGTACCCAATGCAGCTCTAATTCTGGATCCCTCTTTTACCCTCTAGAATATTTAAATCTGCTAATCGCACAAGTCTAAGAGAACAACATATATGTTTCTTTGGGCCCATCTCGAATCCCACCAAGATGATCCGAACTGTTCATTCCTATTTCATATTTGAACAAATTTGTAAAACCCCATTTCTAGTTCATTTAGCTTGCGTCTCGAGGGTGGTGATGGTGGTGTGGCATTGCCGATAAATTTGTTGTAAGACGAAGGTGGCTCTTTGGCCACTGCTAGTGCTTGTCAGTTGTTAGAGGCCAGGACCGCTGTCTAGTGAGGTCGTCGCAGGGCCGGTCCAAGGAATTTTAGTGCCCAAGGCGTAGTCTAAAATTTGTGTCCTTAAGAGTAAATAATTAAACAATTTTTATAGCCACAATCATATTACAAGAAAGACAAAACAATATAAAGTTCTAATAATCATAAGAACACAATTTTGCGTGAATCAATTTGTCAATAAAATTTTGCATGAATAAATCTGTCAATAAACAATGGACAAAAAACATCTATGAATAACCAATCGTTAATAATTAAATAATGAATAACTTAGGGTATCTCATTGGGTATGTGGTTTTTAATAAAATTAGCGGATTACACTATAATCTTGTTTCTAGCACACATTCTATTAGATTGAGACAAACATTGAATTTTGTCATTGGGGGACCATGAAATTATTCTTATGATTATCTAAAAATTAATTACCATTAAACCATCCAACAACTAAGATTCTGACTCATTTATGAGAAACATAAAACAAGTACTTATAGGGAACGGTTCCCCTCACACATAAAAAAAACACAAATTTTGACACTCCATCTCAGCCATTAAAACCAATGGCTAAGATTAGAAGTTAGGGTATTGCACCCAATCACTTATATATCTCTACCTCACATTATCCCCCACTTTCTCCCACAACATCACAACCCCCTCTCCCCCTCCCCTGACCTACCGACCCACAACCCACCTCCATCGTCACCGACCCAACTCCGACCGACCACATCTCCGGCGTTTCCGGCCCTAGCTTCGGCGTGTGATCTCTCTCCTGATTCTCTCTGTGCGTCTTGTTTTAATCGCATTGTTGTCAAATTTTAGTGTCCAAGGCGTAATCTAAAATTTGTGCCCTTAAGAGTAAACAATTAAACAATTTTTACAACAACAATTATAATATATACAAGAAACCCAAAATAATTTAAAATTCTACTAATCATTACATAAGAACACAATTTTGCGTGAATCAATTTGTCAATAAATTTAGCATGAATCAATCTGTCAATGAACAATGGGCCAAAAACATCTATGAATAACCAATCGTTAATAATTGAATAATGAATAAACTTAGGGTATCTCATTGGGTATGGGGTTTTTAGTTGTGCTACAATGGCACGACTAAAAACCACATAAAATTAGCATATTGCACTATAATCTTGTTTCTAGCACACATTTTATATAAAACAAGTATTTATATGGTTCACATTACTGGGTTAAGGAGAAATACAGAGTTTATGGGAGGAAAAAAATACTACAATATGCAAAATGCCAAAATGTTAATTTATTTCCTCTTTATTGAACCCAAAAAATACCCCCATAACTCTAGTCTTGAACCCACAAACCCCAAAACTTAATAGAACAGAATATCACCAATTCCCAAAGTCCCAAGCAATTTTTAAATCTGCGAGATGAATACTGCCTTGATCCCAAGCAAATGTTTGCCCGTGCGTTAAAACACACACACATACAGAAAAGAGAGATTCCACTGAATACAAAGAGAGAGGTAGTGGTTGCCTTTTTGGACAATTGGACTTGGGCCTTTTAGTTTTTATAACTCCATTTAGCTCTTTTTTGGGGTTTTTTTTTTCAAAATTAGATTGAGTTCTTATATATATAAGGGTCCCTTATTGGAGTAGAATATTACCAATTCCCAGAGTTTCAAGCAGTTTTTAAATTTGCGCGATGAATATTGCCTTGATCCCAAGCAAATGTTTGCCCGTGCGTTAAAACACACACACACACAGGGAGAGAGAGAGAGAGAGAGAGAGAGAGAGAGAGAGAGAGAGAGAGAGAGAGAGAGAGAGAGAGAGAGAGAGAGATTTCACCGAATTGGAGAAAGTGGGAAACCTTTTGAATTAGAGATTTTTTTTAATATTTCGTATTCTAAGAGGTAGTGGGTTGCCTTTTTGGACAATTGGACTTTAGCCTTTTATTTTTTTTATTAAAACTCCATTGAGCTCTTTTTTGGGGCCTTTTTTCAAAATTAGATTGAGTTTTTATATATACATATATATATATATTTTTCTATTGGGTAAAAAATAACCCTACTCAAACCTAATATCAAAAATTATGAGAGTGCCCCTAAAATTTCGAGTTTTTTGGATGCCCTAGGCACAGGCCTCTTGGGCCTAGGACTTAGGCCGGTCCTGAGTCGTTGACGACGAAGGTGGCTTTTTGGTCTCTGCCGAGGAGGTCCATAGGTTTTGTAGACTGTCCGGTGATCGGTGGCTCCTTGGTCGGAATCCAATCGAATGTCGGGGGTTGAGGTGGTTATGGGTTGTTTTAGGTGGATGCAACTTTTCGGTAGAGGCAGTTAATGCTACGGTGTTTCCAAGGAGTGGTGTTTCATGCCGTTTTTATCATTTTTCAATGGGAGACAAGTCTGTCTGGGTAGATTTTGGAGTATAAAATTTATTTTGGCGATAAAACAAGGGTTTGAATTTAGGAAACAACAAATATATTGTAGTTTTTGTTATAATTTCAAGATTTATGTTTCTTCAACCAAAATTTCATCATGACAAACAACCACATAGTATTTGCTTTTGTGAGACTTAACACCTTCTAAGGTAGTAAGAAAAATTAAAACATCATTTTTTAGGCCAGCACTATGTTTATGGTAATGAAGTGCCCCAATACATTGTCACGTGATACTCCAAACTCTTTGTCACATTATTGTTTCAAGATCCATAAACTCTTTGGGGCCAATTGGATGAAAATTTATTTTTAGGGGATACATTATTGAGGGGGATAAGAGAGAATATTATTTTTGAAGGATTAGTCTACATTTATGTGTGATGTTTATGGAGAGGGGATAAAAAAATAGTTGGTTTGAATGAGGTAAAAAATGGGATGAAATAGTACTTGATTTTATCAATATTTGGGCAGGGGAGAGGGGTGCCCAAGAATAATACCCATTCATCCCTCTAAGCCGGATTATTTTTGAAGGGGCGAAAATTTATTCTCATGAATTTTTGGATACCCAAACCATACTAAGGGGTTGTTCTCGGATGGATTTTATCAATATTTGATAAAATCAAGCCCTCGATTTTATCTATTGGTGAAGAGATTTGATAAAATCTTAGATTTTTGCATTCAAAAATCTAATCAAATCTAAAAATCAAAGATTTTTTTATCAAATCTCTTCACCAATGGATAAAATCAAGGACTTGATTTTATCAAATATTGATAAAAATTCATTGGAGAACAACCCCTAAATGTATCACATCAAGCCATATATACCCCTTCCTTACACCCCCATCCAAGCAAGGCCTTTGGGTAAAAATACAAAATTGGTTTTTTTTTTTTTATCTTTATTCAAAAATTTGTATTTGTTAGTTTTGCATCTACTTTTGTGGTTTATTGGTTCGTCTCGACAAGAGAAATCTAAAAAGTGGAGTATAAAATTATGATCGAAATTTTTAAAAAGTTCACCAAAGAAAAAAATAATCCAAAATTTTTCGGTTTATTGGATTATTTTTGTCTTTATTCCAAAAAATTTGAGATTGGTTTATACTTTTTAGATTTCTCTCGTCGAGAAGAACCAATAAACCATAAAAAAACGACACAACATTAACAAAGGAATACTTTTTAGATTTTTTTTGAATAAGAACAAAAAATAAACCAATTTAATTTTTCTAGTCAAAGCAAAACTAAGTTTATGGACGCGGGGAGAGCACTGTCCGTATATTGATGATCGGGAGTCCTTCTCCAAAAGAACCAAATGTTGTGTTTGGTTTGGGTTTTGAGTTTTGGTTTTTGTAATGATTAGAGAGAGAAAGAGGGATAATAATTAAAAAATAGGTATTAATGATTGGAGAGAGATAGAGAGAAAAATAAAAATAATATTTAAAAATAGGGGTAATAATTGAATAATAATTGAAAAAACCTGTTCTTGAAAACCAAAACAAACAAGGCTTAACTTTTGAACAAGGGGGGTGTTAGCCCCCCCCACACACACACACACACACACACACACACCGGCCCCACCCTTTTCCCCCAATACCCTCCCCCCTTTGGCCCTTTTCGAGCAGACTTTCCCCTTCTTTTTTTTTCTTTTTCTCTTTTTTCTTATTTTCTTTTAACTTTATTTATTTAATTACTAATTTAATTTATTTTACTCAAATTACATTTGCAAGTACATTATTTTTTTTACATTGGCATTTAAATTTGACTTTATATTTTAATTAGTTAATTAATTTGTCTTAACAATGAATAATAAAAAAAACTTCTAAAAGTGAATAATATTACAATCATATTTAAAAGTAAATAAATATTACAATCACGTTTAAACGTGAATAAATATTACAATTGACAAAGTTCAGCCCTAATCTATATTGCCTCCAAATTGTGATCCCGGCACGACGCCCAGTATGTCGTACCACAAATCAACACGTACGTTATAAGTAGAAGTCCATCCTTTTGCGACACGATCTGTAACAAACACCAATGACAACGATGCCCCCTTTCCAAGCATCCACTTCTTTAAGGTATTCAAGACACAGGTACATGTATCTTCCCTCTCGTTATTAAGATATGCGAACATAAGCGAGTAAGTTTTATTTGTGGATGTGATACCCATAATCTCCAATAGTGGTTTCCGATACTCATTGGTTTTGTATGTGGCATCAATTACCAACACGGATGAAAAGTTGACCGATAGCTCTAGACTTGTAGGATGAACCCAAACAATATCTGTGATTTCGTTGGTGTCTTGATTTGTCCTAAAGTCGTGGAGGTACCCATTCTTAATTAATTGCTCTAACACATACTGAGTAGTAGTTAGACCGTCCCGTTTGGCTTCCTTGTTTATGGAAATAGCGTTGTAAATGCTTCTAATTCCCGTAGTGTTTGACGGGTATTTTTTCTTCAAAATACTAAGAATTTCAAGAGGTGCGGTGCTGTTGGCCATCTCGACCACAAATTGTTTCTCCATTGGTTTTAGCCTTGATGGGTACTCGTGACCCTAAATATTTTTTGCTGGCTCATGGTTATGGAGACCACAGGAAACCCTTAAACCCCACTTGGCACCGTCTGGAGGTATTGGTATACCTCACAACTCAAATGGACACTCACATTTTTTAGTCTCAGTATTCCTATGCAAGATTAGTCTTTCAACCCCACGGTGCGGTTTGTACTTTCCTCCTCTCTCACAACAAAGAATGCATCTCGACAGCTTGCCACCTTTTAAATTAGCAGATTTATTAATAACCACCACAATACCGTTTTCGAGACCAACTCTCTTCACCCAAGCTAACACATCTTCTCTACTTTAAAAAATCTATAAAATAAAATAAAAATGAATATGTATAAGTAAAACATTATCCAGTCTTATCATATTTATCTACTTTCAAAATGAATGACGAATATGCATAAGAACAACGGAAATAACTAACCTGATCAGTGCTAAATTCGGGTGTATAATCGCGACTGCTGAAATTGATGCTCTCCTCACTGGGGACATCATTCTCAAATGAGCAACCATCTGGATAATAGTAGTCATCCATAATGTTCTTTGATGAATTACGAAAAAAGAAAGAAATTCTGAATGAGGAAGAAGTGAAGTAGTAGTGGGAAAATTAGGAAGAAGTGAAGTAGTATAAGAGCCTATTTGGGCGCTTATTTTTTGAGTTTTCCCGTTTTGCTTTTCCACTTCTACTTGTTTGGCCGCCTGGTTCCCAGAATGAGTTCTCGAAAACTCATTCTTCAATTTCGACGTTTGGAGCAAAAAACTAGAAACAACCCAGACCTTCCTTTTCCCATTCTCATTTTGCATTCTCGTTTTTTGGTTTTCCCGTGACCCTGCCTCTTTACCCCTTACCTCTTCCACACCAGTCGAGAACCACAGAGAAGAAAGAGGCTCTTGCGATCTTCAAATCTACTCCACCTTCGTCGATTTTGAGTTATCTTCTCCCAAAATCTCAAGTATGAGAGAGAGAGAGAGAGAGAGAGAGAGAGAGAGAGAGAGCACCTGTGATGTAACGGAAGAAGATCCAATTTTGCCTGCGATTTGAAGAGATCACCTGTGAAGACCGGAGAGAGAGCACCGGCGGTAGGTCTACGGTCGCAGACCAATGAAGAGAGAAGAAGATCCAATTTTGATTGGGTCTTGGGATAGAAAATGAGTAAAGAAAATGGGTATTAGGATTGGTGCCAAACTGGAGTATATGTCGTTTTATATTACTGTACTATATAGGATGAGTAGCAAAGCCCAAAACTTGCTATTAAAAAAATGGGTAAAGAAAATGAGTTTCTTCCAAAAAAGAAAAAATTGTAAAGTTGCTCTTGTTTTTATTAAGTATAATATGATTATGTGTGTTTTTATAAATTGTGTAATGTTTATAATTATGTTTTTTTGGACCAACTTTTTTTTTATTTTTTTCGCAATTACTTCTATTTTCCGTAATTCTTATTATGGGAGAACATCAATTTGTGTAAAAAAAAAAAAGGAGCATCTAATAATATTTTCCAAAAAAGCTCAAAATTGGACGGGTTCTTTAACAAAAATATTCCCAATATTTTTGTAAAAAAAATTAAATTGGTAAAAAAAATTAAATTGGTCCCAATATTTTTCCAATGACAACTGTTGGCATGGTTTTAACAAACCAAGGGTAAATTGGTAAAAACTAATCCATAACTCATTTTCAACATTTTTCTCTCAAACACTACTACTTTTGCAAAATGCATTCTGGACATTCTCTCAAACACTTTTCCCATATTCAAAACTCATTCTGGCCATAATCCAAAAAGCCAAAAAACCAAAAATGAAAAGTTGGTTCCCAAACACCCTCTAAATAGATAAGAAGGTAAAAAAACAAAATCTGGATGAGTGAATGACGATAAGAAGATAAGAAGGTAAAAAAGAAATCTGAATGAGTGGTTGTAATTAAAGATAAGAAGTGGTTATAAATGAAGATAAGAAAGTAAAAAGAAAATCTAAATGAGTGGTTGTAATTGAAGATAAGAAGATAAGAAATAATCTGAATATACGAATTAAATAAATAAGATTACATAATTAAGAAAAAGAGGTAAATAAACAATAAAAGAGAAAAAAAAATATGAATAAAAGAGATAAATAAATAAATGAATAAAAGCAATAAATTAAATAAAAGAAATGAATTAAATAATTAAATGAATTAATATATAAAAGCGAAAAAATATATTAATAAAAGAGATTAATAAATAATTGAATAAAAGAAATAAATTAAATAAAATACCTTAATTAAATAAAATAAACGAATTAAATAATTAAATGAATTAATATATAAAAGAGAAAAAGATATAAATAAATAAATAATTGAATAAAAGAAATAAATTAATAAAAGAACTTAATTAAATAAAAGAAATAAATTAATATAAAAAACGAATTAACTAATTAAATTGATTTATATAAAGAAATTAAATAATATAGCTAAAGTACTAATTATTAGAGACAAGGAGGAGTAAAACTATAATTAGGGGGTTGGTGTTAGGGGTGGGGCGCGTATCAATTTTCTTTGAACAATGGCACCTAGATACTATAATACTACAGCAGATGTCTGTAACAGTCGTATGTGTACCACCTTTGACTGCTTCAGGAGATCATCATCTCTGTGCTGTAACCAAATTTACTTCAGGACCAAACCCTGTGCACGTTTGAAAGCATATCTTTAACATGGTACTGCTACCTTTTTTCTCTCCCAAAAAATCCCAAAGTATTCTGGTGAAAAAACATAGGCTAAAAGTGACACTTTGGTGAAAACTCATGAGAGCAACAGATTTACCCAGCCCAATTTTCCTTGAACAAAGTCATGTCTAGTTTTGGGTCTTTGTGTGGGTCTCTCCGGACGGACCCACAATAATGACTGGAATTGTTTGTTTATAGAACTTGCCGAGTACATTGTCGATGTGAAAAATTAATTTGATCGAACATTAGTATTTCATTAAAAGTGTTTTTAAAATAAATTGGTTTTATGTGATGTATTGTGAGATAATGATCTGTCTTGATTTTTGGAAAAAAAAACTATCTTTTTTTTTTAGTGAAACACCCCATAAACAAATTAATTTGTACAAGGAAAATGGTGTGACAAAAAACAATTTGAAACCAAAAATTGCCCATTTTTTTCTTGTTCAAATTTGTTTTGTTCACGTATTTATCGATGTTCAATAAAGCCAATTTTTTACATGAACAATGTACTTGACCTGCTCTACAAATTAATAAATGAACGATTTCGATTTTTGTTATGGATCCGGAGGAGCCACCAAAGTTGTGTTTGGTTTGAGTTTTGGGTTTTGATTTTTGGTAATAATTGGAGAGAGAAATATGGATAATAATTAAAAATAAAAGTTAATGATTAGAGAGAGACAAAGAGAAATACTTATGAGAATAATATTTTAAAATAAGGGTAATAATTTAGAAAAATCGGGTCTTGAAATCCAAAACGAACAAGGCGCAAAAGTGCAAAACTTGACTGAACTGGACAATAGTAAAAGTAGAAGAAACCATGTGCACAATTTATAAAGATCACTGTTCACACCACCAAAGCTGTTCTACAATCTTTTTCTGATGAACAGAGAATGAGGCCCTACTGTCCTTGTTGCTCGTGGGTTTTTTGATCATTTTTTGGAACTAGTAGTAGAGTAAATTACTAGCACTCCCACATCCTATTTTTGTGTTCCGATGAGGCACTTAAAGATATCCAATCGAGTTAATTTTTGGCAAACTTGTACTACTCGACGAAGTCTACGGGGTGAACGTCTCCGATCGCCAAAAAAATACCGGCGCGGCCGTCCCTTGGGGCTGCACAACACCCAAGTTCCATTTTTAAGTTGACAATACTTTTTAATGTTTTTTTTTTTATCAATCTTGTACTCCTATATATTCCTTCCATTCTCTTTTAAGTGTCCACACAGGAATACGTGTTTTTTGAAACCATCAAATTTTTTTTTTTTTTTGACATTTTGGTGTAAAAAAATATGAAAAACATCTATGAAGATATATTTCTCTAATGGTCTTTCTATTGTTAATCAATTGAGTTACAATAAATTAATATTGTATTTTTTTACACTTTTTAAAGCACTTTTATTTATTTTTCAAAGTATCATGTTTTTTTTAAAGGCTAGTACAGTAATTTCGCAAGAATATACAGTCCAAAACAAACCTCGTAAGACGAGAAGCTTTTGGCGGATTGAGTTGAGTGTAGTGCGAGCCAATCTCTGTTCCCGCCATCTCCCTTGCGTCATCACAGAAAAGTTCACAATTTAATTAGGGTTTTGCTAACGTGTGCCTAATAAGCACACAAACAAATAAAACAAACACACACTTTAATACATTTTTTACACATTTCAATACACTTTCACAAATTCCTATATACTTTTCACACATTTCAATACACTTTTTCAACCTTAACGTGTGCCTAATGGGCACACGTTAGCATTTTCCATTTAATGGATTTAATTAATTGAATAATCCGAAAGTTTAACAAAAAGGGCAAAAATCGAAAGTAATGCAGGAGTACTAAATATTATTACTACCAAACAGGCAACAGGATTTTTTAAACAAAAAATATTGCTTGTTTGGATCAAAATTCATTCAATTAATAAGTAATTGATTTTCACACCCCTAATTGATACCCGTATTTCCTTTTTTATATAAAAAATTCACTAGAAGGTAAAAAAGAGATGTAGATGATAATATGGGAGGTGTGAAAACAGATAGGCTTTGTTGGTTTCATGATTTTAGTTTTATTTTATAACTTTTACCTTCATTTTTCTCTCTACTCATTACCTTTATTTCTAAAAATAAACTAAATTAAAACTGTAATAATTTGAGGCGTGTAAAATCACTCCCCAAATAAAAAGGTGACTCGTTTGCATTTTCCAATAACAACATATTGAGTCAATAAAAATGGTGAAGACATAAAAAACTAGGGGTGCTCACGGTCCGGATCGGTCCGGATTGGCATGAATCCAATCTTAATCCGCGAGTCACGGTTTTTTGAAAATACAATCCGTGTCCGATCCAAAAGTCTCACGGTTCGGTTCCAATCCGAACCGCGAGTCACGGATCGGTTCCGGATTAATCCGCGGATTTTCAACTTATTCGGAAAAAACTGATTTATAGTCCTGATAATGCAAGCATCGTCTGCCAAAGTGGTTCCAAGAGATGCTCCACCAAAACCTGTTATAGGTTTGAAAAATTCCTAGCTTTGTTGAAATACATAACTTCATCCATGCAGCCTTAAAGAAATCAAATTTGACCGTGAATCAAATTAGAGTCGCACGATGAGGATGGAGATGGTTACTTCCAGTTCACTCACAAACAGAGAGTATATATAGTAGCACTTATAATACTTTACCCCCCTAGATTTTATAGAGATAAAAATTTTCGCACCATAACTCCTACAACAGTACAACCAAACCGTAAGTCTGCTAAATTAACAATATCTATATAACTATAATTATAAAAGTGATAAAATTATATATAATAAAAATCTCACGGTCCGGATCGGTTAATCCACGGTTTCAAAATCAAAATCCGTGTCCGATCCAAAAGTCACGGTTTTTTATTTTTTGAATCCGTGTCCGGACCATTAATCCACGGTTAAAATCCAAAAGGAACGGATCGGTTCGGTCCGGACCGGATTCACGGTTCACCGGTTTTTTTGAGCAGCCCTATAAAAAACCATGTTTTTTTTCGTTCTCTTTCCTCCTAGAGTTTAAATTATTTCCACCGCCGGCAAAAACAAAGGTTTCCTCCAAATCAATTGAATTGCGCAACATGTCCATGTTCTACTATTTGAGATCACTATTTGGACACATTGCGCAATACAATTGATTTGGAGGAAACAATGGACAAATAGTGGTCCCTAATAGTAGAACATAGACATGTGGCGCAATGCAATTGATTTGGAGAAAGTTTTTGTTTCCATCGGCAGTGCAAATAAATTATTCTCGTTCCACTAATGCAATTTTCAGAATAAATTGACTTTTTACGATTTTTTATGTGATATATTATCAGAGAATGATATGTCTTAATTTTTGAAAAAAACTATTTTTTTTGTTAGTGGAACACCCCTTATTAACAACCCAATATTAATTTTTACATAATAGGGCTCCTTTGGCTAAAAAGAAAAAACTAGTTTTTTTATTTTTTTCGTTTTGTCTTTATTCAATTTTTTTTTGCATTTGTTAGGTTTACATCATGTTTTTGTGGTTTACGCATTCGTCTTGATAAGAAGAATTCAAAGAGTATAAAATTATGGTCAAAAGTAATATTTTTTTAATAAAGCAAAAAATAAGACAAAATAAACTAGTTTATTGATTTAATTTTGGTTTAATTTAGTTTCTTCCATAATTTAATTTTGACGAGAAAAATCCAGAATATACAAAAATTTAACGCAAAACTAATAAATGCAAAAAAAAATTTGAATAAAAACAAAACGAAAAAAAACCAAAAAACTAATTTTTTTTCTTTCTAGCCAAAAGAGTCACCCCTGTCAGAAAAATCCACAGCATTTATACAGTTTTTTCCCACACCAATTATTACAGGAAATAGCTGGTCCCACTCCTCCGGTTTCTCGCATTCCTATGCCTCGATCCCCAATCCCCATAGAAAGAGAGAGAAGCGAGCGAGCGCAATTCATCTGTATGTAACAGAGAGAGAGAGAGAGAGAGAGAGAGAGAGAGAGACTCCAATTTGACGTCCGATTGCTTTGGCTTTTTCTCTCTGCTTCCTGTTGCAGCTCCCTCCTGGGAGAGAGAGAGAGAAAGAAGAGAGCCTTTCATTTCAATTTTCATAATCACCACACATATATCTCTTTCACTGTTCCTCTCTCTCTCACTCTCACAAAAGTTACTCCACAGGGTACTCTCTGCGTAAGCTAGTAGTAAGCTATGGCGGAGGGTTTCGAGCCCTATCATGTCCCACAACAAAGCAGAAGAGATAAGCTCCGAGTGGTTAACAACAACCACCTCCAAGGGTGCGCAGGTTTACTCCCCCTCTACGATCCCACCTCTCACTTGCTATCCTGCGCCTCCCTCCCCCACAACCCCACCACCACCCACAACAATTCCTCAACCCAAATCACCACCACCGCCGCCGCCACCTCCCCTTGTACTGAAGAAGAACCCATTAAAGAAGAAAACCACCTCAACCACCAGCTGATGAACCTTTACAACGCCATGGATCCACAAAACCCTAGCTCGATCCACCACCATATCAACAACAACAACAACCACCAAAACCCATTTCTATTTGCCCCTCAAAACAACATCGGTCTCTTCAATGGTGGTAATGGCGAAGTTATTGTTTACAAACTAGAACCCTTATCTCTATCCCTCTCCTCAAACCAGACCCACATCCAAACGAGTCTCCCACTGGAGCTGAATCTGCAAAGGTACGAGGATTCTTCCATTTACAACGTTGTTGGATCGAGTTCTAATAATGATGATTTGTCGAGGAGTACGGTGCCGTTGGGGCCGTTCACTGGGTACGCGTCGATTTTGAAAGGGTCGAGGTTTTTGAAACCTGCGCAGTTGTTGTTGGAGGAGATTTGTGATGTGGGTCGGGTGGTTTATGGGGAAAATGTTATGGTGGACTCGGGTTTAATGGATGACCATACGGTGGATAATTTGGGTAGGAGTGGTGGGGATGAGGCGGGTTGCGGCGGTGGAGACGGCGGTGAGCAGATGAGGAAGAAGTCGAGGCTTATTTCCATGCTTGATGAGGTATATATGCTTAATTCCTTTACTGTCATTTGTAATTCCTTGTTTTCGTTTTAGATTAAATGGGTTTTTCCTTTGTATTTAGTGTAATTTGGTGACTTTAGTTGGGATAATGCTGCTATATACTCCATTTCTGATGGTTTTGTTTCTCACTTTTAATTTATGAAGCACCGATTTCGTTTTCTTCATTTTTTTGGGTATGGAAATGGAAATTGCACAAAGTTATGATATCAAACTTCTGGGGATTCCCTTCTTTGCATTATGGCCTAGTACCCTATACCCTATAATTTTCTTGCAGTTGGGTATTAGGCCATACCATATTGTGTATCATAGGTTTTTTTTTTTTCTTCCCCTTTCGAACATTTTTTTCTCTTAAATTTGTACCGAATTTAATCGGGCTCCCGTTAATTGGTGGTAGGATAGTCCTCGGGGATTAGTTGTGGCTGCGTATAAGTTGGCGCAGACCACCCTCAGTTATTAAAAACTTCTTGTGTATATAATAATGTGTTTGTTTCTTTTGCTTGTGCCTAATTGTGCTTTTTGTATTTCTGGGATCGTCCTTTCGATTAAGCTAGCAATCTTTTCAGTGTAAAGGAAGTGTCTAAAACACTAATTTAATAAGTAAAAAAATGTATGATTCTTTTGAGGTATTGGGTTAGTCATTGTCACTTTGTCAGTATAGGCAAGTTTATTTGTAGTGTTACATTAATTAGTGGCCCGAAAAGGCATTTCAACTTTGATCAACTGTGTGATACTTCCTTTGTAATATTATACAGCTTGAACTAGATGCTTGTTAGAGATCACAAAAAATCACTTTCTTTGGAAAAGGTGACAGTGAGGGAATATATGCCCCAAGATTGGTGCTATAAAAGTGTCTGACAACAATATGTCACTTATAACTTATGGTGTAAATGTGCATAAAGTGATTGTTTGAAGGAATCCATTTGAAAAGATATATGCTATGTACTATGTTTGGAAGGCATAATAACATTTGAAGCCTAAAGATGATGAGGGTACTATTGTGGGTGGCCTCTTTTTTTGTGGGGCCATTTGAGATCTAGTTCTAAATTGAGTTGGGTACAATATTGGGTTAATGAGATCTAGTTCTAAGGTTTCGATTAAAAAAAAAAAAAAAAGGAAGAAGAAGATCGAGTTCTAAGGTCTCGATCAAAAAAATAAAAATAAAAATCTAGTTCTAAGGGAGAATTGAGAGAGAGAGAGGTGTTCCTACCAGTACATTTTGGGATATCCGATAAAATTGGAACGATACAGAGAATTTTGGGGTAGTTAATATTCATTAATTGAATTGCTTTATCCATGTCCATGAATGAACTAAGTCAACCATTAATTCATTTAACATTTAATGAAATATTGTGCCATTTGGCATTATCCATGTGAAGAGGATAACTCCTGCAGCCTTTTTGTACAACTTGCAAATCTTGCATAGATCTATCCGAAGTCCACATAATCAAGAGTCTCTTCGAATAATTTCCAAAGATATGTGTGGCTGGTTATTTGCGGCTGGTTCCATTCACATTGTAAAGTACATTTTCAGTAGAATTCCCCATTTTTTGCTCTATTTTTGCCCTACCCATTACGTATAATAGATTTTGGATAAGATTTTATGCAAAATTTTGCCAGAAATAATTTTGTTAAGGGTTGATGTAAGATGGGCAAGACTTTCTGGTGGTATTGTGGAACTGGCAAGAGATTTGTGGTCTTGAGACGCATAACATCGGATGCGTTAAGGTGGGAAAATTTATGGTGGGAAAATTTACGTACGAATCACTGGCGTTGATTTTTTTAGAGACGATATATAGAAACTCAAGCTCACATAGTCACATAAACTATCAATTTCTCTCCCTTCAAAGTTTTTGCCACTCAAGATGCACTGCGCAAATATTCCAGCTAAATCTTCAATCAAAACTATCTGCATTGGAGGCCCTTTAGTGCACCGAAAGCATCTCTTACTCAATAGCCTCCATTCTTCGTTGTTGTTCCCTCACCCTCCATCAGACATACCCCACTCTTTTATTTTCCTTAATCAAGTTTATAATAATGTCTAGGTAATATCTAATTATGTGTTGTCTGAAACCCTGGACGCTGCACACATTTGTTTGTACTTAACACATGGTTTTGTAAAATTGTAACTTTGCAGGCTAAATTGTACTTAAACCATGTAAAATTGTACTCTTGCAAGCTAATTAGATACATCAGTTGTTTTTATTTTATTTTATTTTTGAACAGCAAAGGAAAATTGCATTAATCCCAAATGAGCCAAATTCAGTACAATAAGTAAAGAAATTCATTGAGAGAGGTTCCCAGCAACTTCTTCTACTGCAACTCACAAATACTAATACTTGTACTACATCAGTCGTTTTTAACCTTTCATGCTGTATATAACTACTAATACTTTGTTGGATCATCTAGTATTTGGGGCACTGCAGCTAGGTCCTGCGCCTATTAACATCTCCATGATTGGCCAGCATTCTTTTGTTTGGCCAGTGAATTGGATCAATGCTAAAAACATTAGCCCATTGAAGCTGTGACCTACAAAATTGCTAGTCAGTTTCTTTTGGATCAATGCTTGAAACATTAGCGCCCATTGCAAGCATTATTCACTATCATCATGGATAGTGCTGTACTATCTTTAGTACAAAAGGTGGATATGCAGATAGTCTATTCCAGATATCCACCATGGAGTTTGACCCTCAGCACAACATAACCACCTGTCGGGATACCACTGCACGTATGCCAAGGCTGAAACTAAGATCTCACAGCATGCTACAGGCACAAATGAGTTTGAAAAAAAAAAAAAACAAGCGTCGAAGGACTCCTTGTTCATCTTTGTCAATACGTGGTTTGCGCTTGTCCACATCCTCTTCTTTTAACATGGATGTTCTTTGCCATGTCGTATTTTCAATCCAAGATTCCATACCCCTTCCTCTTGAGATAGATATCAAACACCCTTATAGTGATGATATCTCCTCCAACTAATATACGTTGTCAGAATTATCACTAAATGAGAAGTACTGTCATCCCTTTGCTTGAAGCATGGCTTTCGTCAAATGCTCATGAATGTGGAATGCGGCACTATTGTTTGGTTTAGTTAGGTTGGATATTTTCGAGAATATAACTACTTTTTCATCATCATTAGGTTTACAGGAGGTACAAGTATTACTACCAACAGATGCAGGCAGTTGTAGCATCATTTGAGTCTGTTGCTGGGCTCAGCAATGCAGCTCCATATGCAAATCTGGCTTTAAAAGCAATGTCTAAACACTTTAGAAGCTTGAAGAATGCTATCACTGACCAGCTGCAATTCACAAGCAAAGCTCAAAACTACCGGAAAGATGAAACTCCAATGTTTGGAAACTCTAACAACATCTATAGCCAGAGAGCGGTTAACAGCTCAGGAATTCATGATCAACCTGTCTGGCGACCCCAAAGAGGACTCCCTGAGCGTGCGGTGACCGTGCTGAGGTCATGGTTGTTTGAACACTTCCTGCATCCGTAAGTGGCTATTGTTCTCCTCTTTCTTGGTTCTTATGGTTATTTTTACTTAGGTTTAGGCTTTGGTCTAGATCTCTTTAGTTAATTTTGTATCTTGCTATCTCTTAATAGTAGGCTACGGTTTAGCTCTCTTTAGTTATCTTGGTATCTCTTGATATTATCGGGATAGTCCCCTTATGTTTTGGTTATGCATCTTGCCATCTTCATTTTGTCTTTGGGCTTTGGCTTGCACATTATCGGTCGATGGTATGTGGCATATGTAAAAAAATTCTCTTGTGGGTGGAATAGAAAGAATGATGTAACTACGAACTTTTTTCAAAACATGCACTTAAGTTACAAGTCATTTGTTTGAAATGATACTACGATAGACCTCGGTGAAAGTTCTGTAAAAAGTTGAAGTTGTAGAGCTATACTGCAATGATAAGTTTTCTTCTTTTAAGATTTGGTACTTAGGTTTCTTCACAATTTCTTACTGTTTTGCAAGTGCTCATCTATTTACAATTAAAAGCAAAATCTTTAGGTACACAATTCGCATGCTTTTTGATTAAGGCCATTTTTTGATGTGTCAGTTATCCTACCGATACAGACAAGCTAATGTTAGCTAAACAGACTGGCCTCTCCCGAAACCAGGTGCGCTCCTTTTCTCCCCTTTTTACTTGGGTATCACTCTTTAAGGTGCTTCATGTTGGAGTCTTCGACCAATTTTCTTTGCTTGAATACTTTATGAGATTTGGGTGATCAATAGTAACAATGTTGTGTATCCAGGTTTCCAATTGGTTCATCAATGCAAGGGTGAGACTTTGGAAGCCCATGGTGGAAGAAATACACATGCTTGAAACACGCCAATCGAATAAAGCTCCTCAAAGGGAGGAACAAAATGCCGATAGGCCAACCCATCATTTGCCTACAGCCACCTCAATCGCGGCGGAGAATCCATCTACGTCCACCAAGAGGACGAGAAATGAATTTCATGACATACCACCTATGGGTACTGGTGAAGATCCAATGAGCTTATCGTACGCAAATTTATCACACCACCAACACATGGGCGCTGGCACGAGCAATGTAGGAGTAAGTGGGGGTGTCTCCTTGACACTAGGACTCCATCAGAATAACGGGATTGGTTTATCAGAGCCCTTTCCTATTAATGCTGCTCGTCGTTTTGGACTTGATTCGAGTAGCGAGGGGTATGCATTGGGTGGTTTTGAAGATCAGAATCGACATTTCGGAAGAGATTTTAGTGGAGGGCAACTTTTGCATGATTTTGTGGGTTGATTATCAATGTGTTTTTCAAGAACTGTCTTGGGATAAATCTACGGGCAAGGTATACCGAGTAAACCGGATTCTGGTAAGATAATATTTATATTCCCGGGCATTTAGTCGTCGTAAATAGAATGGACACTTCGGGTGTATATTTATTCAGCTTAGATGTGTATACAAGTGATCAAAATGTTGTTGCAAGGAAAAATGCTTTGAGGTTTATATCTTGGCCAATACTATGGCCCCATCATTCAATTTATGAATGAAACGGTTCTAAAGCATGCATGCCTTCTATTGTACTCATGGAGTCTTGTACTTGTTGCCATGCATGTGCCTTTTTTTGTTGTTGTGTGGTAATAAATAGTAGTTTCCTAATGAATTAGACTAATTTCTCCGGTCCTCCCACACCCATTTTCACGCGTTTGCGTGATGTGAGAGGACTTTATTTTATTTCGTTTAGTTTAGTTTTTTTTTCCTACGAGTATTCTATGAGGATGTACTGCAAAATATGCAAATGGGAGAGGGAGAAGACCAGGTCTAGGAATTAAAGTCTTAGAAAAGGCTACAATACGCACCACCTATTTGGGTGTGTATCATACACACCCCTATAAAAGTTACGAATTTTTTGTATAAGTTATGAATTTTTAGTGTGTTAAAGTCTTATATAAATATTGGAGTGTGGTCAGGGATGGAGCCGGGTGCCAGTAAAGTCTTATATAAATAATGGAGTGTGGTCAGGGATGGTATAAATAATGGAGTGTGGTCAGGGATGGAGCCGGGTGCTAGTAAAGTCTTATATAAATAATGGAGTGTGGTCAGGGAGCCGGGTGCCAGTATCCGCGGTCGCCCTTGCAAGAAAAAAAAAACTTGTAGTGTTGTATAAAAAAGAAAATTCAAAAATTTTCCTATGAGTTATTTAGGTTTGTCCTGCTTAGTAAAATTCCTGGTTCCGTCAGTTAGGCTCATTTGGCAAAAAACTTAATCTGGTTTTTTCGTTTTTTCGTTTTGTCTTTATTCAAGTTTTTTTTGCATTTGTTAGTTTTGCATCAAGATTTTGTGGTTTCTGGATTCCTCTCGAGACGAATTTAACAAGTATAAATTTATAGTCAAACCAAATATTTTTTTGAATAAAGCTGAAAATACTTAGATTATTAGATTAATTTTGGTTTTACTAAAAAAAATTGAGTTTTGACCATAATTTTATACCTGTTAGATTCGTCTCGTCGCGAGGAATCCAAAAATCACAAAATCTTGACGCAAAATTAACAAATGCAAAAAAATTTGAATAAAGACAAAATGAATAATCCTAATTATGGATTACTTGTCAAAAGAGTAAAAGTGTAGTATATTTTTGCACAAAATATCTGCATGGCTGGTTGTGGGGTTTCATGTTATGCCCCTAGCATTTATTTTTGCTACAGGGATTCTCTTTATCCTTACTTTTTTTGGGGGGTAAATGTCTTTCTTTACTTTGTTAGGAATAATCTTTTCAGCACACTCTGGCGTGAGAGGGGCACCTATGCCAACTACAAATGATTAGGGCATCGTCATTGTGGAGCGCAATTTGGGCCATTAAGTTGAGTGTCATAGATGTTTGTATGATTGATTAAGTCTAGAGGGTTTGTAACTTTTGTGTAATTTTTTTTGTTGGAGAAATAGATAGAAAATTCATTGAATCAAACTCACAATATACAAAATAAATTAAAAAAAAGACCTAAAAACTACAACAAAACAGAACGGAAAAACAAAAACAGAACGGAAAACAGATTGTCGGAGCCATCGCCGGAGTTGTCACGCCATCGCCGCCGCCGATGTCAGGAGTCAAAATCTGGAAACCCCAGATTCGGCTCCCCCCTCGCCCAAAAATCGGTTTCAGCCACCCATGCAAATATGAGAGGAGGTCGATTTACATGGGGAGTCACCGGAAACCAAATGGGGGAAGTAGGAGAGGAATGTAGGAGTGGAGGAGGAAGAAGATGGAAGGAGGTGGTGGGGGAGGGGGAGTGGGGCGGCCACCGGGCAAAACCCAGGGAGAAACCTTCCGCCGCCTCCCTCGCTCTGCTCTCTCTCTCTCTCTCTAACTTATCCTCTCGCCCCTCACTTCTTAACTTTTGTGTATTGATTTCATAAAATAGCCATTAAAACTTACTGCTTATAAACGACAATAGAAGAAAAGACATAATATAGATGAGAAGAACATAAGGGCATCCCCAAGTTCCTAACAATGAGAACACAAATTCTCCCTAAAAAGATTGGTGAAAAATATTATTCATATTCATATTTCTTTCAACACTCTGACATTTCTCTTTTTTACTCTCCCTATACCAATTAAATAATATAAACTAATACATATAATACACTTATAAGAGGGGGGAGAGAGAAAAATAAAAAAGGATAAAAAAAAAGTTTGGGAGAAAACAGTGGCTCCCTAAAAAGCGAGGGATATAAAGAAACTACTGTTCATCATAGTATTTTAGGGAGGTGTGTTTTGATGCTGTTGGGATTTTGATGTGGACTAGAGCTCTCTATTATAGCTATAATTCCCTTATTTAGGGCGTCTGCTATGGTTGGCCTAAGACAAAACCAAAACAAATGAAGGATATATCAAGTGAGAGATTACTTCGGCACTATGTTTTTGTTTTTATTATTATAATTACTTCTTTTTTTTGTTTCACTTTGTCCATGGGTCTTAATTGAGTGTGAGCTCCATTATTTATTACCATGCTCTTATGGGTCCATTGTGGTTATGGGACCACGTTGGAATATCGTGATCTATTTTGTTCCCTCTGTTCCAAATTTTTTATCCGTTTTTCAGCATGCGTGTTATTTTTTAATTGCTTATATATTTTAATTTGTAATTTTGTTTATAATTTTGAAAACGTTGTTTAACAAAACTCATCGAGAATTATAAAACAAGATCCATATTGAATATATATAACATTATAGATTTGAAAATATGAACAATTTTTTGAGGTATTGCAAATAGTGTAAGTGGATAAGAAATATAGGACGGATGGAGTAATATATAATTAAAATTTTAAACACTTTTTTTTGGGAGAGACCTTTGGAGATGCTGTTAGGTTTATTTAAACACATATCTCAAGAGGAACTTTCGCTCTTGCTCTCAATCCTCACTCTATGCTCGCATTTTTAATCCTCGTTGTTGCGAGAATTCTAATACTTTAGACTGTTTTTTGAAGATGTTTTCACACTCCCACTTTTGCTCACACGTGAGCGCATTATGTGATTAAGGGCAGGATCATAGTTAGACATCAGTCATAACCCCCAAGGGGGTTAACCAAGTGGGTGTGAAAAAATAATAAGTGCTAGTTTTTCTATTTTATTTTTATTGGCAAAAGATTAAACTCAATAAAGGTACATCGAGTATCCAATATAACATTGGATGGAACACCGAAAGGGCCAAGCGTAAAACCACCTAATGTGCCAAGCCTAAATACTCAATGGGCCAAGCCCAAATCCAAAAAAACTAAAAAACCAAATCCTACTCAGCAAACCCTAGTCCCCTTTATCCCCAAACCGCTGCCACTACCACTATAACCTTCATCGTAATCGCCATTGATTAGCAAACGCCACCTCCAGAACTTGTAAGAGAAGACCCCCCCTAAAGCACTGACCAAGCCTGAGTAAATTTATATTCATCCGCAGCATCGCGCTGTCCTGTCAGAGACGCAATGAACGTGTCAAATCCAGCCACGACAATCCAGCAAACCAAAATTAGACTGCCATTTTCGACCACCACTAGTTGCCAAGACCACCCTTCGTCGTTAAGCCCAAATACTGGGTGCACCCAACAGTGACAACCGGTGGCAGTCCAAGCGCGCCGGATCCAGGAGACGAAAACATAATCGGAACGGTGAAAAGGAGACTGCCGAAGTAGAGAAAGCAGAAAGGAAATGAAGAAAGAGGAGGAGAGAGAAGAAATGAGAAGAAATAAAAAGAAGACATTCTTATCAGGGGCACCAAAAAAAATATCAAATTTAACTTCAAAAACACTTTTTACAAATTTAGCAATTCACTTTTCCAAAAACTCACAAAATCAGACTCTTTATTCTAACTTTATTATATTAAACTATTCTTTCTTTCTACTCCTACTTCCCAAAAGTAATATGAAAAAAAAGTGAACAGTGCTTGAATAGTGCATGAACAGTGAGTCATGTGTAATCTAGCCGGGAAGGATTTTCTACTCCTATTCTTTCTTTCTACTCCTACTATTCTTTCTTTGGAACCGCGGAAGGATTTTCCTGGTTGTTAATTATGTATATGACTGAGTCATGTGTAATCTAGCCGGGACATCTTTTTATAAAAAAAAATACTCCCTTTGTCCCAGAAAGCTAGACTTTTTTTGTATAGCGTGCCATTCTCAAATGCTACTATTTTTTAATGTGAATGTCAAAAAATAGGTAATATGAATCTTGTTTGATAAATTTTAATTAGTTCTATTAAACAAAATTTTCAAAATCACACAAAAACTTTATAAATAGAAAAATATAAGTAATCTAAAATGACATGCAATCCCCAAAATGTCTAACTTTTAAGGATGGAGAGAGTAATTCAGAGTGAGTTATCACTTCAGAGAAGAGGACACATCATTGACTTGAAGCGAACTTTATGTGAATAAAGCAGTCACATGCAGTTGGGCCTGCTGGCTGCTAACCAAACAAAGCCAACGTAGTGGTTCATGATCCACCTAATCCTTAGAGCGAAATTCAAAACGTGATTCACATTTGAGACATTTTCACTCCTCGCGGTTCCAACTTTCAAACCACGTTATCAATGTAGTTGTTGGAGTTGGATCATTAAAAAAAGCATGCGAACCATAATTTATAAATAGTTCCCATCTGTTTTGGGACCCCTATTAAAAAAAAATACTGTATAACATTAATAACAATGATATCGATCCGTCATTATTATGAGGGTACATTTTATATACTTTCATAATTCTTGTTACTTTTAATTTCAAGGATTAATTGAGTGAGAGCATGATAATAGATAGTACATGAGTTGTTCGTTTTTGCTTAGAAACTCTACACGTATTCATAATTAGCTCTCTAAAAATAGCTCATAAATTGAATTGTAAGGTATAATAGACTATTAAGAGCATTCTCTATTTTGTGGAAAAAAAAATTAAAACATGTGTGATCCATATTAAAAAAAGGATTTAAAAACTTGGGGTCTCACTTGGAGCTAGCTACAATGCTACTTAAATTTAACTACTGTGGTAGGAGTCATTCCTAGGAGCCACCTTGAGAGTTTGTATAGAGAGCCAATTGAAGACAACAATTGAGCAAATGACTTGGTAAATACTAGGAGCTTCACAAAGGAGTTTTTTTTTTAAAATGTTTAATGAGCTATTTTGAGAATTCATTGTAGATGCCCTAAAAACTGTTGAAGTATCTCATATTTTTTTCACTTGAAAAGCATTTTAAGAGTTGGTCACCGTTAGCGTCAAATAGGCAAATGAGTGGGCTGAGTTGAGTTTGAGTGGGTTGATATGGGTTATGAGTTGAATCTGGGTGGGTTGAAAATGAATGGGTTAAAAATGGGCGGGTTGAATATGGACCAACCCAACCCAACCCAACCCAACCCAACCCAAAGCCCGACCCATATTTTTTCCTTTTTTTTTCTTATAAAGATTTTGTGTTGTTCACAATGTTCTTCTACGTTAGTAGTAAGTACATTTCCATGGGTAAATACATCACCAAAAGTTAACTGCTCCAAGAGTCCCTTCCCTCTCTCCTCATATACATAGAAATAGACGTATATCTACACAGAATTGCAGGTAAGATCACAAATAATTACCGGTGGAAAAAAATGAGAACATTTTGCTGGACCTGATGAGCTTCATGAAACCCATCTGGACTGACGTGGTGACCCAAAAAAATGGAATTGAAATTTATTTTTGGATTTTTTCCCAACACACTCTCTCTCTCTCAAAGAAATGCCCCAGAATACGTCTTCAATGGTAGTTTTAGATCCCTAAAAGAGGTACATTTCGTTCTCGCATGCACACATTCAATGCATTGTGATTTCCTCACTTTACAGTAGATTTGTGGAGAGAGAGAGGGAGTGGGGAGGGGGAGGGGGAGGGAAAGGAATTTTTATGGAGCTGTAGATTTGTTGTGTGTGGTGTATTATTTTTTATTTTTAGGTCCAACCCAAATTCAACCCATTTTGAACCCATCTAAACCCAAGTAAATATGGGTTGATATGGGTTGAACCCATATCAACCCATAATAGAATATGGGTGAGTTGGGTTGGGTTATAGGTGGGTGGGTTTGGATGGGTTCATTGGTTGGGTTGCAAATTGCCACCTCTAGCGTCAAATATAACTACTCAGGCAGGCGGAAAAATAGTCCCTCCGTCCATTTTTTTTGTCCATTATTAATTTTGTCTCTTTTGTGTCTATTGCCTATATATTTCAATGTAGATTTTAAAAAATATGCAATATAGATTTTATTTGATAAATTTTTATTTGTTCTATAATACTAAGTTCTCGAAATCATATATAAAAACATTACAGATTGAAAGAATTTTGTCAAGAATCAAAGTCAATCGATCTTTGAAAGCCACTTGATCGAATCAAATCTATCTTGCAATCCTTTTCTCAACAGCATACTTGTCGTTCTTTTATTTTTGAGGAAATGTAAGTTCATTTTTTTTTATAGCCAATATCTATCAACTCACACAAACAATGTACCGGCATGTGCTTGTTATTGGGCTAGACAATGCATGTCCCTCGTTATTGAATGGTGGGATCAGTTTCACAAGAATAATTATGTAAAGACCCGTGTTTTTAAATAAATTCTTTGGAAACAAATTGGGGAAGTGTGAGAAATGTTATAAAATGCTTATGAGGTCAATGTGAAGTGAGCATGTGCATTGAGGTGTCTTTAGAATACATTAGGAACACAAGGGGGTGAGTGTGCAATTAGGGGGATTATATAGAGAGGGGTACATCAGATTTTCTACCAAAAAAAAAACACACCCCTTCTTCCTCTCAAACACACGGTTCTCTCTCTCTCTCTCTCTCTCTCTACTCTCTCTTACATCTTCATATCCTTCACAAAAATCCAACCTTCACACTCAAACTCTTCATCATCCAACTAGATATCCATCTTCTACGCGTGATTTGAAGTCCGGTTCCCATTGGATTCGCCGTGGGAAGTTCATTTCGGTTGGAGGTGGAAGCAAAGTCTAGGGTTCCTCTTTCCTTCTCATTTGGAGCACAATCCTTGAGGTAGGGAACAATCTTCTATCTCCTCTAAGTTTATATTGGTTGAATGATTGCATTGTTGGTGTTCTTGTTCCTACAATCCTTGTTAAATTTGTTATCACCATGGAATTGAGCTTGGTTTCTTTGATTGAGTTTGGGTTTGCATCTTTGGTTGATAAATACATGAATTGATTGTTGATATGTCCCTCTCTCTTCATTAGTTGTGTTTTGGAACCTCATTTTGCCTTGGATTGAAGCCCCCATCACTTGGAGCTAAGTTGTGCATTTTTCACCCGAAACCAAGTTGGATCGATCCACCCTTAAGGTTGGATAGATCCAAAATGCTCTGTTGGTGTTTTGGACCTCTATGGATCGATCCACTATTGGTTCCGATCGATCCAGAACCTTCTGTTTGCTCTCGGGACATTTTGGATCGATCCACCCACTTCTTGGATCGATCCAGACCATGTGGATCGATCCACACCTCTTTTGGAATAATCCAGATTCCTTCCGTTCATGCAGATTTTTTACCCAACTTCGCGGGCACGCCCCGGCTTCGTCCAAACTCCGATTGAGGCGATTCTTGGACCGTTGGAAATCTCTATGAGTCTACTTTCAAACCCAATTGATCTCATATTCATATCCTTTGTATTTTGAGAGAAATGTTCTTTTTACTATCAACGTGTCGTATTTTCTCGAGGTTCATAGCTCCGTTTTCATGTTCTTTTGCTCCGGGTCTTCATTGGTCTTTCCCAAGCTTCTCGAATCGACCTCCAAGCTTTGGTAGTCTATCGTGGTATGACTTATGTTTGCCTTGATCTCTCACGTTCTTGGACACATGTTAATTTAACCACAATCGACACACCACGAGTTCTTTTTGAACAAAATGGATTAAGTGAATGTTTTGGACATTTGTGAAAAGGTAATCTGATATGTGAATTGGCTTTGGGCACTAAGTTGAACTTATGAGTTGATAAGTGGAAATGTAAATGTGAAATATGTGACACGGGGCCTTTATGGTATGCCCGGAGTGACACGGGCCCTATATGGCATGCCCGGAGAATGAACGAATGATTAAAATGAATGAGATGTATATGATAAATGTGAAAGATACTTCGGTTGTTTTAAATATATGGTATTGATGAAGCATTGTGAAATGAAATGTTTTATGAAAATGACTGCGTTTTGAAGGGATTGAACTCACGACACGAAATGTAACAGTTATGAGGAAACTTATGGATACTCTGGTTTGGTTAGATCTTTGGTGCATCTCCTAGATACTCTATCATCAAATTTATTTATCTTGGTCCATTTTAGCTTACTCATCCATGTGTATCATACCTTCATGTGGATCTTTCATTCTCTATATATACCCTTAGCATTGGTAGAAAAGTTTCCTACGGGCTAGTGAGCTCACCCTATCATTTTCAGGTACCCAGCAAGGTGCATGAATTGGATGCTTGGATTGTAGATGCATGGCATGCAGCTTACTTACGCATGAAGTTATTTTATCCTTTCTATACTAATAGTATTTTGGGAGAAAATCATGTAACATCTATTTCTTCACTTTTGACAATTTGATAAATGTAATGACTTTATATATTTTTATACTAAAGCAATTGGGTTCGGGTACCCTTTGATGAGAGACACGTGGACTTGTCAATTTGTTCGGATAAGTTTTCAGAAAGTTTTTGAAAAAGTCTTCCTCTCTCTCTATCCACTTTTGACCGGTAAAAACATCACATCCGAAATCCACGTCATTGTCCTCTCTCTTGTTGTCACTCCAAAACCCAGCGTGTGTGCCCTCTCTCTTGCTCTCATCCACAAAATGAAGTGGGACCATGGAAAAATCAATGGCTGGCAGACTTTTTGAATTTTCAAAGGTCAAGTGGACCTCATTTTCAGAAAATATTTTTGCTGGTCAAAAGTGGACCCCATTTTCGAAACACATGTGAAAACCTATCCGAACAAGGCCGTTATTTTGGAAGTTGTATCTTTGACTGCGAATATTCAATAGAGATGTGTATGACCTTGATCTATCTTGCGTGGATAATACTTGTATTTTGGATATAAAAATTGAGGGCGTGACAAATTGAGATAAGCGTAAGTTGATCTGAATACTTGAGTTATAAAAATACAAAAATAATGAATTAAAAAACAATGCACTTGTCATATAACAGCATCTCCAGCCGCCTTGCTACTTCCTCCATTCGAAAAGTTTTGATGAGCCAAATCTCTCAAAACCCAAATCTAGGTATCCCACCATCTTCCTCGGCGATTCACCTTTGCTACAGACTACATGCCTGACTGGAAGAGGGCATCCTGTAGTGCACTGCAGCACTACAGGGTTGTAGTGCGGCATCCGAGCCATTGATCGCGCAATCAACGGCTCGGATTTCATCTTGGTGCTTGCATGATCCGAGCTGTTCGTTGCCGAGATGAAATCCGAGCCGTTTATTGCCGAGATCAATGGCTCGTGTGCCGCACTACAGGATTGTAGTGCGACAGTGCACTACAGAATCCCCGGATCTGGCATGACTAGCCACACCCAGCGAGTCACTCTAGCCCTCAATAGCCTCTCTCTCCCCATTCTTTTGGTAAACTGAACTGGGAATGACATTTTTAGTGTTGAATAGCCGCTTTGCTGAGATAAAAATTGGCATTTTGAATAAGAGTTGGTTGCGGATCTGCTGTCCCGGAAACCCCGTCCCGGCTCCGTGTCCCGTTCATCCGAGCCATCCATCTGAGTACTCGACTGCTCAGATTCGCAGATGAATGTGTATGCCTCAGATTTGTTTGGGGTGAGATGGAATCTGAGCCGTTGCTTGCTCGGATGGACGGTTCAAATGGACAGGACAGAGAGTTGGGACATGAAGTTTGGGACAGCGGATCCGCTTCCATAAGAGTTTTGGTTTGGAACGGCCGGAGATGTTCTAAACGGTTTAAGATCGAAATTATTAAATTTAAATGACAACAGCTCATTGAAGTTTTCAGATGTGAGAGTAAACTATTTTCTCTCACATTGACGTGTCTTACAATATTTAAATGACAACAACGCAATTTTGAGTGAATTCTTGTTTTGGTGTGGAGGACCTACTTTTGACTGGATTGGGGAGAGAAATAGTCAAAGTGCTCGTAAGCTGACCCGGATACGCCCTGACTATAGAAAAGACAATGGGGAGGGACCAGCTTTGCCAAATCATAACCCGAAAATCTAGCCCCGTACCAAATCCCGATCGGGTAATGTATTAGTACCCTTGTCCGGTGCCTATCGGGTAACATGTTTACCTGCCCCGACCCACCCTTCTTTTTAACATAGTATAATATTACTAAGAAAATATATTTTAGACTCCAAAATAAGTGAGTACAAATAGTAAATGTTTACAAAATAAATATTACAACGACACTAGAATCTACTATTTAGAAGGAAAATGAAAAAAAGTTAATGTATAAAGCGGGATTTTAATTACAATGGTAAAAAGTCAAGAATAACAATAGTACAATTTTATCCATAAAAAAAAATTCGGGGCGGGATAATGTTTATCAAAGTCAATCGGGTTTATTCAATTCTCTCCCAGCCTGCCCTAATCCCCGCAAACATAACAAAAACCCGCCCCGATTGAGACGGGAAGAGCGGATTGAATTGCTATCCCTGCCTGTTAACCGTCGGGAAAAAAAGGGGAAAAAATAGAAAGTTGAACTAAACCCCACACCGTGTCTCACAAGCTCACACTTCAATATAGAAGGGTTTTACTAGGGTTTATCGTCTCTTCCAAACATTGCACCTTTCCCCACGAAAATGACTTTGAAAATCACTCCCAGTCTTCGCCCCTCATGATTTCGCATCCTATGATTTCAGTTCTCGCTGAAGGAGAGAAGAAGGATTGAGGGACTGCCGTGGAAATGGAAGCTCGAGTCTGCGTGTCGAGTGGAGGGGCTGTTGACGGCGGCGGCACGAGCAAGTTCTTGCGGCCGCATAACCACCAACAGAAGGCGTGTGGTGCTCATCAACAGTCACAGATAGGCACGGTGCCGCAACTCCTTGCCGGTGGCATTGCCGGCGCTTTTAGCAAGACCTGTACTGCTCCCCTTGCTCGCCTCACCATTCTTTTCCAGGTTGTTTTTTTTTTTTTTTTTTATTTTCCTTCTTAACTTGTTTGTAAGCATAATTGAGCGAAAAAAATGATATAGTTGTGTTATAGAGCGGGGGAGGACCGAGACTTATGGTTTGCCCCCTCAAAAAGTCTTCAGGTTCGAAACGTTGCAGATGCTGTCAACACCTTTGGGGCTGGCCCAAAATGAGTTTACTGGCTTTTATTGGGCACCCGCTAGTGGACGGTTGGATTGGTTTAGGATTAGCGGTTGTGCGGGTTAGTGACTCGCACACTGAGTTATCAGTTCTCACAAAAAATAGACCTGTTTTGTTTGGGACTTGAAGCTCAAATACGCTTTGGTTTGTTTGTAGGTTGAATCCGTGGAAAGAGTAAATATTAGGTCAGCTATCTGGACTTCAGATTGGCAATCTTACTGTAATGTAGAGATACCCCTGTTTTGTATGAGATGAAACCCCTGTTTTTTTATGGTTTCTGTTGCTTCAATTTTGCTTCGTCATACGAAAGAAGTACAACCATGACGGATTTCCAGATTTTTATATGTTCATTTATTTTTATTATTATTTGCATTATACATGATTAAAAATTGATGCACGATTAAAAATTGAGAGGGTTGAATCATTTGTGGTCTATAACTATTTACCTTCGCTTTGGCTTGTAAACATGCAAGTCAATCAAAAGGATCTTCCGAAAAAGAAAAAAAGAGAAAGAAAAGAAAGAAAAAAGAAGAAGAAAGAATACATTTATACATTGCTTTTACCTATAACTGTTGATTTTCTTGCATCTAGATTTACTGGGTTTTTTTTGGACTTCCCCAACATCCTCATCTCCCTTCTTAATAGATACAAGGCATGCAATCTGAAGCTGCAGCATTGAGCAATCCTAGCATATGGCGCGAGGCTTTGCGTATTATTAATGAAGAAGGATTTAGAGCATTTTGGAAAGGAAATTTGGTTACAATTGTTCATCGTCTTCCTTATTCTGCAGTCAATTTCTATGCTTATGAACGCTACAAAAGTGTCAGTACGAAATACTCTGTGCTAAACTGCCTTTTCATGTTCAAATACCATGTCATTTCATGTAAGCAGCTTTCATCAATTATCTTGTCCTGTCCTTGTGCAGTATTTGAAATCACTACCTGGCTTGGAAGGTCACAGGGGTAGTACTAGTGCGGATGTTTTTGTGCACTTTGTTGGTGGTGGGTTATCTGGAATTACAGCTGCCTCTGCCACTTATCCATTGGATCTTGTCAGAACACGGCTTGCAGCACAGGTAAAATTAGTAAGACTTGTGATCAGATAATTTTTTTTAGTTGATAATAACTTGCTAGTGCCCTGATCGATACGTCGCGGGTTTCCTAATCGATATTCTTGAATATGCTGTATGATACAGCAGAAGGGAAGAGAAGAAGCTTGACACCAACCTTAACTGCTGTTCTAGGCTTCTCTTGCTTGCATCCCCTTTTTCTTGCTTGCTAGTGCCCTGATCGATATGTTGCGGGTTTCCCATTTCCTGATCGATATTCTTGAATATGCTGTATGATACGTTCCTAAGGTGTTTGTTGGTATTTGCTTCATTCCTATGTACTTTTCAATCAGCATCCAGTTTTGACATTGTTTCCGGACAGGACTAAATGCCTATACAAAAAAACCTTCTGTGTGTGTGTGTGTGTGTGCAGATATATTTTTATGTTCCTTTTAATACTAAGAATGTTTTGTAGACAGAGGGTGATAATGTTGAGGTTGGGGGATGTGATATAACTAGGGAACATGTGAAAGTATGATTGAATTCATAAGACAAGCAGCATGCGATTGTTGAGGATACAATGAGGGGAACCGATTAAGAGAGCTTCGTCATGCACAGTGAAGTTCAATTAGTGTCTCGCTTGAGAAGAGTAATGCTAGGGGACAAGGGAGTTCAAAATAACTTGGGTTATGCAAGAAAAGGAATTTGCTTGCATTTAACTAGAGATTTCAACGCTTGATTGAGTCAAATGGAATAATACGATTCACATCACCGATCAAGTAGTTGTGCAAAGTTTTATTGAGTTGTGACTCACAATATTTATATTTGTATGCGAACAAGACCTTAATTTGTCTGCTCTGGTTATATCAAGACTCAATACTGCAGATATAAAATGTAACTTCACTGGAGATAGGGAGGAAAGCATAATTGTTTTTCTTTGCTTAGACTGTTAGTTTTGCCTAGACTATGTTTTGTTTAGACTATGGTAGTTTGGTTTGTTTTCGTCTTGCCTTGGAGAGCTCGATCTCCGTCGGGCATATGCTCTACTTTGTGTTGTATTCTCCAGATAGTCGCGTTTCGTGGAGATAGTAATGCTTTGCAACGTCCTCTATTCGGCTTCTGCAGATTCGACTGTGATGGTGTATTTCATTTCCATCGAGTAGACTTATTGTGATTTGCTTGCATAGCTTGAGATTTAGCTGATTTGCTTAAGATTTTATTAGTGTAGTTCAGTGGGGATTCAGCTCTGGACCTTTGGTAGAATGTGGATTAAGGTGTTATTATTGTATTTTCAGATTATTATGATCCCCCTTCCTGATTAGTGATTAGGGCGCTCCCATTGTACTCTATACTTCAATCTTAGTTGGATTTTAGCTTTTATAATGAAATGAAATATCCGTTCATCTAAAAAAAAACTTACACGCATTTTTATATACGTGCCTGTAGATAAACCATGGCAAGAAAATTAGGAGAAAATTGGTTGTCTGAAATAGCAGTGCGGATTAAATAGTTGAGTTCATCATAAAATGAGAGAGTAGTTTATAATAGTTTATACTTCGGTTCTTATAAGATTTCTTATGAGGTACCTTTTAGCTCCCAATTTTTTCCTACACCTAAGTACAAGAGCTACTCCCAATTTAGTTTACGTGACCTTTGAACACCCTACAATAACCTTTGCTTCATAACCTTTGAACACCCTCTAACAACATACTGTCCGACAAAAGTTTGAATCTCTGGCCATAGACTTTTTGTCACGACCCTAACCCATCCCTGTAGCTCTAAATCATAACAAAGTGCCACTGAAACCATCACTAAGGCCATTTCATAGCATTAAGTACCTTATAAGCAAGTGACCAAAAGGGTCTCAAGAGCTAAATAGAGGAAGTCAAACTTGTATTAACATATAAAAACCATAATGGCTGTGTTTGGTTAGATAGTTTAGTTTAGTTTTGATGATGTTAGCAGATGTAATGAGTGGAGAGAGATAGAGAGAGAAATGAGGGAAATGATGATGTCATCAAAACTAAAACTAAAACTAAACTGGAAAACGAATAGGGCCAATGTGTCTTTACACCAGGATCTCAAAACATAGAGTACATTTCAGAGTGGTGCTTAGCACAACACCCTATCTACAACATATCCACAAGTCTTGATTCCATACAGATGGTACCACTGCATCCTACTCCTGCCTGAAAGGTGGAAAATAACGTAAGCCAAAGCTCATATTACACAAGCCACACGCTTTCCATGGACATTATCAAAAGTACATTTTTGAAAGGAATCAATTCAAGCTTAACACATTCCAAAGGAATTTGTTATTCACAACTTCACAAGTCAATTTATAATGCACATCCCTCTCCGATTCGCATTGTATCATCAAGCATCCCTGGTGTGGATAAGTTTAGATGTCTGCACATTATCCCATTATATATCACAACATATCTTGCTAGCCTTTTAGCATTGTCCCCTAGTAAGTTGGGACGTAAGGAATGCTATTATGCTATGAAGAGATAACAAATGTGTCCACCTTCCATTTCAAGTCCATGGAGTTCCCATCATTGAGAAATTCATATAGATAAAGCATAACTTCACATTTGATTGGTAAAACTCGTTTAAAACCGCATAGTTTGGGTATTAACCACTCACCTCGATCCACGCAATCACTCGGACCTTCTATAACAAATGAACGATGAAAATACGGTGAGGGGATGCCAAATGAGTGTAAACATGCTTAAGATGAAGTTCTAGAGGTGCGTGTAATCAGATGTGAATCATAGATCACAATCTGGAAATTGTGCAGTCCCTACCTGTAGGGACAAAAACATCCTACTGGTAACGAAATCCCGCTGTTCGAGAGTCCTAAATTTGGTGCATATTCTAATTTTTTTTTATTTTAATAGGCAGCCTTTGCCTCTTTAAGTATATGTGCACTATAAATTGTAGATAACCAAGGATGAGTTCCACTAATTTTTTGTGTGTGTTTAGACTATGGCAATAGATAAGTTGTTTCCGCTTAATGGTATTTAGTTGATATATGTGAGTAAAATGACTTTCTTTGAAATCTTTGAAAATATGGACGTTAGTCAATTTAATCAGTTTAGTCAATTATACAATAGGGAAACTCACTGTAATCGGGTATCTATAGCTTTCAATAGCTTGTTTGGTTATGGTAATAATGTACTCTCTCTATCTTAAATTCTTTGCTTTTATTTGTTAAATGGATTTTAGAACAGAAAATTTTAATTCTATAGGTTTTAATCTAAAGATCTCAATTAGTTCTTTTGTTTGGTATAAAAACAATTATGAATGAAAGTATTTGAATTCTTTTCATAATTAAATGTTTTATTTCTTGAAATGAACAAAACCATGGGACACAAGGAGGAAACTTTTGAACACCCTACAAACTAATTCTGGAGCCGCCACTAAGAACCTTGCTCGGATCCTGTGCTTCGAAGCTACTGTAAAGGTTTCTTGAAGACGTTGCTTGCTATCACCTAAAGGAATTTCTTTTCACCAAATTATCTCCATTTTTTTGTTTCTTTTGCCCTCCTCTCTTTTCCATGGTTTGTGTTTCACATATTAAGTTTCTTATTTGATTGAATTCGGTTCTCTTATTCTGTTTGAGATTGTGTTTGAGCTAAATTAAAGTAAACATGCAGACAAATACAACATATTATCGAGGTATTTGGCATGCAATTCATACTATTTGCAGAGATGAAGGTTATTTGGGCTTGTATAAAGGACTTGGAGCAACATTGCTGGTAAGGTTTCCATTGTGATTCTGTGCATACTTTGCTCCGCCTTTCTTTGATTCGTCTTGATAATCTTCGTGATGCAGGGGGTTGGACCCAGTATAGCAATAAGCTTTGCTGTCTACGAGTCATCGAGATCTTATTGGCACTCTCGAAGGTGAGGACCCAATAGTTTGTTCTATTAATAACAGCATGTCAAATGTGAAGCTATATCTGTTGGCTCCTTGGTGTTCTGTTCTATCGTACCTGACATTTTTAACATCTTGACATTAGACCTGAAGATTCGACTGCCATGGTTAGCCTTGCTTGTGGTAGTATTTCTGGCATTGCATCATCAACAGGTTTGTAAATACAACCTACAACCTTGCCTCTTGATGATTCTTCAATGTGGATTCAGTTATGCAAAAATACTATTCCTTTCATCCCAAAATGTTTGTCCACTTTTTTACTACTTTTGACTGTCCCCAATTGTGTGGCTATTATGAAAAGTTTCTGAACCTTGTCCTATACAATTTCCTTTTTTGCACATTCTCTTTTGAAATGAAGCCATTTTAGGACAGTTGAAGCTATATTAGTGCAATGATTATATTTCTTTAAAAGTTGGATTCCCCTAAATGGGCAAACAAATAGGGACGCAGGGATTTCATGTCCTCCTCTGGCTTATGACTGATAGTAGCATTGAATGTAACATGGGGTTGCTTTTGATACCGTGAAACTAATGGCCCACTGCATAAGATATAGATGTTTCTAGGAATGATTTTAACAATAAGCTCGATTAGAATGCAATTGTTAACATGGCATAACTTATTTGCCTGTCATAATCCTTCGATTTCCTTGTATCTGGGCTCATTGATTCTTATATTTATTTATTACCTCAATATCTGCTTAATCAAACTCTTGCAGCGACATTCCCTTTGGATCTTGTCAGGCGAAGAATGCAGTTGGAAGGTGCTGCTGGGCAAGCCCGTGTGTATAAAACTGGGCTATTTGGTACATTTAAGCATATATTCCACACTGAAGGCCTGCGTGGTTTGTATAGAGGAATTTTGCCCGAATACTACAAGGTAGTTCCTGGCGTAGGAATTGCTTTCATGACCTATGAGACTCTGAAGAGGCTTCTATCACATGAGCCCACATTTTCACCATGATTTTTGCACCTGAGTTTTGTTGGTCATTCTGTTATCAGATCTTAATGGAGCTGATTAGAATCACTTGGTTTAAAGAAAGGGTTGGTAGAATAGTGTTTCGGCAGTCATATACTTTCTGGGAAGTGGCATGGTTGAAAACTTGCTGTTTGTTCCGTTACAACATTACTAATTTCCATTGTATAGGTTTATATTATATGGTTTTGAGAATCAAATCAAGCATATCAACGACGTCAAGGTCCAATATGTATTAGACTCGGGTTTTTTTTGGGAACATTTTACATTCCATTGATAGATGATTGTATCCTTATAGAAAATTTGTTGTTGCATTCCCCAAGTCAGAATGTGTCTATTTGTTGCTTTCTGTGTTATTCCAAGTTTTGTGACTGAATTACTGGCCAAAAAAGGGATCTTTGTCTTTAGCTATTATTTTGTTGAAAGTTGATTCAGATTAACTTTTTCCAGATTTCCTGAACTCTTTTTCTTTGTGGTTTGTGGAATTAGATTTATGAGTTAATTATACGACTCTAAAAGAGTGAAAGTGTTGCCAAAACTTGTTTATGGTATTATACTATGAGATTTTTTTAAGCAACTTTAGGGGTCTACACACCTCACACTTGTTGGAATAAATGTGCTGATCATATTCCCAGGAGCATTAGGATCTTGGGATTCATATTCTTTTTGTCCATAGGCAAGGAAATGAAATGTATTTTTCTAATGCAAATCTGCAGGATGCCATTTCAAATGCTGGTCAAATCGAGCTAATAAGCCTCAAATTTGAATAAGCTTATATCTATGAAAAGAGGGTTCCATTTTTTATTCCTTGTCTACTTCAGAAACAAGCCTGAAAAGAATGGCGAAAGGAGGTGGAGATAGTGGGGATTTACAGCAGGTAGACAGTTTACAACTGGTGCTGCAGTTGGAGTACCAGTGGCTAGTTGCAATTTCTAGACGGTGGTTGCGGTAGAAAGTGAGGCGATGGTCGAAACAGTAGATCGATGGTGGCATTATGGCGGTTGCAAATTTTTTGCCAAGCAAAACCTTAAAACCGGTTAGAGACATGCAGAACCCTAACAAAAAACTTCAAGGATTCAAATAAGATAGTAGATAAAGAACAAATCAAGAACTATTACGTAACAAATTGCATGAAAAGCATAATAAATGGAGAAAAACTAGACAAGAAATTGAGAAAACCTGAATAGCTTACAAGATTTACATGATTCACTTTACTAGGGCTAATGTCCACGATTGTTTCACTGTGCTGAAGAATAATGCAAGAGTTAAATTATAGTAGCCCTACACTACACCACCCAAAGAGTTGTCTCATTAATCATTAGGTCTATCCACAGGCTGCTGCCGGAAAAAAAAAAAAAAAAACCTATCCACAGGCCACATGTTAGAACGAAAATGATTCAGATTCGCGGATAATCCCAATGAAAACCTTAAATCATTGTGCTACAATAATGAATTGTGAAGTATGAAGTTCCATTACAATTTGTACAACTGATAACAAAATGAAGACATGGGAGACATCTTTCGCAACGATGTGCAACCTTTGAACTCATTAACACCAGAACTTATGCTGCTTCCAAACTGAAAGTAGCAACCTCCCACAATGTGAGTATGTATGAGGAAGTCCACCCTTGTACCAAATGTCATGCCAAAGGTAAAACTTGGCATCAAGAATGGAAAAACTCTCTACACCCGCAAGCCAAATTCAATGCCAAACTTTGGCAATGCTGTTCTTGGTGCCAAAATTTGGCATTCAATTTGGTAATTGCCTAATTTGCCACAACACCTTCAAAGTGTGGGTAAGGTGATTGAAGGCGATTGCAAAGGCAAAGAAAGGAGGTCATGCCGAAATGATTGCGTTAACGGAGCAACCCTGCCATTTTTTTGGCAAGGTTAATGTAACACTGGCAAGCTCTGATCTGAGATAACCTCACAAAAGAAAAGTTAACCATCCCCCCTTTCCTGCAGTTGCAGCACTTGGAAGACAAATTATCATCTTGCTTCAATTTAGTGTGCCATATGGACATTTCATCTTTGGTTTCATAAACTTTCCTGCACTCTAAAATCAAGAACTACATTTGTATGCTTAACAATGCACCTCAAAAGCACAGACACTTCAAAGAACATTTTGTTTGTATTATATATTGCATAACTTTTTTTAATTATGTATGGTAAATTACATTAAAAATATATTTAAAAAAGAAGAGGGCAATGTTTTTGCTATTTCATGTCCATGTGAAAGACTAAAAATTATCTCTTTTCTAGCGAATTTGATATTTTATTTATGTAAAAAAAAATATCATGAGAATAGAGGATCCGAGTGTCCAAAATGGATACGTGTGCGGACACATCGACAAGGGTACTACTTTAGCCAAAATGAAGGATCCATGTAACATAGTGTACGACATATAATCCCTTATTTAAAATGTGCATTATCAACGACTCAATGTGTCCTGATGTGTCGCCTCCGCCGTTTTTAAAATCAGTGTGTCGGTGTGTTAGTGCCCGTGCTACATAGCAATGCGTGATGGCATATTTTTATTGAAGTCTGGAGAAGGGTGGGGCTAGGGTTGCGTAGCACTTTTCCAGTGGTCCAGTGATGTATGAATGCCTAGAGCTAAAAACAAAACTAAGGCTCTCTGACATCAACTCGGTTGGTGATCGATTTGGCTATTGTCCATTCCTTCTTCCAGCTTCCGAGAGATGGAGAATACATAAAAGGGAGAGATAATCTTGTTGCTATCAGCATTGATTCCCTTGTTATAACCATACATTTGGGCAAATGTTGGATAAAGAAAAGCACTTGCATGCATGTGATGCAGGTCCCTTTCTGAAGTAGCCACAGCATCCGGTCCCTGTGGAGATCGCAGCAAACTTCCTGCAAATTTGGCCATGTATTCCACTTTTTTGTGCAATATTCGTCATCCAAATATACTGATATGGTCTTCTGATGATAGCATATCGGCATATGTCATCCCATCGATTCTAGAATTGCTCGATGGGTAATCTTATCAATGCAGCGGTAAGACGTTGTTTGGTAAGAACATGTCACAAGTTGATGAGGATTTGATTTGAATGACTCCATGACTCTTTACAATTTTTGGTTCTGATTTATTTGAGTATTGAAGTGATGGGATGCCGCAATGGTTACCATAATTCTGCTTACGCTATGTCATCATGGTGAAAAAGAAGATAGTGACTGCAAATGGAAAATGATGGTTAACAAAGAGATTTCACTTCACGGTGAAAAAGAAGATAGAGACTACAAATGGAAAATGATGGTTAACAAAGAGATTTCGTTTAACCAAACAAGATCTTTATCCGCTTGGGACAATGCTGCGCCTTCCAATCAGCTAGGGAATAGAATATTTTGCTGTGAAAAAGAAGATAGAGACTAGCAACTTTGGTGCAAAAAGTTGATATTTCACTTCTTTCATTTTCAACTTTAATCATCTTCAAGAGCAAGAGCTAGAGAATCCCAGAAGTATAAACTATGTCCATTTAAGATTCTAGAAGTACAGTGGGAAGCTTCAAGCATGCAATACCACCCTTAACGTTATTTCCTTGAAGAGTGAAATTCAGACAAAGTTTTCGTGCCGAACAATGTGGCTCAATGTAAGCATTTCACTTTCAAACAGACCACCCATTAAAGTTAATATATACAAAACTGTCATATCACATCATTAGGGCGGTGTTTTCCTTCACTATTGTGATAAAGTATCATTACCACATCATTAGGGAGGTGTTTTGCTTTTAACCACTCTTTAGGATTTTAGCTTTCCTTCCTTCAAAATTGTGATAATTTATATGTGTGTGTAAATTGCCAGCCAGGCAGTGGTGTTATATGGTCAAATTCAGAAAGCTAGTCAAGACACGAAAAATCATTAGCAGTAGAAAGGAAAGGTTCTCAGGCCTCAGCTGATCATTGGTTCTGGAAGAACAAACCGACTAAGAGAAGAACAATCTGACTAAGATTCCAGGTTAGAGCACCTTATCTTGGCTTTATCTTATATGCACCTACACCAATCCAGAACTTTGCTAGAAGAATTTTTTTTCTAATATGCTAAGCTTTATGAACCATTATAAATTCATCTGCTTCATGCAAATATAATCATCTACCTCATTCTTCCCTTTGTACAAAAGATATTGCGTCAGGACCGGGTAATCTGCATCCTGAGGTTTGGATCTGCGTATAGTTGTATCTAGGTCTCGGGATGCAGATTATCTCTTCCTCACTTGCAACTGGATACTCATAATCTATTTCACCAGAATCAGTGACGACATGAGGTTGGTTTTTCGCCCTTTACATTTTTGCAGGTCATTCATTCTTTCATTCCAAGAGAATTTGCGAATCAGTTGGCCTAAGTTGATGGTTGGATGCACAGATAACATATCATAGCAGGTCAGAACAGACAACTTTTCCTCCCTTCTTAAGTAGTAGTATTTGTTGGATATAGCAGATAACTCGAGAGAATGATAGATTAGGTTGCCTGATTTTCTATCGATAACTCAACCTAGAAAATGGCGTAACAAGTCTGACTTGATCTAGCCATCATGTTACTTCATCTGAGTTGTTTAGAACTTACTATGTTGATAGGTTCTCTCTCCTGAAAAGTGAACATGATTAGTAAGAAAAGATTTTATTTGACAATCATTTATAATTTGTGCTTGTAGGTTACACGCAATGTCATATACTTGCGGAAGGACATGAAGATTTCAGATTATGCAAGATCAGGTGTCTTTGCCTACCACTAAATTATTGTCATCCTGGTTCAGAAGCTTCATTGAATCTTTTTAAGCCAAGAGAAGTTTGAAGCAGTTGAAACTCTTTAACTAGAAACTGTTGGGCAGAGGCAAAGTCCAACATCCTATCGGGGCACAGGCCAAGTAGGCCAAGTCTCAATTGGCCTGTTGGTGGTTAGGCTTGCTGCGTGGTAAAACAAAACAAAGATGCGCCTTCAGTAAGACCTGCGGGTTTTCCTGAGATGGTAAGCGCTTGATCCTACCAGAAACGTACTCAACTTCATCATTCTTGCTGCATGATCACTCCAGCTTCATAGATGTAACTTGAAGAATGGTATTACATATGAGAGAGCTCTAAGTTTAATTCTTTTCTTATATGATTTTGGTATTCAAAAACTTCTCCTTCTAAGGATAACTAAGTTTAATTCTCTTCTTATACGATTTAGGTATCTAAAAGTTATACTTCTGAGGATCATCACCGGTTACGCTTTGTTTCCCTCCTGATTCTTAATATCACTCCATGTGGTACTAGACATCTTGTCAGATATCAGCATAAGGATGTAGTATTCCAGGACGTTGTCTCAAGGTAACTAGATAACTTGACATAGGAACCCAAATACTGTCAAGGTCTCTAACCTTTTACAATTCTCAGTGCATGAATTTCCCAAAGTTGAACCAGTGTCATTGGTACACAAGCATAAAATCCAACAAACATGAAAAAATCAGTAATTCTCTCCCAGCTAGAACTTCATTCTTAGATATGGAAGCACTCCAAGATTACAAGTACCAAACTACTCGAGCTTGCTCGAGTAAAGTTATGAGTGTTGCATGGTTTTAGGTAGAACTCAACTCCAAAAGCTAGCTCATGAAGTGAGGGTGTCCTCACGCTTATATATTTCATATTACTTTGGTACCCTAGCGATGTGGGACTTCGCTTCACACCATCCCTCAAGCGCAGCGTGCTCACTTGGCAGCACCTGCCACATGCAGGCGAGAGACATGCACCCTATCCATCTTTGGTACTGAGGTCTGATACCATGTTACTCGGTTTTGGGTAGAACTCAACCCCAAAAACTAGCTCATGAAGTGAGGGTACCCTCACGCTTATGTATTTCATATTACTTTGGTACCCAGGAGATGTGGGACTTCGCTTCACAACGAGATTAGTGCAATAGATAACAAGACAAGCCTAAATTAACATAAATCTCTCTTTGGTTTCTCAAGCCAAAGCTTAAACAACCCACTAGTGGCCGGTTAATTGGCTTGTCTACCACTATACCTTGTTTACATGTTTAGTAAGGTCTTAGATCCATAACAAGACCTAGAAAATAACATAATGCTTCATGGTTTCAAAAGCTCACATGATTACGGAAATCCGGGGAGAAAGTAGGTTGTCTGAAATCACATGGTCTGAGCTGCTATAAGGTGGGTTCAGTGTGTCATACATATGGATATGGACCATACAAATGGACTTAAAGCTATTTTTCTGCAGAACTTTTACAGTCTCTTCCTGGTTTTTCAGTCAAGTCTTTTCCATGTTCCAAAACAAGGAGCACCATATTCTTTGCTTACCGGAGATTGCCATCGTAAGCTTATCAGATCTTTTTTTTAAGCCAAGTTTAATTATTTGAAACTCTTCAAAAAAGAATCGATCAGCCTTACGATTCTTACATGACACATGTTGAAGAACTTTTTTTTTTCTTTTTTTTTTCGATGCATATGAGAGACATCATTGAAAGAACAAAGACTATAGGTACAATTAAGAAGGAAAAACCTTCATCAACAAGACAAGAGAGAACAAATTACGGATAAACCTTCGAACCAAACAGAAAACAAAAGAGAAGGAACTAGGATCTACTGGGACGGAACAATACAAAGGAGGCGGGCCAGCTTCTATGCAAGAAAGATTAAGGCCTAACAGTCTTCTGTCTTCACAACTCTGAGGGTAAGGACTTTAGTACGAACAACATCGGTAATCTGATCAAATAACCCAAGAGTGAGGTCTGGAGATGCCTTTGAAAACTCTCTTATTACTCACAGTCAATATATAGTTAATAGTAGCTGCCAAGGCAAGCTTTCTCACTTTGCTATGAAGAGATAACAGCCCAAGTGACGAACTCTGAGCATCAGGAGTTCAGAACTTCCAGGTTTTTTCAACTGGTCTCCATGTTTTAGATTGCGTACTGCATTGAATTTTATGCGTGAATCTGTCATTTGTTGTTCAAATGATGGATCAAGTGAAGGAAAGTAAAACTGCTCGGTTTTAACTGTCTTTCCTGTTTAGGTGTGTGTGTTTCACGTTTATCTGGCCTTTTGGGCTATGAGGTTTGGGCTTTGTCCCTCTTGGTTGTACTGACCCAACTTTCTGTTGGACTCCCCTTCCCCTTTCCCTTAATAAAATGTTACTTTTGCCGATCAAAAAAAAAAAAAAAAAAACTGTCTTTCCTGTTTAGCTTATGTTTATTGTCCAGCAGGATTTCAGACAAAGTAAGCAACTTCAACCTGTGTTTGGCTCATTAAATGGAAAAACAGCAAGTCCAAACACATTCTAAAACTCTTTAGGTTTCTAAACTCTTCCTCAAAGTTGCTTGTTGAACTCATAAGCACTCCAGAAATATGCCGAAAAAAAACACAAACGAACTAAACTGCTGGAGCTCGCGTTGACAGTCCATAAAGATCGAAAAACCAAGTTTAAACCCATTTTGAAGCTCGTCGATTTGTTCGAGACAAACTTCTCATCTTAAAACTCATTTTGACGATCAACTTTGTATACTGTTTTGATAAACCGGCCTGAGGCCTTGTTCGTTTTGGATTTTTAAGACCCGGTTTTCTCAATTATTATCCAATCATTCCTCCTATTTTCAAATATTATTCACTTTTTTCTCTTTATCTCTCTCTTATCATTAGCCCCTATTTTTAATTATTATCTCTATTCCTCCCTCTAATCATTACAAAAAACCAAAACTCAAAACCCGAACCAAACACAACCTCATTTCCCTTGCATGTAACTGTACCAAAGAGATTTCGTGGGAGGTGCATTATCCTTGAAGCCAAACCCAAAGAATCAAGCCCAACAGCTAAAAAAGGACTTTATCAGCATATTCCTTCTTCTTATGTCTTTCTATTGATTAGACATCGAATCTTTGGTGAGATAACCATATTCTCACTAGTTTAAAATTGTTTGGTCCAAGTTCTTGTAGGGCCATTTTATGAACCGAATGAATCTTTAATCTGTTAAATATATGGAAAACTGCTGCCTTTTCCTTAAAAGAAAAAGAGAAAGATTGCCTTTAGAACAGATATGCAAGCACTGTATGTTAAAGTCTTTTCATTGTTCTTTCATCTCAGTAATAGTGACCCTGACCAACAAACATCATCATTCTTTAAAGCTAGTTCACATTGGATTTTAGAAGTTAATTAAACTTTTAGTGTCTTACTCTTTTGTCTCCCTAATCTTTACCACAATTACTGACAAAAGAAAGAAAGAAAGAAAGAAGATGAAACTGAAGAGACAATAATTTCCTTACTCATAACATTCTCTCTGCTTGTTTTCCTTGGAACTAGTTCAATTTTCTTTTCCCCAGATGGTAGAATGTTAGGGGTTAGATCATGAGGACTCGAACTTATGACATCTACCTTAAAAAGGAGAGTAACAAACCAACCACAATAGGTATGGTTTCCAGTCCTTGTTTTCTTACTCATACTCCCTTTTATAGTGTTTAACTTTCCATTTTTGTTTGTCCCTTAATACTCGTAAGTGTATATTTTGAAAAGTTAGTGGGTACATTTTCTATTTTCCCTTAAAAGTAGATTCCTTTTTGAAAAGTTAGTGGGTATTATTATATTGATAATGATAAGTAGTGGAAAGTAGATGCAAAAGTTGAAAAAGTTGATGTGAAAGAAAATAAGTTGGAATTACGAGACTACAAACTTCAAGAGGGACGGAGGGGGTAACATTCTCTCTGCTTGTTTTTCTTCGAACTTCAGACGGTAGGATGTTAGGGGTTAGTTGTTAGAGGATACAACAAGAGTGGGGCACCTCCTCCACGAGGACTCGAACTTATGACTTCTACCTCAAAAAGGAGAGTAACAAACCAACCACAATAGGTATGGTGTTAACTCCGTTAGTTTCCGCTAAATGTTCATGAGCAGCTTATGCTGTATTGTTCTTTCTTTTATTTAACTCAGTCTCTGTTATTCCCATCGAGAGCTTCTCTCTCTACCTTTCCTCTCTCGAGAACCTTCTCCACAGCAAACAGAACCAGATCTGGGGTGGGGGCTCCCAGCCCCCCCCCCTCTCCCTCCCCTTCTTCTCTCCCTCCCGTTGGTGTGTCCTCCACCCCTCAGCACTGTTTCTTCGCGCTTCCGGTCTTGGATGGCTTGGTGCTTGGTCCCCTTTGCTGGTCTCCGGCAGAGGCGCTGTTCCGGCTTCGGGGGTTCAGTCCGGTGAGGTGAAGACGGAGCTTGGTGGTCCGGTGATAGGCGGCTGGCGGCGAGGCGAATAATGGGTGAGGTGTTTTGTTTTCCTTTTGGTTTTGAGCCCGGTCCGGTTTTCCTGGATCCGGTGGGTGGGACGGTGGGCAATAAGCTGTTTTTTTTCATTTTAGTTGTTGTTGTGGCTGGCCAGAGTTGTTTCTCCGATGCCGGAGATGTAGATCGTCTGTTGTGCGCTTGCCTGCCACGGCCGTGTTGGTGGGGATCGTAATGTCCAGAAATGGCAACATCCCCGGTCGGCTCGTGGTTATCCGTGCTGGTTGGCATCGCGTTGGTCCATTGTCGTATTGGGTTTGTGCGTTATTCGCACATCGGAGTCCAAGTTTCTCTCGGTTGTCTGATGTAATCTGTTATTGTAACCTGATTTGCGATAATGGAATATCTACATTTTCCCTGTCAAAAAAAAAAAAAAAAAAAAAAAAAGTCTCTGTTGTCTTTTCCTTTCTTTTAGTGTTCTGTTCTTGTAGGTTTATTCTTTCTGTCAAGGGTGACCAGGGTGGAGCAGAAGGTTGCCCCAATGTTCACTACCGGTCATGGGTTCAAGTCGCAAGAATAGCGACTCCATTTGTGTGGACAAGGCTGCGTACATCCAATCTTTCTCCAGACGTTGTCATAAAGGGGTCTCGCGCACAAGATAGCCCTTTAGTTTATTTTCGACACGGAACTGTAAAGAATAGTAATTACTAGTTTATTCCCCCCAAAAGCATTTTCACTTTAATTATTATGCGTCGACCAAACAAGGTCTAAAAGGTTGGTTCTATCCATGGCCATGCATCATCTTCTTAGAAAGTCCTTCAACCTTAGAAGCAACACCACATAATTAGTGCAGCCTCCCCTCTCGAAGAGCTCTTTTTCTTTTTCTATGTAAACCTTTCAATGATGTTACAAAGCATGGCCTAATTATTTGTAGGGGCTCACACTAATATTGTAACCACTTCAAGTTTGAAAAGTGTGTTTGAACCCTAATTAAAGTTAGGAATGTAATTATGTACAGAAGATGTAATTATGACTGCTTGGAATATTCACCTTCATAATTATCACTTATCCTAACAGATGAGTACTATGAAATCAGAAATTATGACCTACAAGCTTATACTCTCAACCAAGAAAATGTAACACACCTTTGAAACACAAAGGCACCGGAACCGTTTGATGCACGTGGGGTTCCAACTATCTAAAGAAGGTATGGTACGATGCAGCTAAAAGCCCTTGTATATATATATATATAACTTGGGCGATAGAGCGAGCCACACAAATCGGACGGCTCCTAACACAGTCGTGTGTAATTCCAAGTAATTCAAGAAATCAGCTGTAGGAAACAAGACTCCCCCTTGGTTGATTGGAAGATTTGGAAACTGGATTATAATGTCAAACACAATGAGGGCCAAGAGAATCTGATTCAATGCAAAAAAAAAAAAAAGAAGAAAGAGACCAAAACAGAAAATCCAAGCAAAAATCGATTGAAATTCAATGGTAACACACTAATTTTTTACAGCCTAAACAACAATCTTTTGTGTTAGGCCAAAAAAAGGAAAAAAGAACAGGAAAATCTTAAATGAAACAAGAAGATAAAGAAAGTACTGATAAACTCATAATGCAATTAATTGTGTCAAAGGTAAATTGGAATGAAATTACCATTGAAACCTCATCTCCCTACTCAAATTCTCTACACCCCCCATTCACCATTGAAGACCTCCAAATGTTTGACATGAATCAAACTCCAAATAAGTTAAATGTTGATTCTCCCAAAACTGCCCTTTAAACAAACTCAAAATCCCATTCCAAGATTCATAATACATGGCAAGAAAACTCTTTAGTTTTCAAGCTATGGCAAAGGAAAAATCTTTGGAAACAGAAAACCCCAAATTTTCTGATTCCACCAAACCAACCCATTTTTCTCCAATCCCTTTACAACCCCCATAAAACAAGTTTTTCCCCAAATTGCCCCTCTGATCAATCCCAAACCCCATCACCTGGACCTCATCAAGAAGATACTGAGTTCTTGACCCGGACACTCATCCGGGTTAATGAGATGAAAAGACTCCGAATCCGGACCACCCACCACGCACTCATAATTAGCCCTCATATACATAAGCTCCCCATCAGCCTCTGTCCCGGATCCGAACCCAAACCCGGCCGGCAAAACACCCGCTCCTACCGTAATCGACTGCAGACTCTTGAGCATGAGCCGGGTCGCTTCGGTAGCCTTCCTCCTACCCGCAAACCCGAGCTTTCTTCCATTACATAACATGGTCCAGACGGGCACGGAGCGAAGCGGGCAAGAACCGAGTTCGGAGTCGGGTCGGGTTAGGGTTTCAAGCGCTATTCTCACCAACCCACACCTCATTTCTTTCACAAGCAAGTGGGTGGGTATCGGGAGTTCAAGAAGTAAAGCGGGTCGGGTGCTGAGCCGGTCGTGCTGGACGCAGAACCACACGTGGCCGCGGCGGTGTCCGAAGATTGTCCCGATCACCATTGTCTTTGACGCTCGCGGCGGCGCAACTCCGCCGCCGTTCTCGTTCTCTTCCTCTGATTGGTCTGCGTCGGTGATTTCTTGGGTTTTTCTTGGTGGGTCTTGGATGTCGTCGCGAAGCGAGGTGCTCAGGCGTTTCTTGGTAACGGTGGTGGTTGCGGGGGTGGCCGCAGTTGCGGTGGTGGTGGTGAAACAGGGGAGGAGAAATTGGCGGAGGGTTTTGGTCATGGTTTCTTGGTCTGTGGGGTTGAATGGATGGATTGGGAGGAGAGAGAAGGGGGTTTGGATTCGATTGGATTGAGTTTGGAAGAAAGGACGGAGAGAATCAGGGATTGGGGTAGGCTCTGTCGGTCTATTTATATTGACGTCTCTCAGGTTGTACTCTAGGTGCTGCAGAGGGCGGGAATATATACATATAGCCGTTAAATGTATATCTCGATGCATGCAGTGATGAAAAGCTTCAGGGGGTTTGAGTCGTTTGACCACCTGGTAGCTAGCGCACTGTTATGTAACTGGCTGGATTGGAATGATTCGGTCAAATACTTTATACAGTACATTAAAAGGATAAAATTACACATTTGTTTGGAAATTGTGAAAAGAAGAGAAGGTAAAAGAAAATTAATCCAGATGGAAAATGTTAGGAGTAAGAACATGGGAGAGAAAAATTTATTGTACTCAATACTTTGTGTAAAAGACGGTTTTTTAGTGTATTTGAGCAATTTTTCAAAGCACCCTTAGGGGTGTTTTGCTAAGCGTGTTTTTAGAATAAACTGATTTTTCGTGATTTTTTATGTGATGTATTGTGAGAGAATGATCTGTCTTGATTTTTAGAAAAAAAATTGTTTTGTGTCAATGGAACACCCCTTAGTTTGGATCCATGAGTTCATAATTTTGAGGGAATTGCGGAGCCTCATTACAGGGTTATAGTGTAGCATCCGAACTGTTAATCACACAATCAATAGTCCTAATTTTATCTCGCCAATTGCATGATGCAAGCCGTTCATTGCCAAGATAAAAATCCGAGCCATTGATTATTGAGATCAATGGACCAGATGTCGCACTACATGGTTATAGTGCCGCTCTACATTGTAGGATTTCAGATCCAATTTCGAGACATGTGATGACATCATTTTAATTTTTCCACTTGCAAGTCCAACGAGGTGGTTGAAATTTATGACGACAAGTTCTAAACGAAATCCAGTCTATTCCATTGGCTTTGATTTTTCAAAACCATATCCCTTCTCTTTAAACATGGTCCTCAATATATAATTATATATATATTTTCAATTATTACTCTTCTTCCCCCCTCTCTCTCTCTCTCTCCACTCATTACTTCAAAAACCTCACTCAAAACCTACAAAAAGTCTCTAATATTAGGTCATATAGCCAATTGCTCTTTGCGAAAAGTAATATCGTTAAGTTATCGAGAACCACCTCTACATGATGCTCGAAGACCGTTCAACGATGCTCCAGCAGCACCGAATAATCGGTCGCCCCTCCACTTTTTTGGCTGAGCAAAAGATTTAGGTTTTTTTTTTTTGGAACAAAAAATCCAGGGGTTTGATAAGAGGTATAATCATAGATGTCCAATAATTAATAACAAGACCTACCTTTAGCAGATAGGAGGGTTTCCTTAAATGCGAGTCATCTGCTGGCGTTTCGGATTACTACGTGTTCATATCCTCACCCAAAAAGTGGGCAGGTGAGAGGCCCTTTTCTTAGTTTGTTAATGTTTGCTTTTTCCGCTGCGTTTCTGGTCATCCGAGTGCGCTCGCCGTGGTTGCGTAATCGGCTAACTCCGTCGATGTTAGTTTGTTGTTAATCTAATTCAAATTTAGATGACACGTAAGGAGTTTCACTCTCCTTCCTTGTCGACTCACACTAAACCTGACTTTAATTTGGTTTGTTTTGTGCATTTCGTTCTGTGTGCGTCTTGCAATATGTGTTAGCGAGCTTGAGACTCTCTTACTTCTGTGCTTTGTTGTTTATTTCCAGTTTGATGGGTTATTTTTACTAGTTTTTTATTATTGTATTTTGGACGGAGTTGTTGTAAGTGACGTTGGGCTTTTATGAATGGGAAAGCTTTAATTATACACCCCAATTTTTTTAGTGCTAAAATGGGACTTGAATAAAAAAATTTCCTGGCGAAACTCAGTATTTCTTAAAATAATTACTCCTACTATATTAGAACCTTGGAAAAGGAATTGGACTCTTGATCTTGTTTATCGTAACACCAAACTGTCGCTCCTGATGTCATTGGGCCAAAAGTTCTATTAAAGCAATTGTTTAGATTTCTATATAAATAAACAAACTATGAAGCACACGATATTTTTAGGAGAAAGTTGTATTCGTATCTGATACTTATAGTCACCCAATATTTATGCATATGTGTTCATATATTTTCGTTGTAGTGGAATATTTCGAATATTCTTAGCAATGCATCTAAACTTTTATGAAGTAGGAATAGTGACATGTTTTAACATTGAATAGGAGTATAAATTGTACTCATAAACAAAAGAATAATATTTAAAAAAACAAAAAAGTAGTTATAAATTAAAAAAATCATAGTTTTTCATAATTTTTCAAATTGACGGATCTTTATTTATTTTGTCACATTTATCTCTATAAGTCTAAATGGTTTGTTTCCTGTAATGTCAACAGAAATAAAGCTAGACGTCTTAGTGCTCTTAGCGGCATACCCCTCATATAAGACCTAGGTAAATACTTGGGAATTTCGTTACTGCATGCTAGAGTCTCTAAGAATCACTTCAACCATATTATCGAAAAAATGCAACACCAGCTTTCGGGTTGGAAGTCCAAAAACCTTAATCTAGCTGGGAGAGCCACTCTCATCCAATCTGTTACGTCTACCATTCCCAGCTATACTATGCAGACTATGGAACTTCCTATCTCGGTTTGTAATAAGATCGATAAAATCAACAGAAATTTCCTTTGGGGTGATGCTGACACTACGAAGAAAATGCACGTGATAAACTGGCACCAGGTTTGCAAGAGCAAGGATAGAGGTGGCCTTGGGCTTAAAAAAGCGAGAACTCAGAATAAGGCCTTCCTCACCAAATTGAGCTGGAAAATGATCTCTAATTATGATAGTCTTTGGTCCAAAGTTTTGAAGGATAAGTACCTTAGAAACCACAATCTTTTTAACTAGCCTACCAACAGACTAGACTTTCACATCTGGAAAAGCATTGTGCATACGAAAGCTACTCTTAATAAAGGAGCTAAATGGTCCATTGGTAACGGCGCGTCTGTTAAAATTTGGTTGGACTGGTGGTGTGGCAACGGGCCACTTATCAATCAGTACCCCGGTCCTCATGTTGACCAAGAGATGAAAGTGAATGTTCTTATTGATTCTAGTGGTAACTGGGATCTCTCCTATCTCACTCCCTTTGTTAGCAATCAAACGTTGGAGGAAATCTCTAAAATTCATATTTCTAGAACTGCTCAAGTGCCCGATACCATGCATTGGGTAGGAAATCAGAATGGTAGATTTACTATTGCTTCTGCTTACGATCTTTTAAATCAAGAGGATAATGATATCAGTGGTTGGCAATGGTTATGGAAACATAAAGTCCCCCAAAAGTTGAAAACCTTTTTATGACTTATCCTTCACAACAGTTTGCCAACTAATCACATGCGTTCTCATAGAGGCATTGGCACCTCTAATCTCTGTCCGAGACGCAATTCCAATGTTGAAGACCTTACTCATCTCTTCAGGAGTTGTAGTAAAGTTAAGGACATCTGGAAATGCTTCTACAATCGCCATTGGAGAAGGGGAATGATGCAGTATGTATGAGGGTAGTGATGTCATTTTAGTGTCCTCTAGTGTAGTAGGGTCATTGAGTCTATAAATAGGTATCTAGAGTCCTCATTAGGTAGTTTTTTGATATATTGATTAAAGAAAATTGAGAGCTTTTGCTCCTAGTATCCCATTTTGGGATCCTCTATCTCTTAATTAAATATATCCTTTGATTTGGTTTACATCATTTGGTATCAGAGTTCTGAGCTCAGATCCTGACCATCCGTCTCGCCTGATAACCTCACTAGAACTTGACCTCGCCGGAAAATCCCAAATCAACCCATTCCACTCGAAATTCATAGATCTATCATTATTCGAGCCTTCTCAGCCCTAATTCGAACCCAAACACTGTCAAAATCTCACTTAAAACCAGGTTTAGAGCTTGCAATACCTTATCGAACCCAAATCAAAGCTATACCCTCCAAATCGAACCTTTTCGAATTCGATTCACTCTTAGTCGAAGTCGTTTCGAATAGTACAAAGAATTTTTAACCATTTTGGCACTCGAATCCATCGTCTGGGCCTTTGATCTGCCATTTTTTTAAACAGTGTTTTAGACCTGCGAAGAGCATTTACAGTGTTCGAATCTACTGGGTAAAACTCTTTCACTCTTCGAATCAACTGATTAAGGGCTCGACAGCCATCGAATCGATTGATTAGGGCTCGTACAACCTTCGAAAACCCATTCCAGCACTTGACAGTACTGTTCACCCTAGATTAAAATACAAATAACACTCTACAACACTCGAATTTTGCCGTGTGGTGTTCGAAATTGAGTTTTGGCCTTCAAAATTGAGTTTTTGGCCTTCAAATCTGGGTTTTGACACTTGAATCTGTGTTTTAGCTTCGATTTTAACTGGGTTTATCTAATTTGTTGAAGTTTGTTGGGATTTGTGTTGATTTGATGTGATTTGGTTCGATTGGGATAGTATTTGGTGTTATTACTATTGATTGGTTGTCATTTGTTGAAGTTTGGGGTCCCAATTGATTGGGTTTTGCTTGATTAAAGTTGAATTGATTGTGGGCGTTCTTATGGCTTATAAAGGTAAAGGTATAAGATGAGGTAGAGGTAGAGCGTTCATGGTGAATAATGGAGATGGAATTGATAACTTTGGCAACCAAAATCATTTTGGGAATGAGATTGAAGAGTTGAGTATACAAATTGCTACCTTGAATGATAAGGTGCAATTATTGTTGTTGAAAAGACGACTTGCTACCCTGATTAAGAAGGTGCATCGTTTACTACCTCACTGAGGTATTTATGATTCTCATAGTCAATCTAAGTTTAGTATTGACTACAAGGAGGAGAACATATGGGTCCGTCAATCCGGACAAGTTTGAGGGGGAGATGAACCTCACTCCAGATGTGTTTGAAGAGGTGCAAGAACTCGGTCATTTCAATTGATTTCCTATCTTTGATGAATATCCAAATGAAGAACTTGAAAGTGTTCTTAAAGACGATGTTATCTTTGGGGTTGAAAAGGAGTTTGAAGACTTGCCAATCTTTGATGAGTCTCCAAATGAAGGCTTTGGAGGTGATTTAGAAGGAATTCTCGTGTATGATGAGTATCCTAGCGAGTATAAGGATATTAGTGATGATGTTCTTCCTAAATTTGATGAGTTCCCACATGAAGAGCTTGAAGATGATTCCATCTTTGAGACTAGTGGAGAATTTGAAGATGTTCCTACTTATGATGAAGAGTTTAGAGTTGGCGATTGATGCAGGACGCCTTATGAACTACAGAAAAAGACGTGCAACAATCGAACACAAACACAAAAGTTTAGAGAAAACGCTCTCTAGACTCTTTTATCATTCAATAATACTCCAAAACTGTCTCGCCCTTAAGGCTTACAACTTATTATATAAGAAACCGGAAACCCTAATTGATTTGCCCCGAAAAGGAAGCCAAATCAATAAAAAACGCAAAATTACCAAAAATGGAAAATTCGGAATTAATAGCGAAATAAGAAACTAGATAAAATTTCAGAATGTTTCCCAAAAGCGCAACTTAATTCGGATTTTCCTTGCCCAAGTAATTGGCAAGTCAAATCTTTCCTTAAACGGCAAATTTGGACATCTGGAGCCCTAAACAGCGACGAAAGCCCGAAAAACGACGTAGGCCATGGTGTAAGCGATGGGTCTTGACCGTTGGGCCGATTCGGGTCCGACCCAAGTGGGCCCAACGCAAAATTCCACAGCGTCATAATTACGATTTTGCCACCCGAGGCTTAAAACGCCGAAAGTACTCTTCCTCCTTGGCTACTGCATCAGCGATAAAGAGGAGAGATTTGTTGATATGATCAAAGAAAGCTTCCCTATAGCAAGACAAGAATGCAAGGAAGTGCAAGAAAAAGAGAAAGGAGTTGGTGTGTTACCAAACTCGAAAGAGGTTACTTTTTGATGTCTCGCTTGTTTTAGAGGATTTCGTAGAGTCAAAGCTTGATAGTCGCTTCGATGAGATGCCTCTTGAATTGTCTTTGGTGCAAGATGTTCTAGTTTGTGACGTTGTGGTGCTCAGACAAGTTCCAAAGTTGCCGACAGAGGGTGTAGACTACTTGGTGCTTGAAGATCCATTGGGCATGGTTTTCACTCGAGCAAGCCTTGGCTATGAAGTAAATTTGGACTTTTTGCACATCATGTTAGATGGTTCTTGGAGTCGTGTGATGGCCTATTTTTATGATGTGATTCTACACAAGAGACATGGCAAATGGGTGGTTTCTTGGCACATAAGTATGGACGCGGTGGATGTATACAAAAAGAAGCTCATATTGAAGATTGGTTGTGTTGAGGGTGACACATTGATTAAGGAATGCTGCAATATGTCTACTTGAAGCTGCACAATAAAAACTTTACGTTGTCTTTATTTTAGTGTCTTATGTTAGTAGTCCAACTTGAGGACAAGTTGTTTTCTTTAGAGGGAGAGTCTGATGCAGTATGTATGAGGGTAGTGATGTCATTTTAGTGTCCACTAGTGTAGTAGGGTCATTGAGTCTATAAATAAGTGTCTAAAGTCCTCATTAGGTAGTTTTTTTGATATATTGATTAAAGAATATTGAGAGCTTTTGCTTCTAGTATCCCATTTTGGGATCCTCTATCTCTTATTAATCTATCCTTTATTTTGGTTTGCATCAGGGCATTTCCGAATGCAATACCTTAGACTGGATCAAATCCAATCGCAAGTTAAAAGGGAAGGATGGCGTAGGAAAGGATGTTTCGTGGAAAGTTCTTTTTATTGTTATAATTTGGCAAATTTGGAAAGATCGCAACAAGAAAAGTTTTGATAATATAGATGTGAATCCTTGTGTGAGCCATAGAAACGTCCTAGCCTACGCTTTTGAAATCATGAAGGCATTCGAATCCCCCCTCTACAATGGCACTTCTAACTCTTTATTAATTAGATGGTTTCCTCCTTTGACAACGGGTGTGAAGCTCAACACCGATGGATGTGTCTACGAAAGCAATGGAAAAACTGGATTTAGAGGCTTATTCAAGGACCATGAGGGCAAATGGCTGTTTGGCTACTACGAAAAACTCAACTCCGTATCAGTTTTGGAGGCAGAGCTTTGAGGTATCTACCGGGGCCTCACAATAATGTTCGAAAAAGGATACAACAACATACATATTGAAACGGATTCCCTTGCAGCAGTTCAGCTGATCAATGCACATTCTAACGAACACTACAAGGAAAAACATATTTGGTGACCAAATCAATTTTAGTTGCCGATTGTAGCACGCGACAAAATTTTGTTTGTCGCCGTATGTAATACTTTTGGCGACAAAATCGTTTTAGTCGCCATATGCAGTACTTTGGGTGACCAACTCGACTTTTGTCGCTGATTGTAGACCCTTTAGCAACTAAATTTTTTTTGTTGCCACAAGCAGTACATTTGGCAACCAAATAAATTTTGGTCGCCGTATGCAATGCCTTTGGCGACCAAATATTTTTTTGTCGTCCTATGCAATGCCTTTGGCGACAAAACATCGGCTTTGGTCGCGGAATGTTTAGTGCCAAAAATTATACAGCGCGAAATTATTGGCGCCAAGCGTAAATCTAGTGGAGACATATGACGATCAAAAATTTTAGTCGCCGATGGTATATTTCGATAAAATTAAATAATATAATAAAATATAATGCAATACATAATTTATGATAAATAATGTTATACATTTGTTAATGTAAAAAGGAATATACGAAAAAATAATACATATAAATAGTTTCTGACAAATCGAACATAAATACTTGGGTAGCCCAGTGGTTAAGTGTTGGGTTAAGAAGTGGGAGGTCGTGGGTTCAATTCTTGGTAGGAGCAAGCATGGTTTGATTAATTCTTGAGCAGCCATGTGGGACATTAAAAAAAAAATTTCGTATGAACTTTTGGCGACAAAATATTAGTCGCCGTATGGCTAACCTTTGGCGACCAACCAGATTTTAGTCGGCGTATAGATTCCCAGACAAGGTGTCGGCGACAAACTAACTGGGCGACTAAAATATTGGTTGCAAAAATATTAGGGTGACTAAAAACAACCCTTTGGCTACAAATTTTTTGGTCTCGGAAAGCGATTTTTCTTTTAGTGGAAGTCCACCCCCAACACCACCTTGATTTATGACTCCAAAATGCTTCTAAGGCGTACACAATCTGTTATCTCACATATCTACAAAGAAGCAAACTCCAGTGCTGATCACTTTGCTCGGTTAGGGGCAGAACATGAAGAAAATTTGGTTGTGACTGAGATGTCTCCCCAATCGGTTCGGATCTTTGTGCGTGATGATTGGCTCGGAAGGAGCCACGCTAGGGATTAGCTTCCTAATTTTTAACCTGTTTTGGCTCAATGTTTGTTCTTATGACTTTGTTTTTCCTTTAGTTTTTTTATCTTCCGCAGTACCAAAAAAATGGACTACTTAATGGTAAATAAACTAGTAACTCTTTAATTTTTGACTTACTAAGTGCTACAACAAATATCAATAGTATTTGTATCTCGACTGTACTGATATCCTATTTTTATAGACTAGTTTGGAATTCCTCATCGTAGTGGAATATTTTGAATATTCTTTAGCAACGCATCTAAACTTTTATGAACTTGGAATAGTGTCATATCTATCATTGATTAGGAGTATAAATTGTCTCGATAAACGGAAGAATAACATTTTTAGAAAAAACAAAAAGTAATAAATTAAAAAAATATAGTTTTTCATAATTTTTCAAATTGACAATCTTTATTTTGTCACATTTATCTCTCTATCCAATAACCTGGTTAATGGTAAATAAACTCGTAACTCTTTAATTTTTGACTTACCAATAAGTGCCAAAACATACATTAATAGTATTTTTGTCTCGACTGTATTGATATCCTAATTTTATAGGCTAGTTTGGAATTCCTAACCATACTTGTATTATTCTTTAAAGTGTTTATGTATCCACGTGTCTGTCCCGTATTGGTGGAAAAAAAAACCTAGCAAACCAAATTGGTGAAATTGATAAATAGGCCTCTTTCTCTTTCCGTCCCATATTGCTCATTCCGTATGGAAAACTCAATTACGTTAAAATGGACATGCCAAAGCTGAACTATACATATTTCTTTTGACTTTTAAAAAAGGACAAATATGTTGAGACACTCCAAAATGAAATACTAACAGACTATAGAATGGAGTGTGTATATGCATCAAATTTCATAAAAATAAGCCCGTGTTGTTCAGAAGTAGGGAGCCCCGCGTTGCAAATTTGCGATCCTCAAATCATTAATATTATCTTAATTTGTGTTTTACTCCGAATTAATTTTCAACTTGTTAAGATGCTCAAGCACTTAGCCAGGCATGCACTAGATGTTTTTGTACCTCACCCGGACACAGGTGATGGTTGATTGTCCCTAGTGCTGTCATTTTGTTATGCTTATTTTGTTGTGGTGTTTTGTGGTGTTATTGTATATTTGTTGTTTCTCTTTGCTTAGACTCTTTATGTATCTCAGGTTGCTATTTCAATGATATTTCTATCTCTTTATCGAAAAAAAGATGCTCAAGCACTGCTGGTGAGATTCGAGCCCAAAACCGAGGGGTCTTGTAAAACTTCTTTTACCATTGGCGTATTCACTTGCCAGTTGCCACTATTTGGACAACTATATGAATAGATGGGGACATTTTATGTTAATATGGGAATTAATGCATTTAAATTTTTAATAAACTTTATTACTACTCCCTCTGTCCCATTTTAAATGTCTCATACGTAAAGTCGTGTCATTTTGACCTTAAAAGAAAACATATTTGTAGATATTTTTTTTCAAAATTTTTTACACCATTCAAAAGTACTTGTTGAGATCTTTTGAATGGTTCAAAAAAAATTTAAAAAGTAATTCTTAAAGTATTTTTATTTTTTAAGGTCAAACTTGTCCGGTCTCCCGTGGGGGACATTTAAATTGGGACGGAGGGAGTATTGAACGAAAGAGTGAATAACAACAATGGCCCTTCGTGTAACCTATTCCAAAGTTAAGCATATGAAACCCGAAAGTCCACTTGAAATCTGGAAATACATCTAATATTCCAACAAACCAAAAGTAAGATTATCGGAGCGGATTCTTAGGCATATCGGATCGAAAATAAATCCAAATCATGTCGATTAACTTTCGGGTTATTGAGGTTGGATCTGATAGATTAACGGATTTGGATCGGATGGGAATTTAACTGGTCCGTTGACTGGCCCGGTAACACTATTATTTAAATACTTCAATGCTCATTTTCTTAGATGGTCACTGCAGGGCCGGCCCGAGGGTTTGGAGTTCCTTATGCCTAGTCTAAAAATTGTACTATAACATTTAAAATAATTTTTTCAGTAATAATCGCAATACAAGAAAGCCAAAACAATATAAAGTTCCACTAAAATGATCTGTATCCTCCCTTCATGTTACTATAGATAGTTTGATGTTTTTTTTTTCTTTCTTTCTGATATTAGATAGTTGCTGGTTGACACTTAGAAAATTGGACATTGGCAAAAAGTCCCAAAAGAAAAAAGGTGGAAGGGGAAGCTACGCGAAGAAAACCGGTAAAAAATGTTTAAACATTTGGATTCTAAGTTCTACCAACCTTTTAATGAACCAAAATATTGTTGAAAAAATTATTAAAATGGCATGCACAGGGGGATGACTTAAATGATGTTGAGATAGAAGGCCTAATTTAATAGTTGATTTAGGTTACTTAAGATCAGGTTTTGATCCAAGATCATTTAAACTTTAAAGACCCAATGGTCATTACAATTGTTTAGTAAAAAACAGTCATACTCAAGCCTATTATCAAAATATGTGGGAGTGCCCTAAAAATTTGGCCTTTTTGTAGTGCCCTAGGCGCAGGGCCTCTTGGACCTAGGGCCTTGGCCGGCTTGGGTCCCTATATACATGCAACTTTGGAAACAACGATGCTCCATTTTCAGAATCAATCCACCTACATTGTTGCCAAAAAATTGCCAAACACAACAATTCAAGAACAAGCATTATCAAACTCTACTCATTTTTTACTTACTTATTGGATTTTGACAGTACAACTGCACAGCCTCACAGAAGTAGAAATTTTGGACTCATGTTCACATTCTATCAGAACTTGAACAACCAAAGCCATTGTTGTTCGCTTGCTTCTATCCTCCTCAATAGGAGAAAGACCGGTTCTGACCAGTGTCACCGCCTGGTTCTGCTAAACTACCCTTTCCAATCTCGAATCCACTATATTTTCTACCCAAGACTCTTCCCTTCCACCATTTCTAGATTATACCACTCCATAGCTGTAAACGTTGACTTTTTCTGAAATGGGTAGGTTGCCATATACTCGTAGACTAAGAGTCGGTGTCTCCCTTCCAAGCAGAACCCCCACATTCTCACGAGACTCATGTAATTGATTTCTCATATTTTGCTCACTTCAGCCCAGAACTCTTGTTCCCCATGAAATGCATCTCCCAATACACGGTAAGATAGGGTCGTGTAATCTAGCAGCTGAAAATGTACGGAAACAGAGGTACGGAGGCTTTTTCGGTACAGAAGATTTGAGCTGATCCACCATCTGAGTGCCATCTGATTTTTGGGTTCTAAGCAGATAACGAGAAGTCACAGGTCAATATGGGTTGTCCGAATTGGTTGTCATCTTGGTCATGTCCCTACTCCCTACAATAAAATTTCTAAGTATATTTAATCTTGACCAAACGCCCAACCACTAAAATTTCAGAGCCGCCTCTCATAACCTTTCTAAAATCATAACCTTTCTAAAATTTAGTGGGCCATGAACATTTGCTTAGACAGAGATGGGTGAATACTAGTATAGGAGAAAATTTTGGACAGCCCAGTGTTTTTTCACGGCAACCATCGTCTCAAAGATAGTCCACAGTAAGGTGAAAAAAATGAACAATTACATAAATGATGAGATCAACACATACTACTACAACATCATCCTAATTCCTACCCCACAGACTCCAACTACAACATCTCCCAGTCACCCAAAAGAATAGCTGTACAAACAAATCATCACACACTATAAACAGGGCCAACCGTCTGGTGATAGAAGCCGAGCCCAAATGCATTAAGGCAGGCATTGTTGATCCTCAACTTGAAGCAGAGCCATCCTTTGAGACCTCGAATGACTTTGCCTATTATTTAGGACATCAATGTAATTTCGCAATCTATACCGGTCTGAATTTGTGAGAGAGAAGGGAGGATTGATTATGAGTGATGGCGCTTCGACGAGAAGGAAGACTAATAAGTGCACTGCTTTTGAATAGTAAACAGCTGCATTTTCTGTATCGCCCATGTACTCATCAACCTGCCAAACACAAACGAGCAACATTTCATGTTAAAATCACGGTAAGAAGATTTTGCAGAATACTGCAGTTTTAATTGCAGAAGGTACAAACGAATCAAGAACTGATATCTAGATATGACAAAATCAATTTCTAGATGCTTCATTATCCAAAATTACTTTCATAATTACAAGTATTTGAAGATTGAGTCTCAGCTCATTACAAGTAATATCAACGAGAAATAAAACGTTGACCTTAAAGAACTATGGCGCAGATGCTACAGAACAATGAATAAAGCAGAATTAGTTCAAAACTAAAAAGATCAACAGTAGACAATTTCTGTACCCTTGAATTTCCATATTTTGAAATGGCCCAGTAGCCTAGTCAGTAGAACAGTGAAGCCAGGAATTCATGGTTTCCATGAAAGTTTTGTTCCTATTCAAGTTACTAAACAGGAAGTTCTTAGTCTGAAGGAAAACAAAATTAAAAAGCAAGACAAACTTAAAAAAAGAGAAGAAAAGAAAAGAAAAGAAGTTTTCTTGTTTTGAGCTAATCACCCCAGAAATTAGGGAAAACTGGTCCACCTGATTATCTCTGGTCAATCTAAAGAACTACAGCTCCAGTGCATTACCATGAATAGTATCTTGTCTGTTAATAGTCCACTGAGCTTACTCCCGCAAATCGTTTGGAAATGCAAACCCTAGTGAGTCCAAAGACATAATATGAAACAAGTACTTACAGCGCCATGTCTACCCAAAGCAAGGGCAGATTGATATATGGTCTCCATGGCATCTGGCATCTCCGTATTTCCTGAAATAATGAGAAAAAGAACGTGTATGAGTATCTTGTTGTCTACCCAACTGACCCGTGGTAACGAGCTCTTACATGCTGGCATAAACACATTCACATTTCAAGTCCATACAAATAAATAGGGACCGCAATAGCAAAAATGGAAATACAGCTCCACCTTTTTCCCAGAGAAAAATGACTACCCAATATTCTGATATCCAAGCTCAAACAAAGAGCAGATTTAGGTTTGGGATGCATCACTTCAACCAGAAGCAATAGAAAGAGCACACATGAGTTATCTTCTAATGCTATTTCTTGCTTTTGGAACAAAACATTTAGAAATTGCAAGTTCATCACAAATACTACTTTATAACACAGACAAGAAAGATAAGTCATCAGATTAATGGAGATACAAAGGATGATTAGAGAAAAACAGGACTGTTTGATCAAAAAGGATATGCATGCACTGATTTTTACATTTCTTTTTTTTGAACTTGTGCACTCATTTCTACATGAATAATGAACACTGGAAAAGATAAGGAAGCCTTTCAATCAATTAATGACATAAAGAGTTAATAACCCTACCAGGCTCAATAACCTTGGCTAGTTCCTCAGCATTCCCAACTTCATGAAGAAATTCCCTCTCAATCTTAAAGCATAACTCCTGCGGTCCATGAGTATTTGGAATATCAGGACTCCCATGTTCCTGGTTAGGGCTCTCTCTCAATCTGGCCGTCTCTTGAGTTGGGCTTCCTTCAATAGCTGACATAGCTTGAGTATGGCAAATGTGAAGAGCTTGCTTCCATATTGCAAGAATTACGAGTTGAATTGAGAATGCTTCTAGTTGTCTCCCGGAATCAATCTTTTCACAGAATAGAAGCAATTTCATTATCTGGACTTTGAAGGCATTATAGCAACATTTTTAAGAAATAAAATCTGCAACAGCTGATAAATTCATGATACCAGAAGGTATACCAGTCGAAGATTCTAGTTACCTCTTTCAGAGCAAGCTGTAAGATTCAGCCCTGGATTACTATCCAACAGGTATTCTGATTGGCTATTGGGTTTATGAATTAATTTAGCTCTGATGGAAGTATTTCAGAAAAGGTTCACCATGGAAGTATTTCAGAAAAGGTTCACCATTGATTCTACGGATAATTCATTTAGTTGGTCAGTAGTCAATATAATGCCTCAAGAATCCTCCCTCCAACAGGGGTGCATGACTGGAGGTTCAATTTGACAAATTGGACAGGGGTGCTGGTCCAGGGGGAAAGATATTTTACTTTTCAACAGACACTGCAAAGGCACTCATTTTTCACTTTTCAACTACCATTGGGCAGGGGAACTGCAAAGAAAGCCATTTGATCAAAACTCAAAAGTTGCTTCACTTGCTTGGAATTTCTATCCCACACGTATTCTGATTGGCTATGCATTAATTTAGTGCTGATTGAAGTATTTCAGAAAAAGGAGAGAAAAAAGAAAAGAAAAGAAGAACAAAGTATTGCAGACAAGGTTCATTATCGACTCTACGCATGATCCTTTTAATTGGTCAATAGTCAATAGTAAGGCCTTAAAAAAGCAGTAAGCACATTAGGATTTGTTTTGATTTATATCATAACCCATCTGACGGTACCTGTTGATTGACAATGGCACATTGCTATGCGGTATCCAACAGATGCCCAAGATACTTCACCAACAATAAGTAAACATAGATTAAAAAAAAAGAAAAGTTAATAGGCTGGACATTTGCAGAAGTCTGAATCCTGATTTGAACTTTTGAAGTATTTGGACTGGAAGCATATATTCTGCTGCCACCAAGGCACCAAGTAATTACAGATAATGACTTCATGGGTATTTGACAATTTAGGTTGGGGCTTAAACCAGGGTGGAAAGATTTACTTATAATCGTCTCTTAATTGGGTCTCTTAATTGGGGGAATGACTGGAGGTGAATTTGACAATTTGGCCAGGGGTGCTGGTCCAGGGGAAAAGATATTTCACTTTTCAACCACCATTAGGCAGCGGAACTGCAAAGAAAGCCATTTGATCAAAACTAAAGAATTTCTTGGAATTACCTTTTCATTTACTAATTCCGTGACGGCAGATGCACACTGCTGCAATGACTTAATCCTGGTCATGCAGTGAGGTGATGGCAGCTCTAAAGCATCCCCTATATCCATGGATCCCTGTGAGGTACCAGAAGGAGCAGAGCTGTGACTATCCAAGCTTCCACTGTAACCAAATCTACTCCCTGTTGCACCAATGATTGGCATTGGGGCACTTGGCGCAGAGTTAACGTTCGCAAATTCTTGTTGGGGACTCCCTACCTTGCATGGCAAATGGCTCAGCTTGGAAGTACTAGGCGAAGAAGATGACTCGTCCAGAGGAGGTCCAGAGACAATAACATATTCCTGATCAAACAACTCCAATGAATCCACAACTGTAGAATCCATGCATAACATATCAAAATTTAGCAGGAGGATAGTGGATTTTGACAAAAAAAAAGAAAAAAAAAAAGGTGAAAAGCTCGGGAAAGAAGTTACCTCTTGGATGTGTGTCCATTGGCATTTCGTCTGCAGACTTGAAAGATTCTTTTAGATTTCCTTCAGAACGTCTACGACTTTCAAGCCTTAAACTAGTAGTTTCAGGTTTTTGCGCGATACTACTAAACTTAAAAGAAAGATCCCTATCGTTTGAAGCAGTAGACACTTCCTTTCTGTTGCCCAGAGAAAATCCAACAGTGGACTTCATTGGGGGCTTCCTAGCAAAGGATGGGCTCCTATCAGGTCCATTGTAATCATCGTCGAGACTAAAAGGCAGCTTATCTTCTTGGGAACCTTCTTCTGCATTCCTCGCTGCATTGCGTTCAGAAAAAGGAAAGCCACCTATTGTTTTTGGTGACCTTCTATTCCTGCATATCAAAGAAGAATTTTCCAATGTTAAGAGTAAAGGATCAGAAGTTCAGAACATTTTCATATTGGTAGCATGAAAGTAAAACACTTTGCCTCATTTACCTCAAAAATTCATCTGACTGTCTCTGAGACAGAAAAGGGTGGTTAAAAAACTCCTCGAATGTCAGCCGCTCCACTGCAGATGGAAAACATGGAAAAAGATAAGTAGGGACAGGGAGAAGGTTGAATTGTAGTTAAGCTCATAAATCTAAACAATTTGAGATAACTTGAACTCTAATATCTTTCTTCTATCATTTCTCCACTCAAGTTCTTCCTAGTGAACAATGACAACAGCCTATCATAGCATTATCATGGAAAAAAAATCAAACAGCGAAAAATATAACTATCATGCAAAGTTTGCCCACTATTTTATTATCAAGCACTTGAATTCCTCATAACAGTTTAGTGAGGTTACTGCACTGGATGTTCAAAAAAGCCAAATCAAGGAAGATTTGTCATCCAAAATGGACTATCCACATCATATAAAATCAGGTGACTGAAAAGCTACCTAAGTCATTCATGAATTACTTATGTCATAGATTTGCACATTGGGGAATGGGGAATACAAAGATGATACAGAGTCGGCCCGTTTAGAGACTTCCTACTTTAATCACCCAAAGTTGCAAGCATGCAACACACAGTGGGCCACACACTGGGCCCATCTTATTGATGTCCCACCATTCCATTTGATTTAGTAAGCTATAAAGTAAACCTGTAGCACAATCATTCAATTGCATGGCTTGCTTGTAAGAAAGCATCCTATCCAACTACTAAGGCCTTTTCCTTGTGGCATGAATCCAACAAATAGAGGTTCTAGACCAGAAATCACTGTCCTGGCCATTTTGATCTTGCATGCAGCTAAAATGAGGCGGATAGCATTCAAGTACCTGGATTACGGCGCAGCAATTTTCGACACAAATCAATGCAGTCAGAACTCAAATTCCTCTTATCTGGAGGAAATTGCAAGTCGGTTGATTTTACAATATTCTGGAGCAACTGCACAACACACAAAAATGAAAAAGTTCAGGCGAATCATGTCAGATGGACAAAGCATTAAAACTTACTGAGATAACAAGCCAAAAGAATTTAAAGGAAAAGCAGAAAAATAATCCCTGATGACTAACAAATCATGAAAAGAACCTGAAACCACACTAAATACCTAAACCTGATTATAAGAATAAAGAGTACTACACCTGTATTTGATTGCTTCCTGTAAATGGGGTTTTCCCTGTCACAAGCTGAAATAAAATGGCACCAACACTCCAGAGATCTGCCTGCGTTTCGAGTTCAAAGTTAACAGGAGAACGTAAAAAAAAAAAAGTACCAAGTATTTCTATAAAAAAAATGGATGCCACCTTCGCATCATACTTCTGAAGTAGCATTATTTCGGGAGCCATGTATAGTGGTGAACCACACAAGGTTTCTGCAAGGCCTCTAGGTTGAAGAGATCTGCAAACAAAATTATCAATGTTTATACCTGGACTTGAGTCATACGTTGAAGCATTTTGGGAAAATCAGCAACACTAAGCCAGTAGGAGAAAACAGATACTATATACATATAAGCATGCCGATTTTGGAGTGAAGTTTTTGAGTGGTTGAGACGTTCAATATCGAAACATAGGTTCAGTGCTTCCATTTCCTATTCTTTGAATAAAGGTTCAGTGCTTCCATTTCTTATTCTTTGAATAAACTCGAAACATATATCTTATGCTTTTTATGTAAACAATAGTTATAGATATCAAACTACTGTCTTAATTGTATAAAAGATAAGTTTATTGCTTTCATTTCCTATTCTTTGAATTAACTTAACACTTTTATTTGATTTTCAGTAAGCAAACAATACCCAACGCATTCTGTATTAATAAGTAAACAATATTCATTTAATTTGATTTATCAAGGGAGTCTTAAATATGTCGCATGTAACAACTTAAAACTAGTTTAGTACTTCAAGAAGCACTTAAGAGGAAAAGATCCCTGAAACCAGGTCGCTAATGTACTTTTAAGTTCTAAAGCATCAAGCGGAGAGAGAGAGAGAGAAATGGCGTATGCATTTCTTCCAAACATTATAAGAAGATCCATAGGCAAGATGGAAATAAGTGATGCTGACCATAACTTTACCTTGCAAATCCAAAATCTGCAATCTTCAGGACTGCATTATCACTATTCGCGGAGAGAAGGAGATTCTGTTACACAAATGGAACAACATTACAATGGTACACGTTGGATTGCAGGTAATGTTCCAGATAAATTCTTTGCAAACAGAAAGCTCACCATTATCCTTTTAATAACTGAAAATCATCAGTAAGCAATTCCCCATCAAGGTTAGAGACACAACTGTCCCCAAATCAATTCCTGTTTCTCCTCTTTCACCTATTATTTCTTGATTTCACTTGGTCTCATTTAACTCTTTTTATCCTAATTACCCTGTATTAATAGTTCAAGTATTCAACAACGACAAGAATGAAAAGTCCAACAACACAAGCACCACAATCAAGTATCAACCACGTTGGCTGTACTAGATCCACTCTCATCCAGGACTACAATGGGGGAAAGGGGGGGAGCATCTCCAACATAAAGGGCTTGAGGTTGCACACCCAAGGCAAGGGGAAAGAATCTCCTAGCTGCAGGAAGGGAAACAGGTAAGAAGGAAAAGGATGTTAGCATATTACTCAATTGTTTTTTTTTTACCAGTATACCATGTTGCTCGGTCTTGCCACTATGCCCCAACCTATTAGCACAGCTGTATGAAAGACAGAGCCTAAAAGGACAGGTTTCTCATTTCCCCTGCTGCACAATTATGGGCCAAACAATCATTGTAGGCCTAAAGGGTACCCTAACCGCTCTGTTCTTCTCCACATTCCCTTTCCTCAGTAGGAACCGACAGAAACCCTCCATCCCATTGAATTTGTGAACCAATTTTTTTTTTCCCACCGATTCTCTACTACCAAATGAAACATGTAAGCTCCGGTTCAGGGTAGAAGAATTGACCAATTGCATTCTTCCCTAGTATAAGATAATAACCTCGTAATTGGAGCGAAATGCAAAGATTATAGACTCGGATTGAAGTTGAAGATCCTCGAGTTCCATCCAAATCCAAGCCCAAATTGAACTTAGTGTTGATTGAACTTAGTGTTGCAGTGTTGCACACTTAGCCATAGAATAAAGCACAAATGTTGAAACATAAGTTTAATGCTACTCTTCACCTGCTTATGCATCCATAGCACAAGACTTTACTACTCAAGCTGCGTTGTATATATGCATCACCAATAGATCGCAGGGTTCATCATGACAGGAGCTTTTGCTCACGGAACTATATTTTCTATAAAAACATGTGTTGCTGAAAAGACAGTCAAACTAGCCTACTTGATTTAAATCTTAAGTATTTTAGGGCCCGTCTAAGATTTTGAACAAACATCTCCCAAAGTCAAACTAGAATAAAACCTTAGACTCGTATGGCCATAAACATATAAAGGTAACTCCAAACATCATCGTTATTGTCCAGCCATGTGACCTTTTCTCTACTTTTCCAACCTTCTAGAAATTTACCAACTACACACTATCATACATAGTGTTCTTTTTGTTGCCAAAGACACACATGAAAAATGGAAAAAAGAAAAGTAAGACATTTGACATCTTGAGGTGGACCACACAGAAGTAAAAAAAGAAAATGCACATGATAGTAGGCTGATGGCGTGGCATTTCTAGAGTCATGTCAATTCTGCATGTTAGCTATGACGGTAAAAACTTGATGAATAAACAAGGGAAGCTTGTAGCATACCTGCGGCTTCAGATCTCTATGTATGAGATTATTGTCACGAAGGATTTGCAGACCAGCAGCTGCATAATCCACAATCTAATGACCATCAGTAAAGGCAAGTTGAAGATGTGAAAATTTAACCTCCTGGAAAGAGAAAGATGTCTATGTACCTAGCTGATGCATAAAGTACTTCGCAGTGGCTTCTGGAACTCTTCCTTGGCGTTGTTGAATATACATAGAAAGGTCACCCCCTCTGCAAAACTCCAATACAAGATGTATTCTTCCAGTTTCCTAAATGACACATACATGCAATAAAACCAATTATGATGTAAAAAAATCAGAATTTCTGTGCAGAACTAAAATGAAAGCCCTAAAATAGCCGTGCAGAACTAAAATAGCCATGCAGAACTAAAAACGAATTTGATAAATGGGAAGAATGGGTCCCAAAGTGTGCTATTGTAAATATGTTAACTTAATATTTAGATTCATTATGCAAACAATACTTCTGCTCCAGTAAATCCTGAAAACATACGGATGAATGTCACTGAGTTAACCAAGTGCAGCTCACAAGCTACGCAATTCCATGTCTTATTAACTGAGCTTAAAAAACCTATTCAGCTAAGCGAAATTGAGCATTTTCACGGCTAGAAAATTGCTGGCATTATACACAGGACCAGAACGTCTACATTCATTTTCTTCCCTTTCTCACCAGCTACCACCTCATGCATTCTAATCCCAAACAACTAACAACTGCCAGAAACATTACAATGGCTACTCTTTTTTGTTTCTAGAAACCAAAATACTCCTAACTAAAACCACAATGACCCAAAAAATTATTCCTTTATTTCTCCCTCAGTCACTCTAGTTATTATAAAGTTGAGCTTAGGTTCTTCATTCCTGCAAAACCAGTACTAACAAAGACCGGAAATTTCAATTGCTTCTCGTTTAACAGCAAAAACCTTAAAAAATTGTATTTTTCTTCACACGCCGACAACATAACAAGAATCATAGAAGTCTCTGTCCCCATCGGTGACCATAGAAACTCAAAGGTGTCAGTTTCTGCTCCTCTTCTAAAACTTCTGTGCGACCAAACATTGGACAGAGGACCAAAACATCTAAATTCATTTTCTTCTCCGATCTTTCTCACCAGCTACCACACTCATGCATTCTACTCCCCAACAAGTAACAACTGCCACAAACATTACAAGGAGCTACCCTTTTTTATTCCTAGACTAGAAATCAAAATAAGAAATGAAAAATTAACCTAAAAGTTTCTCTTTTTCTGTCTCAGTCACTCCAGTTAAGCAATTACAACAACTTCTAATTACATCACAGAAGTTTCTTCTCCCTCAATGGAGACCAAGGCTACACTTTCTCCTCTTTCACTACAATTTCTGAGCAAGAATCAAACTACAAAAACTCTCTACTTCACACAAACGTAAACATAAATACATACACACATTCAGAACCTTAGTCACATAATCCCTCCCTATGCGCTCGAACTCTCAATCCACGCTCTCGGGAATTTTCCTACTTACGGACCCGCACACCCATTATGAGACTCTAATCAGAACTACATATGGAGTACAAAATAAGTAAAACGGACCTCAATGATGTCGTGCAAGCGAATGATGTTCGGATGATTAATTTGCTTCAAAATAACAATCTCAGACATCAAAGACTCCTGCAATTTCTTGTTCAACCTTCCAGTCACAATCTCCTTAATCGCCACCTCGGTCCCATGTACTCTGTGCCTCGCGTGCCACACCACCGAGAACGAACCCGACCCGATTTGCCGACCCACCAGGTACTCCCCCACGTACCTACTCGTCGACTGAGCCATTATTATTCGACCCAGAAAACCCTTTTCCCCCAAAAATGGCTACAAAACCCAAACAAACCCAAAATGGAACCAAAACCCTAGAAATTCGAAGCCGATGCGAAGCTTGTCAAAACAGTAAATCAAACGGCAACAAGAAGACAACAACAACTTGGGTTTTGGTTTTCGATGGGGTGGAGTGTTTGAGAGGGATATGATTGGTGGGTATTGGGATAATAATGGGGGGTTTCTTTAAATGGGGGTTGTAAATGGTGATGATTGTGATGATGGAATTAATGGAGGATTAACAGTGAGTTAGAGACAGGAAAAAGAGGATTAGGAATTATTAAAACTTTGATTTGGATTTGGTTGCTTTGGGGGAACATGGTGCCGTGTGTGAAATGCGCACCGCTACGTAAGGAAGGCTGTGAGCTGCGTGTGGTTTGTTGTGGCCAGCTAAAGGGATGGGTTGCTGTCAAACAGGGTGTTTACCTTGATAAAAACTTGGGTGTCGGTCGGGTCGCGTGCTTCCCGACAGCGCATCTCGCCTTCCAAAGATGAAATTTCTTCCTCCCTGCCTCTCCTCTTTCTCTGTTGTCCAAAACACTTTTGAACAGTTGAGATATGCATTCGGGCACTACATGATCAATACTTGACTAAGACCCAAGTTTTTCTCACATTAACTTTAGTTGCGTTTAACAATCCGTTTGTGGGTACTGTCTGGCATGCACCGATGGTGCAAAGATGGGCGTGCAGACTGTGATGGTATAAAGAGGTGGACTACAGGACTCACACAAATAATCCTTGCCTTTGTGGGTCACTTATTATTATTATTTTTATATTTAATTTTTTTTTCCTCTTTTGTTAGTTTGACATCAATTTTTTGTGGGTGTGCTAATAAGTCATTTATGATTAGAACTCTCAATTTTTTGAATAAAATCGTAAAAGTTTAAAAATCTGTATGTTTGACTTATTTTTGTCTTTATTCAAAAAAATTTAAACTTGTATCATAATTTTTTATTTTTTTAATTATTCTCGTCAAGGCAAATAAATAATACACAAAAAAATTAATGAAAAAGTAACAGAAAAAATTAAAGAAAGACGAAAAAGTAAGTCTAACTTATTAAAGCCAAAGAGGCAGCGTCCCAAACCTTGACTTTATCAAACAGGCAGTTGCGTAACTAATGAGAACAGTTGTTTAACTTTGCGGTTGGAACGTGCAGAAGGCTGATTGGAACGAACAAGTAAAAAGGACGGCGTTTCTCTAGGGGAAATTGTATTTCAGTGATATTTGGGACAAGTAATTGCGCATTCATGGGATAGTTATTGGGAATCACACGATAATGAAAAGAGGGAACACTATTCCATTAGGACTAACACGATAATGAAAAGAGGGAAAACTATCCCATTGGCCATTACTTCGCAAATTGTTCCCCAAACGCCTCTGATTTCCCCTTTTCTATCATTTTACTACGTTTTTTTTTTTTGAATAATCTTTATAAAATTCGAATTTAACAAACAAAGGCTCCTTGAATTTTAGACTGCGTTTTGTATTGTTTATTTTCTGCTGTTTTCCTCATTTATCTTCAAAAAAAAATCATAAAATATTAATTTGTTTATCGTAAGTATTTTAATTTTGTTCGGTGCACCTGGGTGTTTTGCACCGTGTTGTGCACCCCTCGGCCGTCTGATCGTGTTTTGGATGACCTGGATGTGTTTTGATTTTTTACCGGAAATTAAAATTGTTGAACGCTTCAAAGCCGTCCAAAACAAGATCAAATGGCCGAGGAGTGCACGGCACGGTGCAAAGCACCTAGGTGCACAACACCCCCAAGTCTCAAACTAACTCTAATTAAGTTACTTTTGATGTACTGAAATCATTGAATAAATGTAGAAGTAGCTTTTTCAGTCGATTAACATAAATAGTTTTCTGATCTTTTTCAGGTGGATCATAAAAGATTTATTGTGCTATTTTTTTACTGAAACAGGGGCTCTTAGATCAAGCACTTAAAAACATCCGATTGAGCTGAATTTTCACGAGGCGCTTCGGAATTAAATTTTAAGATTAATGAACGGCTCGGATTGTTCGTGTGAGACCCAAAAGTAGGTCCCCGAGCTCGATCTTTTCATTTTCTGTGCAATAGGTTCTGTACTCATAGTCTGGTCCTCTTAATATACGGCATCCCCGTATTAAGTTTGACAATCTTTTCACCTATTATTTAATCTTGCCTCCATCATCGTATCAACATATCTCACTTCTTAACCACGAATGCCAAATCCAAATCTAGCGCTAATTATTTGACACAATTTTTGTCAATTTTCGTCCAGTGCCCATCATATCTTGCCATATATATATTTTTTCCATTTTAAAAACATCGCAAAAATATCTTATTTTCTTTAATTCCATCGACCAGTCTTGAAAATTTCAACCACACGTCTATCTAGCATTTGAGATTTGTCTCCGCATACGAGTTTATATAGGTTCAGTTGCTAAAATCATTTGAAAAAATAAGGCGAAGTTCTTCGAATAATTTTAGCAATCCAGTTGCTAAAATCAATCTTGATTTGAGCAAATAAATTCACCAGGTGCTAAAATCTGGGTTGATTTTAGCAATTGAGTTGCTATGCTAAAATCAAACGGAAAACTCAAAGCGTTAAAACTAAAAGACGATTGAACACAAATTGCTCATAAAAAAGTACAACCACCCCACCTATAAATTACGAACTTTGCCCCTATTTGATTAACTATATATAGTTTGACTACAGGTTTCAGTGACAGTTGTCTGGGTGGTGTAGTTGGTTATCACGTTAGTCTCACACACTAAAGGTCCCCGGTTCGAACCCGGGCTCAGACATCTATATCTTTTTGCCACTAAACGGTTCTGCATCGTTTCTTTTATTGCAGTGGCATTATATGCAAAAGAGTTGACATACATAATATTTTATATATCTTCCAATTTGGGGGCCCCCTATTTGTTAGCCTGATGGGCCCATGCCTAGGGTCGGTCCTCCACGTATGGTGTCCAATAAATTTAGTTAGGAGGACATTTTAGAGGGGACACCGTGTTCCAACTTGGACACGGGTGGAAACATGAGAGAGGGATTGGTTAAAGCTTATCTTGGGATTATGCTGTTCCAGAAATTAAATTTTTGGTAAAAGTAATTTTGACCAAATAAAACTCTTTTTTGGCCTCTAATACCTCCAAAGGAAACAATAAGAATTACTATAAAGATTTGGAAAAGGCTACAATACACACCCCTCATTTGGGTGTGTATCATACACACCCCTGTAAAAGTTACGATTTTTTGCGAAAAGTTACGAATTGTTTGGAAAAGTTACGAATTTTTTGTAAAGGTTACGATTTTTTTTTTTGTAAAAGTTACGAGACACCAAAATGTTACGAATCATATTGCTGAAAAGTTACGAAAAATTAAAAAATGTCACGATTGTAGATGAGGTGGCACAATCTGGACCATACAATAGGTGCATATGGTGCACCCAAATAAGGGGTGTGTATTGTAGCCATTTCCTAAAGATTTTATTCCAGTGTTTGTGTTCATTGTGTTCCATTTTTTTTCCAAGGTATTTGTGTTCCGATGAGACACTTAACCATATCCGATCGAGTTGATTTTTGGTACACTTGTAGTACTCGACGAGCTCTACGCGGTGAAAGTCTCCGATCACTGGAAAATATTCAAACTTGTTATTCGAGCAGGGGGTGCACAGCAGCAACCCCATGCCTCCTCTTACGTTAATCTGTTGACTCTGTTTCTATTTCTGTTTAGAGTATAGATCTTGCTTGTCTAACTTTCTAAAAATGTTCAAACCTGTTATTCGTGGACGGCCGTAAGTGAAAGGAGTTATCGACATACGTGAGACGGCCTTGTTGGTTTTTATGTCTTGATAGTCTTTTTTGGCTAGGAGCATTTCTACACACAATCTAGTTAAAAACCTTAGAAGACTACCGATCTGTGCACCATCGGTGCCTAGCTATAGTTGTTAGGAGTGATATGGTTATGGTTGGAGGTAACACGACTAAAATTGACATTAGAAACGATACTTGAAAATGATCTAGGTTCTCTGAAATATTATGGAACATGACATCCTCAATAGAGTTCAACGGAAAAAAACCTGGATATTCTTGTACTCTTCAGTTTGATATTATTACTGGAGTGCTAATTAACATTTGAATGGGCGTACTAACTTGTCAATTATTATTTTTTGAACTTCATTAACTTGTTATTAGAGACTCTTATTTTTATGCTTGAATTCACATATATATATATATAGAAAACTTCTAGTCCACACCTCCCGAAAATTAGAAAAAATTGATTTTTTTTTATGTTGCAAATTATTTTTGGAAAAGAAAAAACACCTGAAAATTAGGGTTGAAATTTTTTATGTTAAATATAAATTATTTTTGGAAAATCCGCGTCAATGTGTTCAAGTGTATTTTTTTGGAAGATTTTCCACGAGAAATCTTGAAAACACCTTCGAAACACATTGGATGATCGGATTTTCAAAAAATATTTGGATCATGGAGGTCGGGAAACGGGAATCCGTTTTAGAAGTGTTCTCTCTCTCTCTCTCTCTCTCTCTCTCTCTATATATATATATAAATTCCGGTTCTAGTCCGGGAGTCCCGGAGATCAGCCCTTCCCGATATTTTTTTGGAAGATTTTCCGGAAAATCTTCAAAAAAACGGAAGGGCTTGAAAATCTTCAAAAACTTTATATTTACGCTTTTGGGAAAAACTACTTGATCAATCCGGTATTTTTTGAAGATTTTCAAAAATATTTGGATCATGGAGGTCGAAAACACCTTTGGGAATCCCGTTTTAGAAGTGTGTTCTCTCTCTCTCTCTCTCTCTATATATATATATAAATACGGGAGTCCCGGATCCGGGACTCCACTTGGATTGAAGATGATCGATCAGTCAATTTTCGAAAGTGTTTTGTCAACGGATCTTTTCCAGGGGTGCTATATAGGTGTTTTCGCAAAAAATAATACTTGGATCAATTCTCTGGAATCCCAAATTTTTTTTGTAAAAGATTTTTTCCGAAAATCATATATTTGATGCTTTTGGAAATTCGGTGTTTTGGCTCGTATTTTTTTGAAGTCCAATGTGTTCAAAACACTGGAAATCTTCAAAAAAAAACGGGAAAGCTTGATCAAAAAACCGCATAAATGCGGAAGATCAAGTCCTTTTTTTTTGAAGATTTTGAAAACACCTTTTTGAAACATTGACATTCTTCATCAAAAATATAAGGTAGATATTGACTAGATGTATATATATATATATATATATATATGGACATTGCATTGCTCACCTGAATGTCCAAGATTTCTTCTGGGTTTGACCTGGGCAATTCTTGGATAAAGTGCTGTGGTCGAGGTGTAGACACCCCAATTTTAATCCAAGTGTTGTTTCATCATCGTCTCTCATCCGAGACTCGAATGACATAGGTCATGTCACCATCGGGTCGCCTCTTGATCGAGTCACCCCTGTCTGTCGCTCGAAAATCTGGCTAAGTATGGAAAATTAACTTTTTTTGGGAAGATCTGATTTGGCCAATAAAAAGTCCCGGTAATTGTTCCTTGGATTTTTCTGATCAAAATGGTATAATCGGAAGTTATTTTTGAGTAAGGCAAAGTCATCTTTCGCCCCTTTTCTTCGAAGAAAAATGTGTCCGTTTTCGATTTTGTACTAAAAGTGGGGAGATGAGATTTTGATTGGATTGTGATATCAAAATTCTGGCAATGCCATTGTTTCCGAAAGGGGGGTACTTCCTTATTTTCATAAATAAATTAAAGTAAAGAATAATCTTTACTTAAGTTTGGTTTATGAAAATAAGTACCCAGTGATAAGAAGAAATGCTCAGAATGATCAAACTGCCTTGGAACTTGTCCAGAAAATTGGGAACTCAGCCTCACAGGCCGCACGGTTCCTGCCTCAAGCCGTACGGTTCCCCTTTTTTCTCCCAAACCGTGCGGCTCCCACATACAAGCCGCGCGGCTCCCCCACGCAAGCCGCACAACTTGTGTTGTTATCCTCTGCAAAATTCCTGACGAACTGGCTCAGGAATATCATCATCGCGTGGCCGCCGAATATCATCATTTTTATTCCTCCAAAACCGGCTATAAATGGAGCCCTTCTCTCCTCCTCTCAGGACACCCCAGAAATCAATCCAGGAAAGAATTTCCGTTGAGTATTCCGGCGAAATTCTCGTCCGAAACCGCCAGTAAAATCCCCGAAATTTCGTGTTTCATTTTCATCCCCTTTCAATTTCTCCAAAACCAAACCTTCCATACCACTCCAAACTATACAAAATCTTGATCCTACAAGTTCAAATCCGAAGAATCCGAAGTTTTCAACCTCTGTTTCGAGTTCCCGAAAGGTATAAACCGTTTTCAAATTTCGGTTTTCAAATCACAGCTCTCCGAGGGCATCCCCGAGTTAATAACGGTTTCAATAGCCGTATCTTAACTCGGTAAACCATTTTCGAAACAAAAACCGGTTTTTCGGAGCCGTACCGGGCGATTTTTCTCGATAAACGCACGGTACGATCCGTACCGGAAATAAGTCTCACTTCAATAACTTGTTTACAAACAAAAACAACTTATTTGGAGTAGATTTGAAGAAGAAAATCAAGTTTTGAACGGGTTTTGGACTCACTGGTCCTAAAACAAAAGTTTTGGAAAAAAGGGTTGCACACAAGCCGCGCGGCTTGTAGTGCAGGCCGCACGGCCCCTGCGTAGGAGCCGCGCGGCTCCCGTTTAAAACCAAAAATTTTACTCTGTTTTCCCCTGTTCGTACCCTGTTTCTCTGATCTCTTCTGCAATTTTTATTTATTTATTGCACTTTCCTCCCCTCTATTTTCCCATTATTATCATTTAGTCTGTTTGTTTAAATTTTATTTTTGTTATGGTTTTAATTTATCTCTTTATTTGCTTCTTTAATTGTCAAAGTTTTCAATAAAATATTTTCTACAAAAATCCCACAAATTATTTAGTAGAGACCGGGAATCTCCCGGGCGAGCGGAGTGCTTTTTAATAAAACCTTCCCCGCGCGTAACCTGGCTTCCGAATCCAAAAGAATCTTTTCGCAGATCAAACCCTTTTCCAAAACGGCACGAGAGTCAACAATCATTCTTAAAACGGTTTCTCGGGTACCAAACATTTTCTAAATTTAAACCCCGGGTGGCGACTCATTTTTTTTGTTTTCACGTCCGAACTTCGAGAGCGCGCCGCGTGGATCTCACCGTCCACACGAGGCTAGGAATAGAGTCAGGAATTTCACTACGCATGGGTGAATTTTTTTTTTTTTCAAAATATTATGCAAGAACAAGCCTATATAATTCATAAATAATTTTTTTTCTATATAATACTGGAGTTTTTTTTTTTCCTTGCAGGGGGACTGCCTGTACTGGTCCCTTAGCTCCATCTCTGGTGGAGGCCTAAGAAAGAGGTTCAGCCATCTCAATATAATCGTGTAAGCCTGGAGTGATGACACTAGAATTAAGTTAGTGGGAATCAATTGCCATAATGACAAAAGTAATAACAGCTTTTTAAATTTAGAGGCAACCATTTCGTTCGTTGGTTGGGGGAAAAAAGGTAAAAGCAGAGTTTTCTATTATATGTTCATAAAAGAAGTAACAAATCTCGTCCTGCTTTTTAAGCTTTGTTATTTTGATGAGGGTCAACTTATGCGCGTCTCGACTAATTCTAAGGGTTAATTCCGCACAGTCCACTTGCGGGAAATCCAATTGAAACTAAAATAAAAGTTCCGTATAAACTAACGCTAAGGATTTGTTTGACATATGGTGACCGACTTAAAGTGCATTTGGAGAACGGTAGTCCAATTTAAGATATTGGAATTAGTTATGTGGGAATTATCATTCTGTTGGTGACCCACAGGTTTTCCCACAAAAGTCCCACACACACCAGTTACACAGAAATATACATATAATTTTTACGTGGTTTATCAAACTCGGGTATGTTTACGAGAGATGAGAAATTTCACTATATGCTGTATAGAACCCTCTTGCTCCCATAGTAACCGGAGCCCCGGCTCACTCGACTCGATCCCTCCCAAGAGGGAGGAGTCTCTCTCGCTCTCTCTAATCACTTGACTCAAGTCTCTCACACCTCTCACGATACTACAAGGAATCAGTAAAAAAAATATAGCCAAAACCAAGCTCTTCGGTTGTGTTTGGTTTGAGTTTTGGGTTTTGGTTTTTGTAATGATTAGAGGAAGAAATAGAAATAATAATTAAAAATTGGGATTAATGATTAGAGAGAGATAGAGAGAAAAATGTGAATAATATTTAAAAATAAGGAGAATAATTGGATAATAATTGAGAAAACTGGGTCTTAAAAACCCAAAACGAACAAGGCCGAAGAAGTTCAATGCTTTTCCTCCTATGATCTCTTGCAGCTTCTAGAAGACTTCAGACCAAGACAAATGGGGTGACCCCACCCATCACATTCATTATAATTTTATGGAGTATATTGTCATAATTAAACTCTCTATTATTATTTTCTAAGGGCATCCTTATATGACATACTCAAAAAAATATCAAATTTAACCTCAAAATCACCTTTTATAATTTAGCAAGTCACTTTTTTCAAAAAATTCACAGAATCAGATTCTCTACTCAAATTTTAGCAATTCACTTTATCAAAAACTCACAGAATTAGACTCTATATTCAAATTTTTACTCTTCCCTCCTTCCTCCTCTTTTGGTGGGTGAACAGTAGGTCACCAAATTTGTTAAGTTTCTATAGTAAAGTTAAGAAATATTCAAATTGGTGAGTTCATTTGGTGATGCTGATTTTTGAGGTTGTGGAGGAGTTTGCTCTCTAGGTTGATATTGATGCTCTAAATTAGTGTGGACACATAACCTACGGCAAGGTATAATTTTGATGGATACTTTAGGGAACCAAATTTATATCACGTAGATATTTCGAAGCACACTATTGATTTTCTTCAATTATTACCTTTATGCAAGAGGTGACTAGCTTATGAAGTAGAACTCTTAGATGTCTCACATAATGTTTTAAAATCCGGACCGGTGAGCGAACCGGAAAAGGGACCGGGAGGATGGGTCACAGATTCAACCGCGGTTGAACCGGAATCGAACCATGATATAATAATTATATTAAAAATATATAATTTACTAAAATAAGTATATAAAAAAAATTAACTATGCAGAAAGTTTGAGGAAATGAAAGAGTTGTGCTACAAATTTGTTTTTAGTTAGTTTCCCTCCAATCCCACATCGGTGGGATACATAGTCCATTGCTTCTTTTCGTTCTATAATAAAACGTGGACATTTGGCGTAAATTGGCTCAGAAGACAGTTCAAAATTTCCCGGTCCGGGTTGATCAACCCAAGACAGGTTCCTCTGGGCTGGCGGTTTGATCGCCAAATTGGAATGGTTTTCATTTTTTAGAACGGTTTTAGAAACAAAACGGTTCTTGAATGAAACCAAACCGGACTAAGCTCTGGTCGACAGGCCAGCCAGTTGAACTTGCAGGTCCGGTCCGGGTTTCAAGGCCAGCCGGTTGAACTTGCAAGTCCGGTCCGGGTTTTAAGGCCAGCCGGTTGAACTTGCAAGTCCGGTCCGGGTTTTAAAACACTGGTCTCACACTGCATCCCGGGATCGAGTTCCATTCCTCATGTATTTCTCATGTAGGAGTAATAGATTAACAAAATAAAGGCATATTCTTTTTAGAAAAAGCATTTCAATTATCAATTTCCAATTGCAGAAGGAATTGTTTGCTTGTCATAAATGAGAACCAAATAAACTGGTGTAGAGATGCAAAACTTTCTTTTTTAGACAAAGAGTTGCGTTCAAGTGACAAAAAGGAACACAGACCATTTGTTTATCTTCTTGAAATTGATAACCTATCAGGAGAAATCTCAATAAGATATAATATATTTTCCTTTTGGTGTAAATGTAAATTGAATTGGATTAGAGTCGTGTCTTTTCAACGACGCTTGTTCTTCGGGTACGGAAGCATCCTTTATGAGCAGATGTATCTGTTCCCTTGGTGACTTATCCGATTAATAGTCACTGGTTTTGTCTATAAATATCATGCCCCTCTTTCATTCCATTGTGATTATAAAGTTGATTTTTCATACTTTTAGTTGAGTTAAGAGTTCTCTTTTCGTATGAAAGAGTACGAATACAAGATTGTTCACGAGACCATCCAATTGTAGTGTTACTTTGGGGGGATTCCGATCAAGTAGTGCTGAGAGACAAGTGTCCAATGCAAACAATAAGCACCGTAGCGGAGGCGAAATCTGTGATAGGTACGGAGTGCGACACTTGCCTTAATCACTAATGCGGTTTCATCAATTTTTCAGGTTTTGAGTTCTGATTCTATTGCATTTCAGTATTATTAGTCAGTCATTTTATTGTCAGCCCAGTGGGATGACAATAAGGCAAACTCTTCCACAGAAGAGTTTTCACTTTTTACACTTATTAAAGGCTGTGACACATAAAAAGTTAACTCTTTCACGGAAGAGTTTTCACATTTTACACTTATTAAAAACTCTGACATAGAAAAAGTTAACTCTGTCATGGAAAAGTTTTCCTTACCATCTGCCCATTGGGCTGATGGTAGAATTCTTCTTATTAGTTTTATCAAACAAAAAAAAGTAAATATATTTTTCTAACATTAATAGCATATAGTAAATGATCTTAGCTGAGACTTAAAAGAGAAAGCAAACTCCTTGAGCATAAAGTGTTACCACCAAGCCAACACCTTGGCATTCTTTACACATTCTATATAACTCATTCTCTCTCCCTCTCTCTCTAGAAAAGGTGGAAGTTTCCATTGTACCATGTTTTGAGGAGTATGAGATGAACAACAAGAAGCCGATTCACTGCTAAGATGATACTTAGAATTTGGTGGAAATTCAAAACAGAGGAGAGAATTAGATCATGGGGTATTACATGAATTGGGTACAAGCTTTGGTCACAGCCTGGGCTTTCATGTTCTTGTTGGGTCTCATGTGTTGTTGCCTCAGCTCCAAACCCCGCCCCCACGGCGACTCCAGCAGCGGCAACGGCGGCTGCACCTGTGATGGCACCTACGGCGGCGTTGTTTGATCCTGATCAACCACCTTTTCTCTCTATTTTTTTGTCTTCTTTATTTAGTTTTTGGCACAGATTCATTTATTCATTTGATTTTTGTTGTTTTTTTTTTTTTGGTACACAACGTATGTTTACTTTCATAGGTTACACGGATTTCTTTTTATTTAGCTGTCACAATTAGGGGATTAGGAAATTTGGTTTTGTGTCTATAAGGATTTGGATATATCGGATTGTTTATCAAGTAATTAATTCCAATTTGAGGAGTAATAGGGAACATGAAAAGTTTCCTCGAAATTTCATGTTCCGCCGAGATGGTTCAGGAAAGAAAAATTATTAGTTCAGATTCACAATTTCTCTTTTGTGGACCATTTCAGGGGAATTTTTCATGTTCCCTAACATTTTCGTTCAAATTTTGGAAAAATCTGTTTGATTTCCTCAATTTTCTCCCAACCCATTTGGAGAATGAGTGCTATTGAGAGTGTGGAAAGTAGTAAAAAATTTGAAGAAAAAAATTAATGGAGATGGTGTTGAAGTGTAAAGGCAGTTTTTGTTGAGTTGGTGATTCTTTTCCTGTTGAGTTTGTAGAAACTTAACGTATACTACAAGTTTAGAACTCATACAATATAGCCTACATAGGTTAGTTGATTGGGTTGGGGTGTTTATTCCAAGTTTACGGAGGTTTCGAGTTAGAGACTTAAAGGTATATTTTGTATTTTTAGACTGTAAATTATCAAATCAATTGATGTATATAGTCAAAGAATATTGAAAATACCATAGTAGAAACTAGGGGTGTCCACTGTTCGGTTCTGGACGGTTCGGTTCAGTTTTCAACCCGAACCACTAATTGCAAATTATCATTTTTAAGATCCGCAACCGTCCGTGGGTGACATACGGATGGGTCGGTTTGGTTGCGGATTTGACGGATCGGGTAACATCCGGATCTGCAAGCGTTTTTTATACAGTTTGTCCACGGATTGGCCGGTTTTAACCAAACCCGACCCGAAACCGAACCGTGACCGCAACTGCCAAACAAATATTTCTCGAACCGCAACCATTCCGTAACATACCTTGGGTGGGTTCGCAGACGGTTCGGGTTGGTCAGGTTGAGCAGATCGGGTGATCCGTTGGGCACCCCTAGACTGTAAACTCACTCTTATACTCTATGAAAATATCATATGAGTGGTTCCCCTGATTTTTAGCTCCACCAAATATAAGAATTATATATGGAAAACCTACGCTCTGGGTTTGTTTCGGTTCTGGCCTTAGGGTTCATTTGTAAAATGGAGGTTGAGTTTCTCACAATTGCTTTGGGTTTGTTCATCGAGAAAGAAATTATTTTCAAAAATTAGTTCCAACTTAATAAATAATATATGACTTTCAAGATCTAAAGGAGTGTCGCACTAATCATTGAAATAATTTTTTTTTTGGTTGTTAAGAGCACGTAGATGTTTTATTTTGCATTGGGTACTATTTAGACGTTAATATTTTAGATACTTTTTTTTTTTCGGTAAACTTATTTTTTTAGATACTTGAAACTTGAATCTTCAAAATCTTGTTGTTTATGTCACGGCTCTCCCGGATATGAAATCCTAATTCCGTCCCTGAAAACTACCAAACTGGAGTGTGGTAGGGGCAGAGAGAATTTCCGGTAGAATACCAACCGCGAAAGCTATGATTTTTTTTTTATAAAAAAAAACAGGACTTTAAATTTATTTAGTGAAGAGAATGCAATTATATGTAAAATAGAACAGTAATATGGAAGGATCTGATTAAGGGTTATGCGGATCTGGTTGCTGATATTTCTCTCAATTAGAAATGTTAGGTGTATCTTGGGCCCCCAAAACATGATTTTAGTCTTTATTCACTCCAATCAATTGTATACTGACCAAATTCCTGTCCCACTGGCAAAAGATAAACCTGTTTCACTTTGCTCAAGTATTGATTTTAACAAATGAGGAGAAGATTTGTTAAAATCAACACTTGATTTAAGCAAATGAGGAGTTGATTTTAGCAAATCTTTTCCTCGTTTGCTAAAATCAACACTTGATTTTATCAAATTCAAATGTTAGATTTTAGCAAATGAAAAATTGAGCCTAAAGCAAGTTTTTTGATTTGTTGGATATTTTAGTTAATACTACATGTGAAGAAAATGATATGTCTCGTAAAGTATGAAAAGTTAAAAAGCCAATAATTCACTTGGTGGAACGGGATTTATTCAAAGCTTGTGCGGGTATAAAGATTTCTTTGTAAACCATGGGGATAACTTACACTCTTCTATTCTCATAATTTTGAGGTGATATAAAAAGATTATTGAGTACAATTTTAAAATGCAAATTCATGACACAAGCCATTCCATCCGGGCGGAAAATGACACACAACGAACAACTTTGGACATAATAATGTATCTGGAGTTGTATTTTAAAAATTGTGTTCCTAATTTATTCATATGTTCCAATGAAAAGTAGTGTTATCTTTTAAATAAAGAAAAATGTTAACCTCAGCCTATAAGGTGGAGGATAAAGTGGAGAAAGTGTATCGATATCCGATAAAAATGTATTAATATTTGTGAAAATATATTGATGTCTGTGAAATATATATTTATATCCGAACTTGTTTACCATTATATGCCTATTAATCTCCACCTTATGGGTGGAGATAAGCAAAAACCTTAAATAAAAGATAAAAAATACTTTCGGACATAGTAAATTCAAAATTCAGTTCAAAAAAAAAGAAAAAATCAAAATTGATCACATTCTTGATCCTTAAATTGGAAGCTTGTACAAGGGTACAAAGATCTCTTTCACGTTAAACCATCACAATAAAAAAAAAAAAAAAATCGTGACAAAGATTTATTGTTTCGTTCCATTATTTTAGTTCAAAAAAATCGTGTTGTTCCATCTTTAATGATTTTAGCCAAAATGACTACTCCAATATAGTACTGCACAGTTTTGAAGTGGTGGCTAGCTTATGCGGTAGAGCTCTTGGATGGATTTCCCTGTTCGGTTCTTTTTACTTCTTTATAATGAAAAATAATTGTGTGCGAGCGTGCCAGAGAGAGTCTCAATCTTCTCCCTCAGATTATCTTTGGGGAAACCAAATCTAATCAGGTGATTGTGTTTTATTGGTTCAATTACCTCAATTAAGAGGATTTTTCTTTCAAAGTGAAGAAATACAAACCAATATACTTAGGAAATTAAAGAATAACAAAGAAACAAGATACCTTGATAAACAAAATCAAAGATAGACTTACTTCGAAATTGTCTCCAACTTCACAACAACAGGTAACAAGTACTTCGAACAATTGATTGTTACAAAAACAATCTGAAATCTACTTCCTAAACTACTTCATAATCTACTTCGAACTAAGTCGAAATCCTAATTCTACTTGCCAATGAACAAACCAAGCATCATTTGTTTGATGACTGTTTGTTGAAGATTTGTCCAGCTCTTTTCACTCTTTAACTTCTTTTATTTATAGGCGCTGCTTGTTATTTGAACTTCCCTCTCAAAATATTTGAACTTGGCTTGCTTCGAACTCCATCTTCTTATTTCAAATGGACAGTTTCTTCCCTCCAGTACACCTGCACTTGAATTTCCTTAATCTTCCTTCAGAAGTTTTAATTTGAATTTGCACAGTTACTTAAACCACTCAAATGATTAATCGTCAAGGAAATAACTGCCTCGCATGATGTATTCCACGTGTCTTAACTGTCAACTACCTTGTTTTATTTACACGAGGAACTCATACGTTTTGCACTTAAAAGTATGACTTTGAATTCGATTTCTATATTGGCTCTGGCTTGTAACTGCCAATAACTGGTTTTCAAACTAGTAACTAATACGACATCGCATTAATCCATCTTCATTTCATTGATCTACTGTATCTTTATTGACATACGCCTGCCAACGTTTGACATTCTTGATTACGTGTCAATTTATTATTAGATTTGCTAATTTTATAGTATGTAAACAGTCCCACACCGTATCCTGGGATCGAGTCCCATTTCCTTCTCCCCTCAAGTAATATATTAGGATTGACGAATGAAAAAAACAAAAAACAAAAACAAAGACTATATAGTGTAGTCCATTAAAACACCTCACAAGGTGAACCATCTCATGCAAAGTGGGACACACTTTCACTTTAACTAAAAAATAAATCATGTTTCAAAAACTATTTTCCAGCAATTAGAAACACAGTTTTTCATCACACTGTTTCAATATATGAAGTGCATAAACATAATATTATCTAATCGATCCGCATCAATCTTATTAACGGATTTGGATTTTTATTTATTTATTTATAACCAGGTGTCGAAGCTAACTTACGCACACTTCGACTAAATTATCTATCTATATTTTGTCTTCAACATTCTCCTTCCAAGTCCAATTGGGTGTTCATGTTTTTTATTTACTCCGTATTTTTTTGATACCCATTAATGGATACCGCAACGGGGCATTCTTTTTTTTTAACACTATTTGAAGTGTTTTTTATATTAATAACCAGGCCCGAGCCAAATGACTATACGGATATTTACCAATCAGATCTATGCCGTCCATCTCGATAAAGAATGAGAGAGATAATCTCTGACCAATATGATTGGTATCTTACGGATCGAAACTAAAGGTTTCCCAATCGTGGGCCAGAATTTTGTACAGCCCATGCAATGCGACGTTTGAGGCTTATTTTCAGCCCAAATTTGCAACATCATTTTCTATGCATACCCAAATTTGGAGTGTACGGTTAGGATTCAAAACTATACAGTATACATGATTTGGTTCAAAATTGATTAATTTTCAATTGACAACTTATAAAAAAAAAAAAAAATCAGTAAAAATAATTTTATCGTAAAATGTCGTAATTCGTAAATAATTTTTCATCCAATGCCGTGAAATGGGTTACGAATTTAACATAGCAGATAATTTTTTCGTTGAATCATTTTTGCCGATATTAGCACATTTTCGTTCAGTTACAAAATTTATTTTAGAAATATGTAATAGAGTGTTTGTTGCAAATTCTAGGAGTTTTTATAAAAAAATCACCAGTTTTTTTGAAACTTTTTTAAGCCCCAAAAGCTACGTTTTTTTGAACTGGGGCAGGAGCTGCGAGCCCCGTGTTGTGCGGCACATTCCGGCACAGTGCCGGCATCTTTTTGACGATCAGAGATTCCATAAATACTACAACTGTACAAAAAAATCAACTCGATCTGATATCGTTAAGTGCTCATCGAAACACAAATACCTTGAAAAAAATTGGAACACTTAAAACTTGAAACACTGGATGAAAACGATTGAACCTATTTTTTTCAAGTTATTTGTGTTCCGATGAGGCACTTAACGATATCCGATCGAGTTGATTTTCGGTACACTTGTAGTACTTGACGAGTTCTACGAGGTGGACGTCTCCGATTGTCGGAACGATGCCAGCATGGCGCCGAAATGTGCCGCACAACACCTCCCCCGGTTCCACTTTTTTATTTTATTTTATACTTATGCAGATTCTGAGAAGCTATGCTTTGCATAAAGATACAAAATATTCCTTACCATTTTAACAATTACCCAGTGGTCGAGGACACAATAGATTAATTCACCGCAAGAAGCTTATTTTACGGCTTTTAAAGCAAATACTATTCTTCAGTTACAATCCAAAGTTGCAGCGCAAACACTCTTCATAGCTCCTCTAAAATCTAAAATCTAGAATCCAAAACAACAGAGAATAAGTCGAGAATTACTCAGTAGTCTGGGAGCATCAACACGTGGTGCCTCGGACTACATGGAGTCCACAACTAAGTTATATGGACCGCACATACAATGAAATGGGGTTTTTTTTTTTTTTTGAAATGGTTCAGAGCACCACGTGACGATGCTCCTAGGCACTGAATAATTACTCAAATAAGACAACGAAATGCAACTTGAATGTCATAAGACAATGCAATAATTTGAACATGCCTTGATTTTTATTGAAAAAGGTCGACGTGTATGGTCGGACAATGCGGGAAACTGTGGTATGTCTGAACATGCTTTGATCTTTATTATCGTGAGAGAATACTCTTCAAAACATCACTCTCACTAATTCTATAAAAGATCAGGAAGACAAGCGGTCGTGAATGGACACTTAAGGTGCCCGTGTGTGACCTCTGAAGTTTAAGGGGTGCTTTGGCAAAAAAGAAAAATATGGTTTTTTGATTTTTTCGTTTTGTCTTTATTCAAATTTTTTTTGCATTTATTAGTTTTGCGTCAAGTTTTCATGGTTTATTGATTTATCTCGATGAGACGAATCCAAAAAGTATAAAATTATGGTCAAAACTAATATTTTTTTGAATAAAGCCGAAATTTAAAAAAAAAAATAGTTTCGACCATAATTTTATACTTTTTTGATTCGTCTCGTCGAGACGAATCCATAAATCAGAAAAACTTAACGCAAAACTAACGAATGCAAAAAAAATTTGATTAAAGACAAAACGACAAAAACCAAAAAAACACTTTTTTCTTTTTTGCCAAATCACCCCTAAGTCGATGAAACGACGTCAGCTTGCCATAGAGAGACTACTTGCCATAGAGAGACTGAGACACTTCAGGATTTTGTGCCATATTAATCACACACATGATGTTCAATTAATTCAATTGCACACATGATTTGATGTATTCGATATTTTTTATTGTTGTTTTTGTTGGAAAAAACTTGATTTTTATCAATTTTAATTAATTGTTTTAGTGGGTCCCACACGTCCACGTGGACGGACCCACATACCGGTGTGTTCGTCTTGATTAAGAGTTTAAGACCGAACACTCGGTGTGCCAAATCAAGTCAAGATGAATGAGGAATTGACCTCTAAAAGTGCCTACATGAACTTGGTAGAAGGGGGAAAAATACTTGTCCCACATTGGGTGTGGAGAACAAGTTGATTGGGTATATTTACCTTTAGTTTGCCTTAAAGGGTTAGGCCCTTAGGGTCATGGAAGTTTTATAGGGGGAGAAGGCATGGGCAAAGTGGGCTTTAAACTCCACGCGCGCGCCGACCGGGCCGGGCTGGGTCATTAGATTGGGCTTGGCCCAAAAGGCTCTTATCTTTTTGCTGAAAAATTTATTTCGGTTTCAGTCTCCTCCTTTCCTTCCGAAACAGTTCTTCGTTTTCCCTTTCCCGTCGTAACCGTTCGTGAACCATGAAACAGTACCGATCGTGACTGTTCAGTTCCGAACGGTCACACCTTTCCGTTTCTGTGCCTCTCCGATCGGGTGTCAATTTTCCTATAAATTGAACCCGACTCTTCTCATTTCATTCATGTGTTTTCTTGCATACAATCTGCATCATCCCGCATAAAACTTCTGAGGGTTCCTGCGTAGTTTTTCGGTTCGCATACTGTACAGATTGCAGTGCTACTTCCGTACAGTGAAAGCCGGGTAGTCCTGGGAGGCAGACGTCTACGAAGTCCATCAGCACCGTAGTGGAGGACGAATTTGCTTTAAGGACAGAGTATCTTAATACTTGCCCCGGTTCGATTCGAGTCGTCTATTACCAAATTCCGGTGTACTGAATTTGGTCCAGTAAGTTTCTGATTCATCTATTTGTTTCTGTTTTGTTGTTTTTCCAGATTTTCGCAACCAAGTTTCTAACAATCTTAAAGCAAATTCGTTTTTTATAAACTCGGTTTTATCTGGAAAAATTGTCGTGATCTGTCTATTGGAAAACCTTAATCTAAGCCTAAGGCATTAATCTGTTGATTGCTTCTTTGTTTACTTATATGTATTCAATCAGTGGTTTCTTTTTAAAAGAATAAAGTTTTCGCTTCTTTGGTACTGTTTTTCCAAAACAGAAAGTTTTATCCTTTTACTCAATACACTTGGTTGTAGACTTTTCATATTCATAATTTTTATTCTTTGATCAGTGGATGTTTGTCAATTTAATCAAAGGCAGATTGTGGTGTGTACTAGTTTTCCATGTGAAACAAGTTTTAATTGAAATCTTTTGTTATCAACTGTATTGTTTGTCAATCCGTAAGTTAAATTTTAAATCCTCTTTTGTCAGTATACAAAGTTTGACTTTCATAGTTGGTTTATTGTTCTTACAAGTTTGGCATTTAGTCTAGTCATTATCTAGCCTATCAATTGTTGGTTTTATTCTACTGCAATTGTTTTGCACATTAAGTAACAGTTTAGGTTGCAAGTAGTATTGTTAATTCTGTTTTCGGTGTCAGTTAAATTGTTACTTATTATTGTGTCGATCTTCTGTTTGTGTAACAGAAATGGAAGCCGAAAACCCAAATGGAAATGTTCCTCCTACTAACCCTCCTCTTGTGGTTCCAATCTTTGTACCTGGTCGGTCGCGCTACCGGTGAACCATTCCGAGAAACCGGAAAAATTCAATGGTACGGAGTTTAAGAGATGGCAAATGAAGATGATGTTCTATCTCACTACACTCCGTTTGTCGAGGTTCTTGTCTGAAAATGCCCCCACTTTGGCAGAAGATGAGACAGATGTTCAAGTTCGGATTGCATATGATGACTGGAAGAATTCTGACTATCTCTGCCGTAACTACCTTCTCAAAAATTTGGACAACGCGTTATATAACGTGTATTGTACGGCTCAAACCGCAACAAAGGAACTAAGGCTCACATTAAAAAAGAAATATGTATCGAAGATGCGGGTTGAAAAAGTTTGTTGTGGGGAGGTTCTTGGACTACAAAATGATTGACACAAAGTCTGTGATGGCTCAAACCCAAGAACTCCAAGTCTTTGCTTCATGAGATTCATGCCGGGTATGATATTGAGTGAGTCTTTCCAAGTGGCTGCGATCATTTGGAAGTTGCCGCCCCTTTGGAAAGATTTCAAAAGAAGATGAAGCATAAGCGTAAAGAGATGACTATGGAAGATCTGATTACGCATCTGCGAATGGAAGAAAACACTATGAATTTGGACAAGAAGGTTACTTATCAGTATGCTGCAAAAGCTAATATGGTTGATCAAGAGCACAAACCAAGCAAATGGAAGAATGGTAATAAGAGGAAGTATCGGGCAAAGGTTTTAACCTCGGTCCGCGAGAGGTGTGGCGAAAAAGGCTAAGACCGATGGCAAGCACAAATTTGTTGGCAAGTGCTTTATCGTGACAAACGGGGTCATCGATTTCTTGAATGTCGTAGCAAAAAACAAGCACAAGCCAATGTGGTGAAATGGAGATCTTATCGATGGTGTTGGAGAGATGAATCTCTCTGCTATGGTATCCGAAGTCAACCGGTGGGTTCCAATCCCAAGGAGTGGTTTGTGGACATTGGCGCAACTCGCCATGTGTGTGCGGACAAGAAGATGTTCACCACCTATAAATTGGTGGATTTCGCGAACATCTCTACATGGGAAACTCCTCGACCTCTAAAGTTGAAGGAGTTGGAACGGTGGTTCTCAAAATGACTTCGGGCAAAGAGGTGACTCTTAAGGAAGTGATGCATGTCTTAGGAAATTCGCAAGAATTTGATTTCTGGTTCGCTGTTGGTCAAACATGGCTTTAGTTTGGTTTTTCAGGCTGATAAGGTTGTGCTGAGGAAGAAAGGAGTGTATGTTGGTAGGGGTTACATGGTGAATGGCATGTTCAAAATGAATGTACTAACTAAGGTTCCGGCCTCTCCGGGTGTGACACAGGTTCCGGCCTCTCCGGTTTGCAATGAGATGAACACAACTTCTGATTATATGCTTGAGTTTTCTGAATTATGGCATGGTAGATTAGGACATGTCAATTATGGTTCATTAAAACGTTTGATAGATACAGATTGCATACCAAAATTTAGTTTTAAATTTGGTCATAAATGTGAAGTTTGTGTTGAGGCTAAAATGACAAGGAATTCATTTCAAAAAGTAGAAAGAAGTACGGAACCACTTGAATTGATTCATACAGACCTATGTGACTTAAAGTCTGTTGAAACTATTGGTGGAAATAAATACTTTATTACTTTTATTGACGATTGCACAAAATACTGTTATGTGTACTTGCTTAAAACCAAAAGTGAAGCCATAGAATCATTTATCCACTACAAGGCTGAAGTGGAAAATCAACTTGGCAAAAAGATCAAAATGATTAGAAGTGATCGAGGTGGTGAATATGAAGCACCATTTGGTGAATTTTGTGCCGAACATGGTATTATTCACCAAACGACTGCTCCTTATACACCACAACAAAACGGAGTTGCTGAACGAAAGAACAGAACTCTAAAAGAGATGATGAATGCCATGTTGATAAGTTCAGGATTACCACAACATTTATGGGGAGATGCAATTCTCTCTGCTAACTATATCCTGAATAAGATCCCACATAAGAAAACGAGAATTTCTCCTTATGAATTGTGGAAAGGTATCAAGCCTTCCTACAAATACATGAAAATGTGGGGGTGTTTGGCGAAGGTGGCAGTTCCCGGTCCTAAAAAGATTAAGATAGGACCTAAAACTGTTGATTGTATTTTCATCGGTTATGCTTATAATAGCAGTGCATATCGTTTCCTTGTCTTTAAGTCGGAGATTCCTGATATCCATCCGAATACGTTTATGGAATCAAGGAATGCAAAATTCTTTGAACATGTGTTCCCATTTAAGGACAATAGAGTTCCTAGGCCTGTGTTAGAAACTGAGCCTGAACAGAATCGATGATATGAATATTGATTCAGTTCTGAAAATAACAATGATGATATTGATGGTCCTCGTCGTGGTAAAGGGCTAGAACATCGAAGTCCTTTGGACCCGATTTTCCGACTTATGTGTTAGAAGTGAACCTCGACTTATAAAGAGGCAATGTCATCATCGGAGGCTTTGTTATGGAAAGAAGCCATAAATAGTGAGATAGAATCCATCTTTGCAAAATCATACTTGGGAACTTTCGGATCTCCCTCGAGGCTGTAAACCTCTTGGATACAAATGGATATTCAAACGAAAGATGAAAGCAAATGGATCAATTGACAAGTACAAAGCGAGACTTGTAGTTAAAGGTTATAGACAAACGGAAGGTCTTGACTACTTTGATACTTATTCTCTCACATTTAAGATAACATCTATAAGAATGTTAATTGCCTTTGCGGCGTTAAACAATCTTGAGATTCATCAAATGGATGTAAAAACCGCCTTCCTAAATGGTGATCTAGATGAGGAGATATATATGGAACAACCTGAAGGGTTTAAGGTTCCAGGACAAGAGGGAAAAGTGTGCAAGCTTGTCAAATCGTTATATGGTTTGAAACAGGCTCCAAAACAATGGCATGAGAAATTTGACAATGTCATGATATCTAATGGTTTCCGAATCAATGAATGTGACAAATGTGTGTATGTCAAATACAGCGGTAGTAATTATGTCATTGTGTGTCTATATGTAGATGATATGCTCATTCTTGGTAGCAATAATGAAATGATAAAATCTACAAAGAACATGTTGAACTCCAAGTTTGATATGAAGGATATGGGTGTGGCTGATGTCATTTTAGGAGTCAAGATAATCAAAAGTCCCGAGGGATATATCTTGTCTCAAAAACATTATATAGAGAAGATATTAGAAAAGTTTAACAAAGAAGACATCAACACGGCCAAAAACACCGGTAGACTCAACATTACATCTATACAAGAATCTTTGGTCGGGGTGTTAACCAATTGGGATATCTTGCGAATAATAGGTAGTCTAATGTACTTGATGAATTGTACAAGGCCGGACATAGCCTACTCTGTTAGCAAACTAAGTAGGTATACGAGTAATCCAGGAAGGATCGGGACGGCTATAATCGTGGTGCTTAGATATCTAAGGCATACCATTGATTATGGACTACACTATACTCGCTATCGGCAGGTGCTAGAAGGATATAGTGATGCTAATCTGGATATCCGACTCTAACGACTCAAAATCCACAAGTGGATATGTATTTACATTAGTGGTGGAGCCGTGTCTTGGAAATCCACTAAGCAAACGTGCATTGCACGGTCCACGATGGAATACGAGTTTATAGCTTTAGATAAAGTGGTGAGGAAGCGAGTGGCTTCACCATTTCTTAGAAGATATCCCAACTTGGTCAAAACCCGGTGCCGCCAATTTGCATACATTGTGATAGTCAATCTGCAATTGGTAGAGCACATAATCATATTTACAACGGGAAGTCTCGACATATACGTCGACGACACAACACCGTTCAACAACTACTCTCCCATGGAATTATCGTACTTGATTATGTAAAATCACAAGATAATATCGCGGATCCGCTAACCAAAGGGTTAACTAGAGAGTTAGTTGTTAGATCATCGAGGGGAATGGGGCTAAAGCCCATAACTTAAAAGCCTCTATAACGGCAACCCAACCTAGCTGACTGGAGATCCCAAGATCTAGGTTCAACGGGACAACCGAGTTATATGAGACTTAGGAGAATCACTGTGGAGACTCTGTCTCTACCCATTCCTATGATGCAACAGTGATGCCTGCAGCGTAAAAGGTTAGGCAATGCCTTTAATGATTCTTAAACATTGGTAATCCAAGTAGGGTATAGCAGGATACTCTTATTAAGAATCACCTATGTGAATGTCGAAGGGGCCGCTTCTATGAGAATGTCGAGGGCCGAATTCTCTACAAACATTCATGAAGACCAGGAGTGTCTCAGGGCCGTAATGAGCACAACCGTAAGAACCAAACTGCGTTTGGAAAGATTCTGTGTGTTTGCTATTGTCTTGGCTTACACCAACGGCTGAACAGTTCAAGACATCGCGTTCACTGGTTAGCTAGTAAGTCCGATAGTTATTCACAAGGTGAGGTTCAAAGCCAAAAGCTACCTAACCCCATGCAGGAGATTTCCTATTGTAACTCTCAGTAATTTGCATCTGCATAGCACTGTTTATCCTGCCAATTTCATTCATGTGGGGGATTGTTGGAAAAAACTTGATTTTTATCAATTTTAATTAATTGTTTTAGTGGGTCCCACACGTCCACGTGGACGGACCCACATACCGGTGTGTTCGTCTTGATTAAGAGTTTAAGACCGAACACTCGGTGTGCCAAATCAAGTCAAGATGAATGAGGAATTGACCTCTAAAAGTGCCTACATGAACTTGGTAGAAGGGGGAAAAATACTTGTCCCACATTGGGTGTGGAGAACAAGTTGATTGGGTATATTTACCTTTAGTTTGCCTTAAAGGGTTAGGCCCTTAGGGTCATGGAAGTTTTATAGGGGGAGAAGGCATGGGCAAAGTGGGCTTTAAACACCACACGCGCGCGCCGCCGTCCGAACGGTCACACCTTTCCGTTTCTGTGCCTCTCCGATCGGGTGTCAATTTTCCTATAAATTGAACCCGACTCTTCTCATTTCATTCATGTGTTTTCTTGCATACAATCTGCATCATCCCGCATAAAACTTCTGAGGGTTCCTGCGTAGTTTTTCGGTTCGCATACTGTACAGATTGCAGTGCTACTTCCGTACAGTGAAAGCCGGGTAGTCCTGGGAGGCAGACGTCTACGAAGTCCATCAGCACCGTAGTGGAGGACGAATTTGCTTTAAGGACAGAGTATCTTAATACTTGCCCCGGTTCGATTCGAGTCGTCTATTACCAAATTCCGGTGTACTGAATTTGGTCCAGTAAGTTTCTGATTCATCTATTTGTTTCTGTTTTGTTGTTTTTCCAGATTTTCGCAACCAAGTTTCTAACAGTTTTCAAATAAGACTAATTCAAAACATCAAACTCAATGGTTTTCGATTCGTATACTTAATTCCAACCTTGGTCCGTCCTTTGACCACATAAATTTCAAAGAGAAACATAGGAAATTAACTAATGCGCGCTATGAATACGTACAGAGGGTTCAGGATTAAATCAACATTTGAGGATTGTACAAACGTTGTTCTGGTTCTTGGTTTTTCGGACAGGGAAGCAACTTAGCAGACAACACATCACCTGGAGGCAGAGCCATGACCACCGGACTCGTAACTTTCGCGATTGTAGCCGGGTCGTTTTTCGGCGTCGCCTTATGTCTTGCTATCATCCTGCGTTGCATTTGGGGTCCTGGATACAGGGCCGGCCGGCCCGGCCCTGTGGGCAGGCTGGGTAGGCCCGGGTCTGGGGCCCACCAAAAATAGTCCATTTTTAGGGCCCCAATTAGGTATATATATGTTCATAACAAGTAATAAATATATAATGTTGCGCTATAAGAAATAAAAAAGCATTTGGCATAGTGGAAAGGTTTGTGTGTTTCCTAGTAAATGCCAAGGTTCAATTCCCATGGGCTATTCTTTTCCTTTTCTACCTTCTTTTCCCTTTTCTTTTTTCTTACCATAGTTAGTTTCTACCTTCTCTTTTTTTCTTTTTTTCTTCTTTTTTTTCATTTTCACTGCATCCTTATCATTTGTTGATTTTTCTAAAAAAAAAAATTGCCGGTGTAGTAATTAGGTAAAAAATAAATAAAACAGTTCGTGCGTATTCATAAAATGTTCGCATTGCCCATTTCAATTGATTTTCTAATTCTTGCAATAAGAATAGACAATTATGATCGAAAACTATTTTTTATTAACATGAAGACACGAATTACAAAAAAGACAATATGAAACACGGTATTTATCATTTAAGATAAATATAGGTTCTTTAATTTTTTTTCTCTAGAAAAACATAGGACCCTGATTTATATTATTGTCCGGGGCCACGAAAATCTCAGGGCCGGGCCTGCCCATGGAGACCATGGCCACGGCGGCGGTGGATGTGGTGGTGGCGGGGGAGGAATGGGAGGAGGCGGTGGTTGTGGTGGTGGTGGGGGAAGAGGAGCCGCGGGTGTCTAATAATTTTTGGCAAACCACCACTCCTTTCTCCCTTATTTTGCTTATAAGCCTTTTGCAACCCCAATTTTAGCCTTCATTGAACTCAGTTTGTGTTGTGTTGCTGCCAACTTTAAGATGTACTACGAAAAATGATACTCTTACATAGAGTTTTTTTTACATTTTGTAGAATGATTAGCAAAATGATTCTTGATTAATTAACTATTCGGTTTACTAGAGAATTTGAGACAATATTTGTTGGGAAATTGATTACTGTTTGTTGAATGCATTGACGGTCACCCAATATTGTTGAGATATAGAAGTTCAGTTTCATGGTGAAAAGGAAATTTCCTAGGCTCAAATGATTTTAATGGAAGTTATTGAAGAGGAAATGGCTACAATACACATCAATTAAAGGTGTGTACCATATGCACACATTGTATAGTCCAGATTGTGCCATTGGCAATCATAACATTTTTTAGTTTTTTTGTAACTTTTCAGTAATATGATTCGTAACATTTTCTATAATTCGTAACATTTTGGTGTGTCTCGTAACTTTTATTAAAAAAAAATCGTAACTTTTATAAAAAAATCATAACTTTTATAGGGGTGTGTATCATACACACTCAAATAAGGGGTGTATATTATAACCTTTTCCAACTGAAAAATATACTTCCATGTTCACTTTCACTTTCCAATCCATGAACACAACGGGTTAGGCTACACAAATTAATTTTAATCGGAATAATATTTTTTCCTGACATTCTTACTGCTAAGCGAAAGCCTGTGCGAAATAGCTGTACAGTGAAAATATCTTGCTTTTCTTTCTAGTTTTCAATTTTGGAAGTTTCCCTAATTTTCGGGATACTTTTTTTCCTTATTAGTGTTTGCTAGGGTTTTCCTATAAAAGGACATTTAATCTCTTTCTTTCAGTATCTTTTAATAAAAAAAACCAATCTGAAATTTTCTCTCTTCTTGTGGATTCAAGAACAACTTGTAGAGTCTTATATTCGTTTGGAATAGTACGCTAATTATTCTATCTTGAATTCTCCTGCGGCATAGCCTCAACATGTTACCAAGTTTGGAATTCAAAACAACAATGATACATGTACAACAAAAGTTTTCAACACGCTCACATAGTGTGTAGAGTCCACACACACTTGAGTGTGAAGCAAAAATGATACATGTACAGCAGAGTTCTCCAACAAAGGTCTCAAACAGACAAAACGACGTCATTTTGGCATGCTGGAGAAAAAAAAAAACTCAAAATCAGATCTGGCACTCTCCCCCTCCCCCATTTCCGACCACAGAGAGGGCAACCACCTCCCATTCCACCACCACCGGTGACCCAGCTCCTCCGGCCTCCCTCTCCACCTCCGTCGACCGCCGCCGCCAACAACAACACCCTGAATTTCTCTCTCCAATTATTTTAGCTTTCTTCACCAAAGAGGGATTGATGTCTGCACTGGGTCATGGACTAATATTATTTGGTTAATTGATTGTCTGCACTGGATTCTATTATTATTCGGTTAACAATGGGCTACCATATTCAATTTGATTACAGGCTCTGGATTACCTTGGAAAGAGCCGGGGAATACAGAGAACGCGAGAGCTAGCGGCAAAGCACGCAACCCTTGCCTCCGCAGCAATCGATTCTCTTCCAGAGAGTGATGATGAGATGCTCGAAGATCAAACAAGGACAAAATAGAGGAAAGAGAATTCCTCCGCGCTGTTTTCATTAGTCACAATTTTTTACTTTGCCTTCAAATTTGTCCATTGTTTACACAGTCAGGGCGGAGTATTCCTTTGTTTATTTTTTGTATTTCGTTATTCTTTTCCAATATTCATGTGTTTTTGTCATGAATGCAATAAAAACCCAGTTCTCCAAGGAGGGTGAAGAAAGCCAAAATAATTGGAGAGAAATTCAGGGTGTTCTTGGCGGTGGCGACGGCGACGGAGGCGGTCGCCGGAGGTGGAGAGGGAGGCCGGAGGAGCTGGGTCGCTAGTGGTGGTGGAATGGGTGGTGGTTGCCCTCTCCGTGGTCGGAAATGGGGGGGGGGGAGGGGGCTAGATCTGATTTTGAGTTTTTTTTTCTCTCTCTAGCATGCCAAAACGACGTCGTTTTGGCTGTTGGAGAACTCTGCTGTAAGTGTATCATTTTTTAGTGTGAAGTGTGTATGGGCTCCACACACCATGTGAGTGTGTTGGAGACTTGTTGGAACTGTTTGTTGTACATCTATCATTTTTTAATTCAAAATATCTGGATTTATAGCCCATCCATGTTGTCACTTGAGCTACTCTTTAGGCCATGTTTGGGTGGGGATATCTCCCCCTTATAATTTTTCACCCAACTCTTAAGAGGAGGGCCCCACCCATACCCCCTTGTTGGCAACTTCAATATCCTTCCCTGATAATCTTTCACCCCTTCTACGCATTCCCCCTCCGAGGTGCTTCTCCCGGATAATTTTTGGGCTGCCCTCACCCTCCCCAAAAGTTATTAAGGTGTAGAAGGGGAGTATTTTGACAATTTCACCCCTCCTTATCCCCCTCCCCCATCCTTCATCTCGAGTGGTACAGTCTATACTCAAATAGTGACGAAAAAGAAGAAAAAAAGTCGATCTCGAACACAAAAACTCCAAATTGAATCAGTAGAGAACCTTAAAATCTAAATCTACTTCAAAATCTTTTCAAACTAAAAAAATGAGACAAAATAATGAAGAAGAAGAAGAAGAAGAAAAAGAAGAAGAAGAAGAAGAACCTGCCAAAGTTGTGCTCTGGCATCAATAGTTAGAGAGGACTCTGTTGAGAGAGAGAGAGAGAGAGAGAGAGAGAGAGAGAGAGAGCAATTGGAGTAAATGATCTTAAAGATGGGTTTTCACTTCTAGAGCATTCCATCATTTTATGAACCAACGGCTGTGATCATTTTATGATCCAACGGCTGGCATCTAAAGTCCACCACTTCATAAGTTTTCTTCAACATTATTCTATTAAAAAAAATAGAATGTACATATTTAAAAAAATAATAGATAGGCGAACGAGTAAAAAAAAATTAGATGACAACCACCCATTCAAATGTACATATTTTAAAAAATATGTTTTTTTAAAAAATAATTAATAAAAAAATTAAATTTTCAATGAAATAAATTAATAGTTCAAAATTAATTAAATAGATTAAGTTTTGCAATTATATAATTAATTTAGTGCATAATCAAGTTTGGGACACTACAAGGGTAAAAGTGTCATTTAACAGCTTTTTCCATCATCCACCCCCTCTTATTTATAAAACATCCAAACCAAGTCAAAAGTTATCCCCTATTTAATCCTCATTCAAACAAATCAAACCATCTACTTTTTTTATCCGCCTTCCATAAACATCACATCAATGTGGGTCAACCCTCTAAAAATAATATCCCTTCTTATCTTATCCTCCTCCATAACTTATCCCCGGAAAATAATCATCTATCCAATTAGCCTCTTAGGGTTTAAATAGATATTTTTGCAGAGAGTACCTTTTGAATATAACTTCATTGTTTTTTTGGCAAAGAGGTAGAAATAACATTGAAAGAGCAACTTGAGGTACATAAGGAGTCCATGCAAAGAGAAACAACTAGTCCTAGGACAACAAATATATACAACAACACAAACATCAAAACAAACAACAAAAAGACAGCACTAGGGACAGTCAATCATCACCGGTGTCTGGGTGAGGTACAAATACATCTAGTACATGTCTGGCCAAACGATGAGCACACTGAACCTCCTCCGATAAACTTTAGTGATTTTGCAAAAATTCAACTTTGCAATCTCCATCCTCAGGTTGCGCAACAAAAAGGTGTCACGGTGGTGACATTCACTCCTGCTCCCTATCTGCTTAACAACATTAAAACAATCAGTAAGAATATAGATATTAGAAAAATCCTTAGTTAGACACCATTTAACCGCTTGATTTATTGCTTTAATTTCTGTTTGGATAGGGCTGCAATATGTGGATATTGAGTATTGAGCAATAAAACTTCCATTAGGAAGATTAGTCGTGAATCCTATACCACTCCAAGATTTCCCTCTTTCCAAGCTCCATCCACACGAAGAATGCACGTTCTTTGAATAGATGAACCGCCCGGGCAATCCTTAAGAACAATGGAAGGATATATGTCTGTGGTCTGGACTTTAGATTTAGAAATTCAGAGCCAGTTGGCTGCTCTTTGGAACCAAATTGCATTATTCTTAGCCCTGGCTAGAACTGCATCTCTGAGAAAGGGTTCATTTGCAAAGTCTAGAGAATTCCTGGATTTCCAGATGGCCCACAGGATTGCTGTGAAGGAGAAAAGTTTCTGTCTATGCTTTTGCAGCCAGATAATCCAATCTAGAAGCCAGTTGTTGAAGAGCACACCAATAGATGAAGCTTGAAAGTGTTGAAAGAATTTGGATGCATTCCAGACAGAGCATGAATAAAAAATATGACTAATCGATTCTTCCTCACAATCACAGAGGGGGCAAGTAGGAGAGAAACTAACTAGTCGAGTAGCAAGGCTCTTTTTGGCAGGAAGTATATCCTTTAAACATTTTCAAAGGAAGACTTTTATGCGCTCAGGAAGCTCCAAATTCCAAATCATATTCCAGACATTGTGGTCCTTATAGATCGAAACTGAGGAGAGATTAGAAGTTTTACTGCCCCTTCGAGTGTCATATAAGCACCTGTAGCCGGATTTGGAGTTGTATTGACCCGAAGGAGTGAAAGGCCAGATATAGCAGTTAGGTTCAAAGCCTTCCGGTACAGTGATTGCCAGAATCTTCGGAACAAGAAAGGAAGGGATCAGGTCATTGATTTTAGCCAGGTCCCAGGTAAGGCCAGTAGATGAAGCAGATAATAGATAAGCAACCTTTAGAGAATCAGATCCGGCATAAGGGAAGTGACTAAGAGGCTTCTCCAAATCTGGAATCCATCTATCATGAAAAAGATTAATGGATTCTCCATTACCAACTCTCAAACAGATATATTTTGCAATGAGATCTCTTCCATAGAGGATGATGTTCCAAGCCCAGGAGGAATTCGAGTGAGGTTTTACCGTTAGGAGATTGTCCTTGAAACAATATTTTGGGAGTAGAATCTGTGAGGTTATGAGAGAAAGGTTATTCAACAAATGCCAACACTGTTTGGCTAGGAGAGACTGATTTACTAGCTTTATGTCCCTTAATCCAAGACCCCCTTCTCTTTTGTAAGTAGAAATTTTATTCCATGCTAATCAGTGTATCGGCTTCCTATCTCCCATCTTCCAAAGAAAGGTTGCATAAATAGAATTGAGCTTGTTACAAGTTGCTGTTGGAAGCTTGAAGGTGGAACACAGATAGAGGGGTAAACCCGATAAGACTGAATTAATTAAGGATACCCTCCCTGCTTGAGAAATTTCAGATTTCCACCCTGCAAAAGCTTTCCCCGTTTTGGCTTCAATAAACGAAAAACAAGCCTTTTTATTCGCTGTAATTTCCAAAGGAAGGCCCAAATAAGAAGCTGGATCAGTACTGACTGGGATATGAAAGAAGTCCCGGAAGTGCCTAGCAAAGGTAGAGGGAGTATTTGGACTAAATGTAATGTGCGATTTCTGGGTATTAACACATTGACCCGAGAAATTACTAAAGCCTTCCAGAGCCCTCTTTAGATGGCCACAGCTTTCCAGGGAAGGTTCAAAGAAAATGAGGCAATCGTCAGCGGAAAAAAGATGGTAGAGTGGAACACCATCTCTAGAAAGCCTAAGCCCTTTGCATTTGCCAGAGCCGAATTCACGTCATGTAACTTCATTGTTATAATTGATCAAAAAAAAAACTTCATTGTTATAAGAATAAAGTATTAAAACAGAATAAAGTATTACTTATAAGTCCTCGAATGTACACGAATATATTGAAGTGGTCCTCGTACTTGGTCGGATAACGCAGGAAACAATGGAATGATTTGAAAGATTGCTCTTACCGTGCCTTCAACGACTATTGGAACAACTTTTACTTCATTTTGTAATCATTAAGTTAGTTTAGAAAAAGGAAACTAAAATTAGTATGGAAACTTCACATATTTTAGAGTTACGATATCATCAAACGGTTTTGCTCATTTAACCAAATAACTGTGCCAACTTGTAAGTTCTATGATGCATTGATTAATTGAAAAACCTTAATTTGTTAAGTGGAATAACTAGGGGCTAATGCAATATAGGGTGTAGTGAATCTCAATGGGTTTAAAAAGTGAAGTAGTTCTATGCAATTAGTTCTTTAAATTTTAATTGTATTTTTTAAAATTATTCAAAAGAAAAAAGAAGAAGAAGAGAGACAAATATTTATAGATATCAATGTATACATTGAGGAACTATCTAGTCCGGAACTCCTGGAGTTCGGGATCCACCTTCTCGATTTTTTTTAATGATTCGAACTGTCAAATATGTTTAAATCGTGTTTTTAAGGGTCCCCGCGAGAAATCATCAAAAAAAAAAATATATCAGGAAGGACTCGATCCGAGCAGTTTTTCACAAAAACTATATATCATTAAAAAACACGTTTTAAACCATTAAAAACACCCAAAAACCTCCAGTCTGGGATCATTGACTGAATAATTGGTGTATACATTATAAATGTAATCGGAATTTGATATTTACCAAAGTTCTTATGTAAGCAGTCTTGTCGATATATTTCAATTATTTAACGTGACAAACTAGAGGAATTGCCAAAATAAGAAAAAAATGATTTTTCTGTGTGTTGCAAATTATTTTTGGAGCGGCCAATTGTTGCAAATTGTTTTTGGAAAATCCACGCGGGAAATTTTCAAAATAAAATACGGGAAGGGTCCACGAAAATTTTCAAAATAAAATAAAGTTTTGGGAAGGGCTTGATCCAAGCGGTTCCTAAAACTTAAATATAAAGTTTTTGCTAAAACTGCTTGGATCAAGCCCTTCCCGGTATTTTTTTTGAAGATTTCTCGCGAGAACCCTTGAAAACACCTTCTGAACACATTGGACGGATCGGATCGTCAAAAAATGTTTGGATCATGGTGGTCCGGAAACCGGAGGTCCGGATTAGAATCTAACCCTATATATATATATATATATATATATATATATATATATATATATATATCAAATTGAGTCGTTATCCTAAATTAGTGAACATATATAAATAATTTCAAGAGAGTTTAATCTCAAAACTTTCTTTAAGTCCTAGGAAAAAGTGTAAAAGAAGTTGAGTGTGGGCTCGGATATAAATAATTTCAAGAGAGTTTAATCTCAAAACTTTCTTTAAGTCCTAGGAAAAAGTGTAAAAGAGGATGAGTGTGGGCTCGGATATAAATAATTTCAAAGAGTTTAATCTCAAAACTTTCTTTAAGTAAATAAGGCAAAAGTGTAAAACTTTCTTTAAGTTGAGTGTGGGCTCGGATATAAATAATTTCAAGAGAGTTTAATCTCAAAACTTTCTTTAAGTCTTAGGCAAAAGTGTAAAAGAGGTTGAGTGTGGGCTCGGATATAAATAATTTCAAGAGAGTTTAATCTCAAAACTTTCTTTAAGTCTTAGGCAAAAGTGTAAAAGAGGTTGAGTGTGGGCTCGGGTTCCAATGTTGATCCGCCAAATTATATGTAAATGATGTTCCAATTGCACCCATCATTGATTTCTTGAATATCTTTTGTAGTTTTGAAACAAAGACTTAATAAAAAAAGTCAAACTCAATGGTTAATTTTCGACGCGTATAGATGATTCCAACCTTGGTCGATCGGGCCTTTGACCACGTAAATTTCAAACAAAACAGAGGAATATATCAATGGTTAGTACGGAAACTTCACATATTATTTTAGGGTTACGAGTTATGATCATCAAATGGTTTTGCTTATGTAACCCACTAGGCAGTAAATAATTCACATAAAATACAAAACAAAAAAAAAAAAAAAAAAAGAAGAAGAGGGGGGCCTATTTTTTTAAATATCAACGTATACATTATAGGATAATCATAATTGGATACCATTCACATATTTCAAAACGTAAATGATACTCTTATCTCAATCCATCGCATATAATATGTTAGACCGAGGCACGTTTAATTTTGAGACGTTGTACTCACGCATATGTAGAATACCACGTCGAAGTACAGTGGTGGAACTAGAAAACTAGTTTAGTGTGGGCACAATTTATTGTTGTTTTTTCCCCTCAATTCATAAGGAAACTCCCTTCATTGCTTTTATTCATGCTTCAAATATTTTGAACATAAGAAAACAAATTAATATTTTAAGCATCATATATCTCACTTTCACAAGGACGCTAAAGTAAGTGTGATATAAATATAATCAGAACTTGATGTTCACGAAAGTTCTTATGTAAACGGTCTTGTCGATATGTTTCAATTATTTAGCGGGACAAACTAGAGGAAGTTGCCCCCCAAAAATATCAAATTGAGTTGTTATCCTAATTTAGGGACTATATATAAATAATTTCAAGAGAGTTTAATCTAAAAGACTTTTCTTAAGTACTAGGCAAAAGTGTAATTTCCAAGAAGTTGAGTGCGGGCCCGGTTTTCGACGCGTAAAGATGATTCCAATATCTATAGGTACAGATTCATACTTTGTACCTTCACCGGCCAATGCCCATTGACATTTTCCATAATAAAAAGTGCAAAAAATAAAACAAAGCAAACTGAAAAATGAAATTTCACCCCTCACTCTTGGCCCTTGGGGTTGATCATGGATAAAGAATGAGAGGGTAATCATACTTGGATATATACCTGATCTGAACATGAAATCTTTTATTTGCCTCTTCATAATCTTCATGGGACAGATATTTTAAAGGGTCAATTTCACTTAAATGTGAATGATGATCTTCATGGGACAGATACTAATCGATACTAATATATAATGGTTGAACACCGTGTGTATATATATATACTTCGGGTATTGTCCACTGATTAAGCTGTTGAGCCTTAGAGTACTCAACAATTTCTTCATTTTTTACTGATATAGAAGATCTGATGGGTCTGTTACAAAATCAGTTCACCCTCCTCCAGAACCTATTAAAATGGAGAACAGTAAACATATTTTGGAAGCTATTCCTTATGTAGACTTTTCCAAGACTTTTCCAAAGGAAGAAAGCATATTGAAACAGAATAATTTTACTAATATGAGTTTGCAGACTATTGGTCAGCAGTTGATCCGCATTGAACATGACGTTCAAGCAGTTATTGAAAATCAGAAGGTTATCAAGACTAACCCTTCCACTTCTTTAGCAACCTCCTTGAAGGGAAAGATACCAAGCCCGATATTAAGCCTCCTATTCCTTTAGAGAATTTTAAATTCTCTAATCAGAAAAAGAATTCTGAATTTATTGACCAACTTATAGGTCGCATGGATAGTAAGTTGCATATCAGTACCCTTAGTCACACTGACTTAGGTTATTCGGATTCTGAGGAGAGGATTTCCAATCATTGCATCTAGCATCACGTAAATCTGCTTGAATACTGGAATTTAATCCTAGTAGAGTTAATGGTTTAAAAGCAACTTGAATTAAACCAATATGCAAATACTTATATTTATGCAAGTACCGCTGAATATCTTTCAAGCACAATAATTTAATTGTTTTATCATTTGTGTCAAGACAAATGGTCTGTTCTGATGTCTTAACAGCATTCTTACTGATGAAATCAAAAAGACCCAATTTATAAATCCTTTTGGGTTCTACTTCATATATATATATATATATCTCTCTCTCTCTCTCTTTTTTTTTTTTACTTCGAGTTGTATCTTTTTATTATATATATTATTCCGGCAATTGTACGGATATCTTTCGATTATATATATTTTTCCGGCAATTGTACGGATTTGACTTCAATAACTTTCTCTTTCAATTCCCTATTCTTTCATATGAAATCTACGGTATCTCAGTCATTTTCTTAAGAATAATATTTATGTTTGCAATCGACTAAGAATTCAAACAATTTTACGAAAATAAATCAGGAAGAAAATGTGACCAATTAACCACCCCAGAGAAGACTTTTCTTAAGTCCTAGGCAAAAGTGTAATTTCCAAGAAGTTGAGTGCGGGCCCGGTTTTCGACGCGTAAAGATGATTCCAACCTCGGTCGATCGAATTTTCTTCCGTTCAAAAAAAAAACACCTCGGTCGATCGGGCCGTTGACCACATAAATTTCAAACAGAACAGAGGTATATCTAAGGCTATATATATGTGTTTGTGTAATGGATTCAGGATAAAACGAACAGCAGAGGATCATACAAACGTTGTTAGCGGAGGATTATATCAACAGCTGCAGGGAAGCAATTTTGCAAACAAAACATCACCCAGAGCAATGGAGCCTTTTGTTATCTTCTTGATTGGTGCTGGGGTAATCTTTGGTTTCGCCTTAATTGTTGGTATCATCAGCAGCGCGTGCCGTAGGGAGGCTCCGGGACACTCCGGTGGGGGTGGTTTTGGTGGTGGACACATGGGCGGTCACCATGCTGGACACATGGCCGGCGGTCACCATGCTGGTCATCATGCTATACACATGGGCGGTCACGATGCTGGACACCATGCTGGACACATGGGCGGAGGCTGTGGAGGCGGTGGAGGAGGAGGAGGAGGAGGAGGCGGATGCTAATGATTTTTGGCAATCACCTCTCATTTCTCATTTATTTGAGCCTTTCGCAAACCACACTTTTAGTCTTAATTGGTCCCATTTTTTTTTTTGGCAGCAACTTCAGGGCTACGATGTGTATTCCAGAAAATGATATTCTTTCAAGTATTCATATATATTAAATATTTGACTTGAATGTTCTGTGAGTGAAATCAAGATTCGTCTAGTCACATCATTCTCAATCAATATATATATATATATGCTAAGTGCTTGTATCAGTTTATTTTCCGAAAAATGATACACGTACAGCAATGTTTTCCAACAAAGTTCTCCAACATGCCAAAACGACGTCGTTTTGGCATGCTGGACCAAAAAAAAAAAAAAACTAAACTCAAAATCAGATCCGGCTCTCTCCCCCTCCGCCATTTCCGACCAAAGAGAGGGCAACCACCTCCCATTCCACCACCACCACCGCCGGCGACCCAGCTCCTCCGCCCTCCCTCTCCACTTCCGGCGACCGCCGCCGCCTCCAGGAACATCCTGAACCAAAAGTAATCGATCAGCGCATGCCTGTACTCTATTTGCCTATTTTCGTGCACGCGTGTGCGTAGATAGAGGGATATGAACTCACTGTTTGCTGCAAGTCATAAAAGCAGATGCAACACTACCTTCAAGCAGCAAATTACTAATTTTAATTAAAACAACAATAAAAAAGAAAAAACCCCGTTAAAGAAGCAAAGAAATAAAAAAAGGAAGAGGAATCTCAGTAACCTGAACTTACCAAATCGAGTAAACCAAAGTCAAAACTGACCCCAATCGATCATCCTTTGCACGGTTCAAATCACTTAAACCGACTGCACACAGGATGTTCCTGGCGGCGGCGACGGAGGCGGCGGCGGTCGCCGGAAGTGGAGAGGGAGGGCGGAGGAGCTGGGTCGCCGGCGGTGGTGGTGGAATGAGAGGTGGTTGCCCTCTCTTTGGTCGGAAATGGGGGAGGGGGAGAGAGCCGGATCTGATTTTGAGTTTAGTTTTTTTTTTTTTTTTTTTGGTCCAGCATGCCAAAACGACGTCGTTTTGACATGTTGGAGAACTTTGTTGGAAAACATTGTTGTACGTGTATCATTTTTCTTATTTTCCACCACAAAATGATTTTTGATTTGTCAACTTCAGGGCTAGGATATTTGTTGGGAGTTTTTATTACTATTTGTTTCAATAAATTGACACATATGGAAACATATATAATCTTGTTAGTGTCAATAAATGGAAATTGAGTAGCAAAGATTTTCAATGCTTTTTCACAAATACCTAGATATCGATTCATACTTTGCACATTAACCTATGCTCACTACGCTGCGATTAACATTTTCCATAATAAAAAGTGCAAAAAGTAAACACATACTAAGAAAATAGTAGTGCCAGAGCTCACCCCTCCCCTAAGGCAGGTCCACTTAGCCACTTGGAGACCAGCGAGGGCACAGGCCCTCACTGGATTTTGGGGTTTCACTTTTTTTTTTTTGTAGAAAATACGTTAGAATTATTATATCAACATTTTTATAGAAAAAATTAATGAATGTTCTTGGGGCGCAACCACATGGTGCTATAAGATTGTTCTTCTACACAAATTTTTGTGAAACTCAAGACTAAATGCATGAGTTTCATCTAAATATGTGATGATGAAAGCCGATAAAAAAATGATGGAGAATGGTGTTAGGGCATCACGTGACGATGCCTCAGAACCACTGATTAATTAATTACTCAAAAGCAAGCTTCAATTCACTGAATTTTTACCTCGAAACTATTACCCGTTTACGGAATTATAATTCCTATACAATCATACGATGTAAGTCAAGCAAGACTACTTTTACATTCTCCCTTATTTCTCTTTCTATTCTTAAATCTATCAATAACTCTTCTGTCATTTGTGTTGAAAATAATGTAATATAGTTAAACACTATTCAAGTAGGAATATATTATAGTGGATTTTCTAGTCCACACTCCCGGAAATAAGGAAAAATTAGGGTTTTTTTGTGTTGCTAATTTTTTTTGGAAAATCCGATCCGTCTAATGTGTTCAGAAGGTGTTTTCAAGGGTCCATGCGGAAAATATTCAAAAAAAAAATACCGGGAAGGGCTTGATCCAATCAGTTTTCGCAAAAACTGTATTTATATATTTTTGCGAAAGCTGCTTGGATCAAGCCCTTCCTGGTGTTTTTTTTTTTGAAGATTTTTCGCGATGACTCTTGAAAACACCTTCTGAACACATTGGACGGATCGGATCGTCAAAAAAAAATTTGTATAAAAAGTCCGGAAATCAAAAGTCCGGATTAGATCCTTTACCTATATATATATATATAGGTTCCACTTCTAGTCCGGACTCGGACTTCGGACCTCCGTGATCCGAGCATTTTTTTGATCCGATCCGTTCAATGTGTTCAGAAGGTGTTTTCAAGGGTCACGCGGAAAATCTTCAAAAAAACGGGAAGGGCTTGATCAAGCAGTTTCGCAAAAATATATATTTACAGTTTTTGCGAAAAATGCTTGGATCAAGCCCTTCCCGGTATTTTTTTTTGAAGATTTCCCGCGTGGACCCTTGAAAACACCTTCTGAACACATTGGACGGCTCGGATTTTCCAAAAATAATTTGCAACACAAAAAAATCACTTTTTTCTTATTAACGGGAGGGTTTGGACTAGAAAATCCACCTATATATATATACTAGGGATTGCCCGTGCCTAAAGGCACGAAGCGACGAAATTTGAGCTCAACTTTATGAACTATCGTTTTGCTATTTACCACCGTAAACAACAAATGTCTGTGCCTTCACACACATGCGAATGTAATATAGGCTTGATTACGCTAGTGGATGTCCGTACCTGAATGCACGGCTTGAACAATTAGAACACATGAACCATATAGCACACATAAACCGTGTCCATTTTTTAGAATTGTCCTTTCCCGTGTTGGTGTCTGTGCTAGTGTCAGGATGCCAATACATATGGTCCCAAGACTACCTTAAACTCCAGTCTACTCAAATGTGAAAAAGATAAGCATATTCACTTGCATATTAATGGGGAAATTTCCCATACTCAGAAATTAGTGTCTAAAACATAGAGAATAAGTAAGGACTATTGAAAGTCTAAAACAGAATACAAAGTCTAAAACATAGAGAATACGTACAGACTGTTGAAAGATTTTCTCTCAATAGCAAAACCAAGAGCCCAAATAAGAATTCTAGTAGAAATACACAACCAGTAGACATCAGTAGTCTTTTAAGCATATTCCTCCTTGAGAATCCTAGTTTTATCAATTATGAACCTCCCTTCCTTGGAGCTCTGTCTAGCGTCATAAGCTCGGATATATTTCCAACCTAAATCCTCCCCGCATTTGCTGCAGTAGATGTTGCTAACAGAGAAAATGGGCATGGGGACGGATCGGGGCCGGAGACTACTATCTCCACCCCAATCCCCAAACCCCTTACTCATATCCATCCCCTATCCAATCTCCAACGGGGGATTTATTTTTATCCTCCATCCCCGCTCCAAACGGGGAACGGGGATCCCCACGGGGATTTCGGGGGATCCAATCATTTTCCCTAGAGTAACAAGTAAATAGTTATAGAAGCCCAATTACAAATCATTTTCCCTAAAATCAAGTGTGAATTCCGAACAAAATAACAGGCAGCCCAACATATAACATTGTGAATTCCGAACTCCCACCAGTTGGAAAACATCATTAGAAGACCATGTTTTCCACTATGTTTACATTCTCAAAACCCTCCAAATTTTTTCAAATGAGATGTTCGCGAAGATGGAAACTAAATGAGCCACATCTATTGATATGTACTTTGACTTGTTTCAATTGGCTTTTACTTGATGGAATTAATTAGGTTCCAGTCACAGGAAAATATATACCTAAGCGAAGAAAAAAACCAAAAATCATTAGAAAAACATGTTTCTAATGATTGGGAAATACATGTCACGCTAAAACTCATTCCACTTGCTAAAGCCATATATTTGAAGAAAATTCAGTGAGACCCCAAAGTTTCATAATTCATAAATAGACCCCTATATTTCGGGGATTCGGGGACGGGGCAGATCGGGGACGGGGCGGGGAACGGATTCGGAGCGGATTCGGGGCGGGGACATACCTATCTCCACCCCCTATCCAATCCCCAAACATTTTCAAAAAAAATCCCCATATCCTATCCAATCTCCAAACAGATCTCCATATTGCCGATCCGTTCGGATCGGATTCGGACGGGGCGGATGAAATGCCCAACCCTAGACCAGTGATAAGTTTCTTGTCCTCTTTGTTCCCCAAAACAACGTTCATCGCGTGCGCAAACATGTATGCTTGCCCGGATTTTGCCTATGGAAACAACCAACCCCAGGTCATAAAAGAGTGCTCAACAAACCACCATGTAACTTGTTGATAAACTAGGGATTGCCCGTGCCTAAAGGCACGGCGCGACGTAATTTGACCTCAACTTTATAAACTGTCGTTCACCATGAATAGGAATAATGCCTCAAGGCATAAAAGAAAATCAACTTTCCTTTCTCTTTCTTTTGTTTTACCTTACTTTCTATCGTTTTCACTATCCATCAAAAGTTTCCAATCAAACAAATGGAGCATAGGCATGTATCATTTCGCATTAAGTTGTGTCAATAGCTTGATCTGCTCCCAATAAAATCTAAGTTCAAAATTGAAAAAAGAAAAAGAACTAAGGCAGAGTGCTCGCACTGATCTTCTACCACGTATCTCCACTCATAAGCAATTCCCTCAGTGGCTTCCTTGGAAGATATTGAGGTGAAGACGACCAATCGCTGATTCTTCTGGACCATATCATCCACAGTAGGCCAATCTCCGCCACTTTTTGGCATCTCAGACACTTGAAACCAATAGTTACTCAGACCAGATGCATTAAAAACCTTTGTCAAGCCCTGTGGAGAGGTCACATAATCTTCTATGAAGATGGTGACGATTTCCGTTGGATTAGCATCCAGAAACACTTGAATCTCTTTCAGCACATTGATAGCAGGTTGCTAGGTGGGAAATGTTTAAAAAATCAGCCATAAGAAAACCTACTTTGACACTTAAGAAACACAATTGCAGTGTAGTTTTCAAATACTCACAAATGATGTAAAGTTGTAGCATTTTCCACAAAAGGAGTGGCATAACCAGATGTCATTGTTGAAGTCGTACATATCAAGCATGAGCCCTCGAACGCCATTCTACAAAAAGGAAATAAGCATCCCTTAGCCAGCCATGTAAATCAAGCCTGTGTTCAAGAAGATTGGAACCCAAATCTAGATTGGCAACATTTTTTTTTTTTTTGGAGAATAATCAAACAGTCAATTCCTGAATTTCTTATCAAACAGCTTGCATTCAACATATTAAGTCACTAATTGTTCTAAAAGCTTAAGGTGTGAGAAAATGAGTCTAGCAATGCATATCAAGCTATCTAGTATTAGGCAACCTTCTCCGCATTTATCTCTTCTCGTATTTCTTCATTTGCCTTTATTGTGATCCTGATTAAGTCGAAACCACTGATACAAACATCACAAACTTCTGTTCTACATTCTTTCTGTTATTCAGATTGGACTTAAAACATTCCAGTGAAAACACCTAGCATGAACCAATATGTTTTTGTACTTTTGAGAACAATGAAGAACTTAGAGACCTAGAGCAGATATAATAATAACTCTCAATAATGAAATCAAAAAATTAATACCTTGATGACATTGAAACCCCACATTTACAAACCTGCAACAGAGAGGCAAAGGAATAATCAGAAGCTTCTTTAGAGTTAAGCTAAAATCTGGACAATTACATTTATACCATTGAGCTTTGCTTTGTAATTTATAACCCTTTATACACCTTCACCGGATACTCCTACCTATGGTTGCGCACCTTGCGCTTAAGTATTATCAACACCTAATCAAAAATAAGTATTATCAACAATCAACATGGTAAATTTTGAAACATTTTCAAACTGAAACTCATGAAACAAACCCAATGAAATTAAGAAGATTGACTGACCTAAGTCAGTGGTTGATTGGAGACAATGTATGGGTTTCACTAAGGTAACCCATTTGAAAACCCATGGCAGAGGCCATTTCAGAACTTCAGAATGAGAACTTCAGAATGAAAACCCATGGCAGAGGCCATTTTGACAATATGAGAACTTCAGAATCCCATTTTGACGTAACATGAAAACAATAAAACATCATCACATGGTTTTGCTAGACAGCAAATTAAAATAACAACCTGAAAGGACAGATCTCGAAACTAAATGCATACCTGAAACCCTAATCGATCCTTCTTTAATTAACCCAAACAAACCAAATAATATAAACCCAATCTTAATAAACTACCTTCATTCCTATCGACACAAACGAACCATTTGCGTTTTTATATGTATGTAGACTTAGCTCATTAACATGGACGAAGTTGTTGCCCTGCTCATTACGGATTACAACCCCAATATTTCTGTTTCGAAGAGGTTGAACCTATATTTAAGAAGTCAGTTGAGGAATAGTATTTAGAAAGAAATCTATGTATAAAAGTGGATTAAAGGCTACTTGGCAATGAAAGTTCACTAAAATGTAGGAGTCCTACCAATGCTCTTTTGCAACCAATGGCATAGGTGACCTTTTCTTTCCCTTTGCGAGAACTAACCAAAGCCGATTCCATCAACGCAAGGGAGATATGGTTCTTTGAATGAAGGAATCAACAATCTACGATCAAGGCAAGGGAGATATGGTTCTTTGATTTAGCAAAATCAAAAGGGCAGAAATATGTAACACAAAAAGTCTAATTTTGTGTAAATGTTGACTATGTAAGTTCGTGTAAATGTAGACTATGGCTTTTGTTTGTTAAAAATGTAGAACCATTGGTCAAGCTTATCTAAGCTTGATCAATGGATATCATAAAATCAACCAATATAAGAAAATTCAAAACAGCAAAAAAAATATTCAAATTCATAATTATAAAGAAGGATACGGAACTAACAATGAAAAAGTCCAATATAGAGTATAACTAAGGACTATTGAAAGAATTCTCTCAATAACCAAGCCAAGAGCCCGATTAAGAGTTCCAATAGTTTATAATATCAAATAAATATCAACAATCTACAGAGAGGAATCCCCATTTGAGTTAAAAACCGTCTAGATACTAAATAGACATATGCTTCTCCGTAATCGGAAGAAATAACAAAGCAGTGGTTTTCTTTGCCACTTTGTGCATATGCTTCTCCGTAATGAGTGAGTGGCAACTATTTATCAAAATTAGATATCTATGGCGACCAGTGGCACAAAACTAAGGATTGAAAAAGCATGTGATAGTGTCTGATACATTTCATTGACCACTTGAGGTGCATAGATTTCACTGTTTACATTTAGGGGGAAAAAAATTAGGATGAGCTGATCAATCATTCACAAAAAGACATGAGCAAATCAAAATCTTACAACGTCCGCAAAATTCTTGAAAAAAATGCATCAAACGAACCAAACATAATTTGAAATCATAACTACAGAACATGGCCAGATACAAACACAAACACAAATAAGATACATGGTAATCTTCAAAAAGTGGATGACACTTGAGTGAAAGCAATACCTAAGTATGTGGAGACGATGTATGCGACATTGAGCTGGACATGATTTAGCCTGCATAAAGTTACACCAGCGCAAGAAAGAAAATATGAAAGGAGGAAGAGAAAAAAACTTAGGGAAATCAGACCTCATTGCTGAAGTAAGCTTTCCGAGCTCGGGACGACATAGCAGGAATGAAATTGGCAGCGGCACATAGAGCTTTTTGAAACTCACAAACTACACGTAAAAAAGTATCAGTAGATCCAAATCTAGAACTGAGTCTCCTTTCAAAACCTTGGGTATTCAGAGTAGTGAAAGACGAACCACTCGTGAGAGAACTGCTATTATAACAGGGACTTCTCAAAACTCAACCCTTCTTTATCCTATAATCTTAAGAAATAACAAAGCAGTGGTTTTCTTTGCCACTTTGTGCATATGCTTCTCCATAATGAGTGAGTGGCAACTATTTATCAAGATTAGGGATTTGGGGGGGGGAGCTTCGGCAAATTAAACTGCCCATACCGAAACACACCAGTGAGTTTTGGTCAATTTGTTAGCATAAGTTAACCAATGTGGATAGCTTCAAAAACTGGAAAATTGGAAAGTTGATATTTAAATGATGATTTCCCACATAGGGAAACAAACAACTAAATATTCAAAAAAGAGTGCCTTGATATGGAATAAAACCTTCTGTTTTGCAAAGAATAGCTCAACGATTGCTGCCATTTGAATCATCCAACGGTTCTCCCCCACCAATACGGTCCCTTCAAAGATCTAACATTGACCATTATGATGTTAGCCAACCAAAAAAAAAACAGCCAAAATTATTGAAATGACATACTAAAGTGAAATTAGTGAACAAAGTTATGCGACCCAACACACAAAAAATATATAATTCCTTTCTCTACCTTCAAATTATTAACAAATCCACCGTATTAACAAAGGCACTAACTAACACTAATATTTTCAGGGAAGAAAAAAAAAAGGATAGGAAAAAGTACATTAACCCACAAATAGCTCTGTATGAAATCTGATTGCGGAGGTGAGAAAACAACCGATAGCTCTGTATGAAATCTGATTCCAACATCTTCATCCCTTCTTAGGCATTTCATCAAACACCTTCTCTTCATCTAACAACACGCTGCCACAAATAAAGATAGGAAAGAGTACATTAACCCACAAATAGCTCTGTAAGAAATCTGATTGCAGAGGTGAGAAAAGAACCGATACAACGGCTTGAAATCTGATTCCAACATCTTCATCCCATCTTAGGCATTTCATCGAACACCTTCTCTTCATCTAACAACAGGCTGCGGCGTAAGGGACGGAAGATAGCCTTGGCGGTCGACGACGGAGAGACGTCGTTATCTAGTACAGTTAACTATGAACCCCAACATATCAAATGTATGGAAAAAGCTGTGACGGAAAAAAAGAAATGGAAAATAAATTGATTCATACCAGAAAAAGGATAAAGCGAGTGATTTATCTTCGGAAGAAGAAGCGTTTATAATGAGAAGGCGGTCTATCCGCTCGGCGACAGGGGATGAAACTATGAGTAAGAATTGTTCCTCCATGCCGTGATGTCTCTCTGCTCTCTCTCTCTCTCTCTCTCGTTTGTTATTCTTCCTCTGGATTTGTCTTCTGGTTTGAGAGAAAGGGTTTGGGTTTTGAATTTTGAAAACATCGATTAAGGTGCAGTTTCGAAGGGAAGGAGAAGGACCCCTGGCAGAAATGTCCTCTGTTTGACATTGAAGTTGTGAGGTATTTACGGAGTTGCCACTCTAAAGTTAGTTTGTGAGAGTGATATATTTAGGCCGTTAGATTTGTAAGAATGGAAGGCTGAGATTGGGTAGGAGTAGAATATTTTAATGAAAACAAATGCTGTTTTGTTATATATATATATATATTATAATATAAAATATATATAATATATATCTTGAAGTGTAAAATCAAGGCATGTTAGATTCATAAAGAAGAAAGTTTTTTTTTTTTTTTATATAACAAAAGTATTGGCGTTTTTGTAGTGTCTTCACTGATTTTAATTCTGTGGCAGACAATTTTGGAGTGAATTCTTGGGTAGGAGTGGGAATTCCGTAGAAGACATGAAGGTAACGCGTTTGGGTCGAGTATTTTTGGACGTGAAAACAATTATGGCACGAGGTCCCGCCAACCCAAGGAAAACTCAAATTATTAATAAACTTTCCCCTCGTAAGGATGACAATAAAATACTAAAGTTTTCTCTAATACAACTAAAATTTTGATAGCCTAGACTCATTTGTGCTCTTTGGTAGCACACTGTGACCCATTTGTAATCCCCACCGAAGAGCAACTTGAGCGGTAGACTTTCCCAATTTCTGTGCAACTGTATTGAGAACAGGATTCTTTAAAACATTGCTCTTGAGGGTAGCTGGATTACCCAATGGTGAATACCCCTGCACAAGGAAAATTACTCATCGACAGAGGTCTCCAAAAAAATTAACAGATGAAAATTTTTGTCGGATGAAACCAAAAACTTGGCATATATCTTCAACAGGGAGTTCGAACAGACTCTACATCTCCTGGCCTTTCATGTCCGTATTGCAGAGGTGTCAGGCACGGACACGTTCGAGACATTTTGGACATGCTCCGACACGTACCGGATTGTTCATTGGATTTTTTTTTTATCTTTAATCGGGAAAAACTATATCTTTATATAGTATACGAATATTGTATGTATATATACACAACTATTTATTTATTTATGTACGCACTTATCCCCCAAAGTGTCCATGTCCTAGTTTTTGAAAAAATCACGTGTTTGTGTATGTGTCGTGTTGTGTCCGTACTTGTTTGACCCTGTCTCTTTCTCATCAATGGCTTATTTTCATCCAGACTAAACTTTGTTTAGCTTTTGTAAAAAGGCTTCATAATTCGAATCGCCTTGATGGGAAAATAAAAGACGTAAAGAAAAAAAATGAATCAGATTTGAAAAAAGTCCAAAAAAACTGGATCAGATTAGAAAAAAGTCCACTTAATGAGAAAATAAACCAAAATGAGGAGAGGGCGAAGAAATGAATTCGAATCTTTCTGTCAGCCTCATATCCAACCAATTGATGAACCAGGGTGGCCGAGGGGTCCCTGTAGTGCAGAAAATGCACTACACGGTGCAGTGCGTACCATCCGGCCGTCCATTTTGACAATGGACGGCTTGGATTTAATCCAAACAATCGACGGTCGGATTCAATTCATTGTTCGGATTAAATCTAAGCCATCCATTATCGAAATGGACGGTCGGATGGTGCACTACACGGTGCAGTGCATTTTTTGCATTGCACCATCCCCTGAGCCGAACCGGGTTACCTATCCGGTTCAACGAGATCAAGTCCAACCTGCCTAGCACATTTACTTTTCTGATTCTTTGGACAAAACCAATTGGATTATGACGCAATTTTCGCCCAAAACTAGGAATTGAAGTTTCGAAGCCCCTCAACTTGCTCAATCTCAATCCGGAGATGTATACGCAGATCGGGCTGCCGAGAGATCTCACTACATGCGAAGTGAGCCCACTCACTACAAGTCTCTCGTCATATCCCGTAACTACCATTTTCGCTCTGTATCTTATCTTACTCAACAAAATAACAACATAACAATGGAAAAAAACTTCTGTTAAAAAAAAAAAAAAAAAACAAAAATTGAATTAACCTATGAAAATCCATCTAAATTTATCCAACACTTGTACTAATATCACAAGAATCAAACAAATTGCATCTTCTTGTTGTTCGATGAATAGGCCATACTTGTTGCCGTTGCTAAAAGAGATTAACCAGTATAAATTTCGCCATCTATGCCGATGAGAATATTCTTCGAACGCGGCACGAGGTGGCCGGAATTTGGACGACAATGCATTTTGCTCCGTAATCTTTAGAAGTTGATTAGGCGCCCAAAATAGCTATTCCAATTTTTTCTTTTTTGTGTGTGCGGTTGGAAGGCTTCCCGTTGATGTTGACTTGTTGGGTTTCATGTTAGTTAATTTCTTGTTATTGTTGGAGATTTGCCTTGAATTCGGTGTTCGAAGAGAGCGTACAGAAGTCATCGCACGTAGGTTTTTTTTTTCTTCTGGTTCTATGTGATCTATAACCAGACCGGCTGTGCCTCTTAGACTGAGAGCTATTTTTGCTCTCTGTTTTTCTCATCCGCACCGTTGGACATGGGGTATATGCAGTTTGACGCGGGCTGTACATATTGAAGCTTCTTTTGACCTAATTTGCTGTACTTTCTTATAAATAGCAGCCCTGTGGGTTGTTAGAGTTTTTCTTGAGTGAATTCCTTTGAGAAAGCCATTGGAAGAAATCTAGAGTTTAGTCTATTGTTGGTATTTTCAAGGTATTGGATATTAGGGAGTTAGGCATTTGTCTCTATCTTATTTATAAGACGTTTGATGCTCTATTGAGTTCCACTTAGGGTTTGATTATCCCTATTGGGTTCCGCCAGAGATTTGTCCCTAGATATCTTGTGGATGCTTCAAATTGAGTTATCGGTATAGCCAGCTCATTGTTTCTCTCCCCGTTTATAGTGAATCATCTTGCTCTTTCCTCGTGGACGTACATTCACTTCGTGCATGAGGGGAACCACGTAAATCTTGTGTTTCGTTTACTTGTTGATTTGTTTATATTCTCATACTTTGAATTTCAGCACAATAGTTATTCTGTTGAGCTTTTCGATGTTTATTTGTTTCATTTTCAAGCAATTTATTGCGTTTACTCGTGGCAATTTTATTGTATTATTCAATCCCCATAAAGTTGTATAGACATTAATTTCCTTGCTCATAGTACAAGCTACATAGGAGTGATGCATAAGCACCATGACCATTGTTTTTTATTAACATAGTCTCGAACATCACATGACGGTGTTCCTAGACAATTGAATAATTCCTTGAATAAGACTCCAATGATTATAACATCAATATCAATATTATAAGACAAATGGAATGATCATTTGAACATGCCTTGATTTTTATTGTAAAGGTCGACTTATTTGGTTGGATAATGTAACATGCCTTGATTTTCTTATCGTGTGAGATAAGAATCTTCAAAACATCACTCTCCCTAATTTAATTAGTAGAGACTAGGAACGAAACTAGAATTTAAACTCGAGGGAGCCAAGGGAAGAAATTGTTTTGATCGACTTAAATAAGAAGTTTACGTAGTTTAGGGGGAAAAAAACCTACTCAAATAAGGCCATTTAAATACTATGCTTTGGACCCAGAGCTGTAACTTAAGCGGTTGTGAGTGAGCACTTAAATGTCAGTATCTGAGGTCTGTTTAAGTCTCCATATGTCTAACTCTATTGACATATTAATATTCTATCATTTCGCCAAAATATGGAAAAGGCTACAATACACACCCCTTATTTGGGTGTGTATCATACACACCCCTATAAAAGTTATGAATTTTTTCGTAAAAGTTACGAATTTTATGTTAAAATTACGATTTTTTTGTAAAAGTTACGATTTTTTTTTTTAATAAAAGTTACGAAATGCACCAAAATATTACGAATCATAGAAAATGTTACAAATCATATTGCTGAAAAGTTATGAAAAACTAAAAAATGTTACGATTGCTGATGAGGTGATACAATCTGGACTATACAATAGGTGCATATGGTACATCCAAATAAGGGGTGTGTATTGTAATCATTTCCCCAAAATATATATATACGCACTATGCTTTAAACGTGATATCATCCCACAATAATACAATCCGTGCATGAGACTAAGACACTTCAAAATTCTATGCCCAATTAATCACACGTATGTAGAATATCACGTCGAATTATATGTAAACGATGTTCCAAACTATTTTAAGGTCTATAAATTGAAACCCTTCCTACCACCAATTGCATGTGCGGTGTTGAATGACATAAAAGACTTAATTGAAACACTTCCTACCACCAATTGGTTTCAGGAGAGATGGTGAAAAAACGGTCCAACAAGTGGTGTCAGAGCCAGGAGGTCATGAGTTCGAGTCGCGAGAGCGTCATCGGGAGGGAGTGAGGGATTGTTGAACCCGGTGTGCTCCCATGGATTTGGTTACACAATGCTGCTCCCTTCGACCGCTCTAAAAACAGAATTGTGGGTGCAATGTCGAATGTCATAAAAGACTTAATGAGCTGGTGGAAAAGAGGTCCTACACCAAAATCCAATTCCACTATCACCAATGTTTTACAAATGGATTACAAGAGATAACAAAGATCTCACAAATCACTCTAAGGTGTATTCAGGGCCGGCTTAGGGCATCCAAAAAGCTCCAAAAAATAGGGGCATCCCAAGGATTTTTAGTCGTGGACTTGAGTAGGGATCTTTTTTAGTCCAATAAAAAATATTAAAAGGCCCAATCTTATTTTAGAAAAAACCTAAACAATTGTATTGAGTATTGGGCCTTTAGGGCCCAAACCACCCATCAACAAGATTCACTTTTGTTGGATTGGAATAACAATAATACTTTTTGTTCCTTATTTTCGATGCGTGTTCCTTTAAGAGCCAAACATTATAGGTTTTTTTTTTTAAATCTATTTTATGTAGAAGGAACTCTAAATTATAATTGGCGGCGTGAGGCAAATATAATTTCCACATCTTTCAACAATTTTAAGGTCTATAAATTCCGTGCAATATGGGCATACGCATCCTTTTTTAAACTTTGATTTTGTTTGTACCCTTTTGATTACATGTTTGGGTATGTGATATTTTGCTTGGCTTTAATATATTCATGTACACCTTCTGTGCCTAATTTTTTAGATTTTTCACACTGATTTAAGGAATTAAGATAAAAATTCAAAAAATTTAGGGATAAAAGTACTGTATTTTAAATGAAAAGTACACCAATTTTTGTGGCTAAAATTTTGAGGGAGTGTTTTAAAGTTGGTGCTTACAAGTTACACTTACATTTATCATTACACGACAAATTCTCAGTGTCGCACTGACATTCAATACCTACTAATTTTTCCTCATGCAGGTTTCCATCGAAAAATGGAAGTGGTTCTAAGTGGTCCTCAACCAGGCAATAAAAGAAGATGGTTTGATTATTCTATTTTACTTTTGAGATCTTTAATAGGTTCTTTTCAAGTAACAAAAATTGTAGAAAGCTCGGTCAAAAATATACGAAAATTTTTAAGGCACAATTTTTAAATTAGACCTAGGGCACCTAAATATCACGGGCCGGCCCTGAGTATATTCCAATAAAGTTACAAGAAACAAGAGGAAAGGCGTCACAAAATTTTGAGTGAAACAGAACCCTAGCTCCAAACTTGGCAAATGGACTTTTTTTGTGAGCTTTTTTAAGAAAATCAGATTGGGCCTTTTTTTTTGTTTTTCCTATTGGGCAACAAAGACTCCTACTCAAGCCTAATAATGTAATAAAATTATGGGGGAGCCCTTATTTTTTTGGTTTTCTTTGACGCCCAAGGCCCAAACCTCTTGGGCCTTGGGGTGGGGCAGGCCTTGAACACCTTATGATTGGTATTGTTTTTGGACGGTCAGGAGTGCTTGGGTTAGCTTGCACACACTTCGACTGGATTCTCTCCAAGGTATGGTTAAAGACATGTCATCCACGTAGGAGTGCACATACACCGGGCTGGGCCGGGTTTGGGCCGGGCTTATACTAGATAATAACGGGACTAGTGCATTCCGAAGCCCGACCCATTTATAATCGGGCTTCATTTAATTTGCCCAAGCCCAACCCAAATGAAATTTTAATTTCCCAAACCCGTCCAAGAAGCCCATTTATCTTACTAAAGCATAGTATTATAAACATAAATTAATCAATCATAACGATCATAATTATAATTCACCACCATAATAATATATTTAAAGTTCTAAGTTGTTACAAAAATATTAAAAACATACCTATAAATTAAAGTGCAATTAAAATATTCAAAAAGTTTGAACTCTCTGATATCCATCAATCTTTATACATAGTATTTAAGTAAAAATATTATTTAAATCGGGCTGGGCCGGGCCGGGCTTCAGAGAAGTTTCCCAAACCCAGCCCATTTAGTAAACGGACTTAAAATCTCAACCCAGCCCGGCCCTATGGGCCTGAATATTTATCCTAAGCCCTAAAAAATCAGGTCTGGTTTGGGCAGGCTGGGCGGACTACCGGGCCGGTGTACACCCCTACATGATCCACGCCGGGATATGGAAGTCGCAAGAGGCTCTAGCGGCTTGGCCCCATGAAATTTCTAATTTTCAAATTTGGTTTACACTTTACAGAACATCCCTATTCTCAAAGTTCGACTCAACGACATCACTCGCCAGCAAAACCTCGTGGGCCAGAATTTTGTACAGCCCATGCAATGTGACGTTTGAGGCTCATTTTCCGCCAAATTGCAACTTTAGATAAACTCATATATATTTTTGTGTGGCTGCGTCATAAACTTGAATTTCCGTTTCACGCATATTTTGCACAAGTTGCTTTGCAGAAAGAATAGCGGAAAAATATTATTCCAATTGAGTCCAACTACACATGGATCGGGGCCGACAGTCCGGATGAATTAGAGTTAAATTAAATAGAAAAATGCTTTTCTTAAACGTAAGATGATCTGGACCATTGATTGCCGATCGAATGAGCCCCCTCACTACAGCCTACAGGGGCCCAGGTCCACCAAAAAATTGTGATAGGGAAGCACTTACATCCGCTTTGTAGCCTAATCCTTTGTGTTAATGGATTGGAAAGTGAAATTGAACATGAAAATAAACAAAACCCACCCGAATCACAATTTGAATTCAGCCAAAATCATGAAAAAAAAACTTAGGAAAATTACAATTTGAATCCAGCCAAAATCAAGAAAAAAACTTAGGGGAGAGAGACAGAGAGAGCCAAGCACAATTTTGCACGCCGGAGGGAGAAGAGGATGCGAGGCTACAGTACCTCAAGAAAGTATATTTTCTTATTGTTATTATTATTTTTTGGAACAGTTTAAAAATAAAGTATATTTTCTTCGAGTTTCCATTGAACGTTTTAAAAAATTGGAGAGTCAATCTTGAAAGACTATTGGAACAACTTTTACTCCATTTTGTAATCATTAGGATTAAGGATTTATTAATTTTGTCTTTATTCAAATTTTTATTTTAGAAATTTTAATTAGACATCCTGTTACACTTAGAATGTTATCCTATAAAATTTGAATCTTTATAATTCCATCCTATAAATTGAAATTGGACCATGGTGCCCCTATTATGTATTTTAGTAGTATATTATCTGTAGTATTTTAATTAGTAGTATATTACTAATTAATCACTTATTCCCTTTTCCATCAATATATTACCCGGAGTATTCCCTTTTTAATGGGAATGAATTACTCATCTTATTCCTTTTTTCAAGTCAATACCATAAATGTGCTCAATCCACCACACATAATATGTTAGGCCGATGCGCGTTTAATTTTGAGACGTAGTACTCACGCATATTAGAAACAGCATCCAAACCCGGGTGCTCAGGCGAATCAAGTGCATATGATTAATCAAAATTCAAATTAAACAAACATCATCCTATTTTAAATTGTCGCAATTCATGAAGCATTCATCACATCTACCCACAATGCAATAGAAGTAAATTAAACAAATAATCGAAACTTAATCCAATAACTAAAATTGTTAATGAAATTCTCAATGCCTTTTAAAGTTGTCATCAGAACATTTTGTATTCTAGCGCTAAATTGAATTTTGACATTTCAACGACATAAACCAACAACCCAGCAAAACCTTATCAAGGATGGGCCAGAATTTTAGGAGTTGCCCATTTGAAATAATGTAATTTGAATATCATTATTCCGCCAAATTGCAACTTTAGATAAAGGAGATCATTCTCCTATATGTATATATATATATTTTGTTAAATCTGGACTCCCTCATAAACAAAAATTTCCAACGCATAGACCTCACCATTTTTCGACTTTCCGGATCAAATTTTGACGATCCCAAGTCAATGTTTTTGCAGAAAAAATAGCGGAAAAAAATTATTCCAGCGTTTTTAACAAAAAATGTCCAACTATTTTTGTTTTGAAGATTTTTGGGCTTAAAAATGCATTTTAAAAACGGATTGAATTAGAATTAAATTAAATGGTGAAAATATCCTAAGGACTCCTCAAAGATCATTATATATATATCATCAAATTATATAGCCCTCGCCTCTCCTTCACATTATAGCCGATCCCTCCTACACAATAATCTTGACTCCGTCTCTGGACCTTATGGTTCCGCCCAATGCTTTTTTGTCTTTGAAATTATTCACCTGAAGATTGGAAAACAACATCACAAAAATTTTTAGACCTAATTTGGGTTGTTACATAGGATATAGCCTGTACCATTTATTATAATTATGTTTTCTTAATTTACCACAAATCATTGAAATAAATCCTACTTTTAAAATTTTTAAAAAATTATCCTGAATTACAATTTGAATTCTTTCAGCCAAAATCATGAAAAAAACTTAGGAAAATTACAGTAGATTGAATCCAGCCAAAATTTGCAAATTGGATCTATAGGGAAAAAAAAACTTATGAAAGCTACAGTATGGAAAAATCAACATGTCAAATTTTTTTTTTTTTGCAATCGATAGAAGAGATCATATACATCATGTATTCCAATGTGCAAACTCGTGAGGAGAACTCCCACAATGCCTCAACCAAGTTCACCATGAAGACCAAGGAATCACGAGGTATAATTAAAGGGAAGAAAAAGGAATTTTCAATTATTGATTATTATTTTTTGGAACAGTTTAAAAATAAAGTATATTTTTTCGAGTTTCCATTGAACGTTTTAAAAATTGGAGAGTCAATCTTGAAAGACTATTGGAACAACTTTTACTCCATTTTGTAATCATTAGGATTAAGGATTTATTGTTATTTTTGTTTTTATTTCAAATTTTTATTTTTTCAAAATGTTTTTTTGACAATTTCAATCGATTGACATCAAGGTTCTCACACGATTTAGAATTTTATCCAATAAAATTTGAATCTTTATAATTCCATCCTATAAATTGAAATTGGTTAATCCATGTTATTTGTTCATTTGCCCCTATTATGTATTTTAGTAGTATATTATTGGTTGGATTGTATTTTAATTAGTAGATATTTTATTTTTACTAATTAATCACTTATTAAAACCCTTTTCCATCAATATATTTTTAAAATTATTTTGAAAATTTTATTCTAATTAATTGTTTCATTTTAATGATTGGAATTTGAAATTTAAAATTATTACTCATCTTATTTTCTTTTTCAAATCAATGATTCCATAAAATGAACTTGCTTTCAATGAAATTACCTACTTATGGTAATTGAAATTATTTTATTTGAAATTACCTACGATGGCGTTTAATGTTAAACCAAATTTTTATGTACTCATTGCATATGTAGAATACTCAGTCGCATATGTAGAATACCAAGTCGAAGTACAATGGTGGAGCCAGAAAACTTGTTTAGTGTGGGCACAATTTATTGCTGTTTTTTTCCCTCAATTCATAAGGAAATTCCCTGCAGTGCTTTTATTCATGGTTCAAATATTTTGAACGTAAGAAAAACAAATTAATATTTTAAGCATCATATCTCTCACTTTCACAAAGACGCTAAAGTGAGTGTGATATAAATGTAATCAGAACTTGATGTTCACGAAAGTTCTTATGTAAACGGTCTTGCTGATATGTTTCAATTATTTAACGAGACAAACTAGATGAATTTGCCCAAAAAAATATCAAATTGAGTTGTTATCCTAATTTAGGGAACATATATAAATAATTTCAAGAGAGTTTAATCTCAAAACTTTCTTTAAGTCCTAGGTAAAAGTGTAATTTCCAAGAAGTTGAGTGTGGGCCCCAGCCCACACACTGGTTCTAATGTAGCTCCGCCAAACTATATGTAAATGATGGTTTATTGACTTCTTGAATATCTTTTGTAGTTTTGAAACAAAGACTTAATCAAAAAAGTCAAACTCAATGGTTAATTTTTGACGCGTATATATTATTCCAACCTTGGTCGATCGGGCCTTTGACCACGTAAATTTCAAACAAAACAGAGGAATATCTAAGGCTATATATATGTGTTTGTGTAATGGATTCAGGATAAAACGGACAGCAGAGGATCATACAAACGTTGTTAGCGGAGGATTATATCAACAGCTGCAGGGAAGCAATTTTCCAAACAAAACATCACCTAGAGCAATGGGCAATCCAGCACTCGTTATCTTCTTGATTGCTTTTGGGGCAATGTTTGGTGTCATCTTAATTCTTGTTATCATCACCCGTATCCTTAGGGGTCCGGGATACTCCGGTGGCGGTCGTTTTGGTGGTGGAGCGGTCACCATGCTGGACATATGGGTGGTCACCATGCTGGACATATGGGTGGTCACCATGGTGGAGATGACATGACAGTAATTACCATGGCTGGAGGAGTCGTGGGCAGCGGATGCGGTGGTGCTGGTGGAGGAGTAGGAGGAGGCGGCAGCACCTGTGGAGGTGGTGGTGGTGGTGGAGGCGGAGGCGGAGGCTGTGGTGGTGGTGGTGGTGGAGGTGGAGGCGGAGGCTGTGGTGGGGGTGGCGGTGGAGGAGGAGGCGGCGGATGCTAATGATTTTGTGCAAACCTCTCATTTCTCTCTTATTTAAATCCTTTTTTCTTTTCTTTTTTTCAAAAAGTAATCTTGCCAACTTCAGGGCTAAGACGTGTATTCCTGAAAATGATATTCTTTCAAGTGTTCATATGCTACATTTTTAATATTTGACTAGAATGTTTTGTCAGTAAAATCAAGATTCGGCACATCATTCTCAATATATGCTAAGTGATTTATCAGATTGAGAAAACATTTTTTACACCGCCGCTGTAAAACTCCCCTTTCCATCACCACCGTATGTGGGTCCCAATGTGAGTTTATTACATTGATCTGAACCGTTCATTTTGTAGAGCCCGGAGAGTAATGCATGCATGTAAAAAATCAGTTTGATCAAATTTCGATAGTTATATTAAATTTTGAATTTTGTTTTGCGAAATGGACGGTCAATAACATTTTAACATTAAAATCCATGACCATATATTTTACAAAACAAAATTTAAATTTTGATATACCTGTCAATGCCCAATCAAGCTGATTTTTTACGGGGATGTAGTCTTCTGCGGACTATACAAGATGAACGGTTCAGATCAACAATTAATACACAATAAGGCCTACAAAAATGGTAGTGGAAAATGGGGTTTTTACACTGGCAGCGTAAAGAATGTTTTCTCATATCGATTTATTTTCCATCACAAAAAGATTCTTGATTGGTCAACTTACGAAGGACAGGATTTTTGTTGGGAATTTGATTACTATTTGTTTCAATACATTGACACTCATGGAAACATAATCTTGTAAGTCTGATTAACATTTTCCATAATAGAAAGTGCAAAAAGTAAACACAAGTACTATGAAAAAAGAAGTAGGGCCGGAGCTCACCCCTCGCCTAATTAGGCGGTGGAAATTCTGGACACGACAGGAAGGTAGTGTCTGGGTTGAGTATTTATGGACACGAACACGATTATGACACAACGTCCCGCCAACACGAATTAAATTAAATGGGACGAATATGACACGATGCTTGGCTTTGCAAACCCACAACCAGGCCGCACTTGTGTTCCCTTAAAGATTAATTTTGATTTTAGCTAAAAACCGTATGAAATTATTTAATATTGAGATCAATATCTAGTTGTGGCTTAATGTCCTTTCAATGTCGTGTTTGGAAATGCTAAGTATCCATAAAGTTTACCCATAATTTGAAACCAGCAGTGAATCTGAGCCACTGATTTCAAATTCTGGACAAATTTGGGTACTGTGTATGGTAATGTAGCACTGCTAATGTGGTGTTTGGTTATTGTTGATTAGTATTTTTTGTGCTGATTAAATATGTTGTTCATGTGTAATATTATTAGGTGTATAAGTTTAGGTAAATATATATTTTTAAAACATCTAATGATTGATGATCATGCAATGTAATTTTATGCGTATTAACTGTGTGAAGGGCAACGAAATTAATGTTAAACAGGAAATATGTAGGATCTTTTCTTAATAAATAAATAAAAAAAAAACAGAATTCATATAAAATTCATCAAAAGTTAAAATTATTTTTCATATAAAGTTAAAAAAACAGAATTCATATAAAATTCATTAATTTCTTCAATATTTTTTGTTGGTTCTGAAATTAGACCAAATCAAAACGTAAAACTCAATGGTTTCTGATGCGTATGGGTGATTCTAACCTTGGTCAGGCCTTTGATCCTACATAAATTTCAAACAGAACAGAGGAAACTAAGGCTACATACATGTGTAGTGCATTCATTATAGAACCAAATTACAAATCATTTTCCCTAAAACTTTATATCCAATTCAAACAACAAAAAGCGCATGAAAAGTAGAAATTATGAAGAGATGTATATTCAACATTAATTAAAATTGATTAAATGCAACATGAGTTGGCTAGTGGATACATACATAATTGTTTCAAAGGAAAAGAGACTACAAATCTACAACTCACTGTTTGGAGAAATTTTGGTGTTTGGAGAAATTTTGGTGTAACCCCATATATTTGGAAAAATTTGTGAGACCCCAAAGGAATAGATATATTTCGGGATTTGGGACGGGGCGAGATCGGGGACGGGGCGGAGCGGGGCGGGGACGGAGCGGGAAAGGATTCGGAGCGGATTCGTGGCGGGACATGCCTATCTCCACCCCCTATCCAATCCCCAAACATTTTCAAAAAAACCCATATCCTATCCAATCTCCAAACACATCTCCATATTTTTGGATCGGGATCGGATCGGATTCGGACGGGCGGATGAAATGCCCAACCCTTTTAAGGCTACATTGGTCATTCATTATAGAACCAAATTCAATTGTGAAACTTTTTTTTTAAAATGGGGTGGTCCAACATATATTAAGTGATCACCCATTTCACTTCCAAGCAATGTGGGACAATATTTTTAACATCCCCCTTAAATGCCGGATTTGAGGTTGTTTTTTATATATATCATCATGCTGAGACAAATTTTTATATCCATTTCAAAACGTGTGACCACCACTTTTAGGTCCTATCATGAGTGGAGAGATCGCGGGCGTGGGTTGTGAATATTTTTTTTTTAAAAGTGAGTTGGAAACTTTATATCCAACTCAAAACCAATGCAAATGGTGGAGAGACAATATTTCACCATTAACACTAAGAAATGTGGGACAATATTTCTTAACACGGATTATATCAACAACAGGGAAGCAATATAGCAAACAAAACATAAACGCAATGACCGGTGCAGCCACAATACACTTGAATTATGTTGGGGCAATATTTGGTGTCTTTAATTCTTTGTATCATCACGTCTTGGCTTAAGGGTCCTGGATACTATGGTGGGGGTCATTTTGGTGGTGGCCATATCGGGGGTCACCATGGTGGACATATATATCAGCGGTAATCATGGTGGACATGACATGACAATGTTCATAACGGCTGGAGTAGGCGGCAGCAGCGGATGTGTTGGTGGTGGGGGAGTAGGAGGAGGAGGCGGCAGTACCTGTGGAGGTGGTGGTGGAAGAGGTCACCATGGTGGAGGTGGAGGAGGCGGAGGCTGTGGTGGGGCGGCAGTAGCGGTGGAGGGGGAGGAGAAGGAGAAGGTGGTCACCACCATGGTGGTCAAAACTTAATGTTGCCAGCTTCAGGGCTAAGATCGATGTGTATTTAATCCAGAATACGATATTCTTTCAAGTGTTGTGTATATTTGTTTGACTAGAATGTTTTAACAGTGAAATCAAGATTCGCCAAATCATTCTTGATATATAAATGCTAGTAAGAGCAGCAGCAGCAGCTAAGGCATAATTTGAGCAAAAATACATGGTGAACAGTGCATATTTTTCACTTTACCTATTCACATCTCTTTCAACACTACAATAGCCTCTCTATTACTCTCTCTATTTACATAAAATATTACATAAATGTACAAAAAGAAGGAGAGAGAGGAGTAATAAAAAAATAAAACAAAAGCTGAAAGGGGGAAGAATAGAGGAGAGAGAGAGAAAAAAAGTGCAGTATTGCTGTGGAACAGTGGCACGGTAGAAGTGCCGAAGCACTGTTGGGGTATTGGGGTATTGCTGATGCACAGTGATAGAGTAGGGTGAATAGCGAAGCTGCTGCACCTGATTTCTCCCCTTTTGGTAAGCTAAAGTAGATAAAAATGCATTTTACCGTGGCTGCTGGTGTTGCTCTAAGTGCTTGTAAGATAAAATGGAGTAGTAAGTTTTCCCTAATACAATTATAATTTTGAATTAACATGCATTTGAATTGGTTTGTGGACAAGATAAAATGTACAGTCATTGTTAACTTTCATTTTCCAATTAAGTGAATTAACCCAAAACTGAAGTTATAAGAAGCGCGTATGTACGTACGTAAGTGTTTTACAATCACAAGTCATTAGTTCGACATTTTTCCAACAAAGCGAATGCTTGTGCGAAATAGCTGTGAAATGGAATTCTATTTTACTTCAACATAGTTTTATAAATTCTGAGGCCAAATGGCCCCAACAGTTGGGAATCAAGGCATGCTGATGCAGAGAAGCATGCAAGCAGTGAACATGGTAACAAGAAAAACCTCATATGCAAACGCAACTTAAGATCGAACCCTCTCCACAATATTACCCAATCAATTAGCACTTGAATAGCCAAGAGGTGTTACAGTTTTATTTATGTAAAATGCTACAGACACTGACTAGTGTACTAATTATTACACTAACTGTCCATAGGACACTCTTTTAGTGGATGAATCTATCTATATATTGAATAGTGCATTGATGTGGTAATTCCATGTGTGCATTTATTTATAGTCGGTACGTGAAACCCGGTAAATAGGTTTTGGAAACAACACAAAACAATAAACACCAACATCCATCATCATTTAGCTTCACGTGTCTCTGTACCACAGAAATGAATTGTTTAGGCTAACTTACACGCAACTCAACTATTCTCCTCCCCGGTATAGTTAAAGGCAGACCAATATCCACGCCGGAACTAAGATATTTCTCTCTTATGATCGAGCCTTAATAGGATGCAAAGTTTTAAACTCAAAATGTCTGGATCAAAAGCTCATGCTTGTTGCCACTTGAGCTACCCGTTGGGGTTAACATGCCTTGATCTTTATTGTGTGTGAAAGAACGTTTCAAAACATCAAATTAACTCCTAATTTTATGGGAGATTAGGACTGGCATTAGAATTTAATTAAACTCGAGAATATATAGCGGTCTTGAGAGAGAATTTCTTTTGAACGGTTTAAAAATGAAGTTTATATTCTTCGAGTTTGCACTGAATGTTTTAAGAAATTGGAGAGTCGATCTTAAAAGATTGCTAGTATCATGTCATCAATGACTTTGTGATATACCTATTAACACAACAACGTTTACTTCGATTACTATTTTTTTATAACCAGCAATCCAAACTAACCTGCGAGAACCTCGATTGATCCTGAGCTACCAATTTGACCGTCTACTAGTGAGGGCTCATTTACGGTCAAAACAAGCTTCGTATGCCTTTTTGAACCTGAGATCTTAGGAGAGTGCAAATTAAACTCCCTATCTCAAGTCTTGACCACCAGACCAACCCCTTGGGGTTAACAACTTTGACTTCATTTCGTAATCATTATTAGTTTAGACAAAGAAAACTATAATGTGAATGATGATCATCTCGATCCATCTATTCTAACCGATACTAATATATAATGGTAGAACACCATATGGTGTGCACCCTTTTTTTTAGGCTGTATGGATTTTTATTGTTCTAAAACTGTCCAATGGATTTTCTTCTTTTTGCACACGCAATGCGTGTGCCACGACGTCTGGTCACGTATACTATGTGAGGCCAAGATGCGTTCGGATTTTGTGACGCTTGTATGTAGAACACCAAGTTTAATTATGTAAATGAAGTACCTAAAGTTGCATATATATAGTATTGATGATTTCTTGAATATATTTATTGTTTTGAAATATTAATCAAAGCGTCAAATTCAATGGATTTCACCACATAAATTTAAACAAAACAGAGGAAACTAAGGCCCTAAATATATATATATACATATAGGCAAATTTTCTAGTAAGGACCTCCCGTAAATAAGAAAAAATATAATTTTTTACATTAAAAATTGTTTTTGGGAAATCCGAACCGTCCAATGTGTTCAAAAAGTGTTTTTAAGGGTCCACGCGGACAATCTTCAAAAACAAATACCGGAAAAAGCTTGATCCAAGTAGTTTTTCGCAAAAATTGTATATTTACAATTTTGCAAAAAACTGCTTGGATCAAGCCCTTTCCCGGTATTTTGTTTTGAAGATTTTCCACATGGACCCTTGAAAATATCTTTTGAACACATTGGACGGTTCGGATCGTCAAAAAAATGCTCGGATCACGGAGGTCCGGAAGTCCGGATAGGAAGTGGAACCATATATATATATATGCATGTGTGTAATGGATTCAGGATGAAATAAATTGCAGCAGAATTTGTTTTAGGATTATACAAACAGCATAGCCTTATATCTCAACATCCGAGGGAAGCAATTTAGCAAACAAAACATCACCTAGAGCAATGAGCAATCCAGCACTCGTTATCTTCTTGATTGCTTTTGGGGTAATGTTTGGTGTCTTCTTAATTCTTGGTATCATCACCGGTATCTTTAGGGGTCCGGGATACTCCGGTGGCGGTCGTTTTGGTGGTGGACATATGGGCGGTCCCCATGGTGGACATATGGGTGGTCACCATGCTGGACAAAACATGACAATATTAACTACGGCTGGAGGAGTTGGAGGCAGCGGATGCGGTGGTGGAGGAGTTGGCGGCAGTGGATGCGGTGGAGGTGGTGTAGGACTAGGAGGAGGCGGCGGAGGCTGTGGAGGCGGTGGAAGCAGAGCAGGAGGAGGAGGAGGAGGAGGAGGCGGATGCTAATGATTTTTGGAAAAACCTCTCATTTCTCTCTTATTTAAGCCTTTTGCAACCCCACTTAATTGGTCCCAATTTGTGTTGTCTGAAGATTTGGTTCCGCGAATGGAATTTACTCTTACTATTTTTTTAAAAAAATTAATCTTGCCAAGTGCCAACTTCAGGGCTAAGATGTGTATCGGTTTATATGCTAAGTGCCGGTTTATTTTCCACCATAAATGATTCTTGATTGGGTTCAAAGTCTGAGATGTGCACCGAGTGCACAACATGCGTGTTGTACGGCCCATTTGCGGCCCACATCGGTTCCTTTTTTTTCCGAATCGTTTATTTTGTTCATCTCGTCGAGTATGTGGTCCATGTAAAAATTCATTTTGATCGGACATCGGTAACTATTTGATCGGTAACCTTTTAGCTTATTGTTTTGTATGGAAAAAAAATCACCTACAATAGTTTCTTTGAGTGTTCTGTTTTCAAGAAAAATATAATCTGAAAACATAGTTAAAGATCTCCAATCAACATGAATTTTTACATGGACCACATACTCGACGAATGATTGAATAACAAAATGAATGATTCAAATGAGCCGCACTCACCTAGTGATAAAAAGGGGACCCTTGAAGTCAACATATTTGGGCTTCAAATGAGCCGCACTCACCTAGTGCACACCACATACCCTTAACCCTCTTGATTGGTCAACATATTTGTTGGGAATTTTGATTACTATCTGTTTCAATACATTGACAATTATGGAAACATAATCTTGTGAGTGTCAATGAATGGAAATTGAGGAGCAAAGATTTTCACAATGCTGCAATTATGGAAACATAATCTTGTGAGTGTCAATGAATGGAAATTGAGGAGCAAAGATTTTCACAATGCTTTTTTTTTTTTTTTTTATAACTGGATATCCGGGCTAGATTTTCACAATGCTGCAATTCATAAGCTCAATCTGCCCTTGATCAAAGAATGCTTTTGCATAGTTATGATATATATACTCGATCGAAACAATTTGTCAAGCACTTGAGCTCAATCACAAATGCTTAGTTTGACTCCCACATTTTTTGGTCATTTTCCCAACAAAGTGAAAGCTTGTGCGAAATAGCTGTGAAATGGAATTCTGGTTTACTTCAACATTACGAAATTAAGAGTGAGAAATTTTCTGTGCATATATATGAACTGAAAATACAGATATTATAGTAACTAGTGAAAATGATCTATAGTAATTTGAGGACAAAATGGCCTCAACAGTTGGGAATGAAGGCACGCTGCTGCAGAGAAGCATGTATGCAATGAAGATTACAAGGAAAACCTCATCCAAACGCAACTTAAGAACTCTCTCCATAATATTACCAAATCAATCAGCACTTGAATAGCCAAGGTCTTACAGTTTTATTTAGAAACAACACAAAACAATAAACCCAACATCCATCATCTCTTAGCTTCACGCGTCTCTAAACCACAGAAATTAAATGTATTACCTTCGAACTAAAATCCCCAAAACTGCGGTTTCAGTCAGGTGTGGAAACATGGAAATCAACTATAGATGAAAATGACTCTCTAAAAGGGAAAAACTGTTTTCAGAAAATTTCCAGGTAACACACCCCAATGCCCAAACTCAGATCTCTCCGTCCCAGAGCTCTTCAATGTTCTTGTAGGCGCCAAGAGTCTCGTGCACAAATTCTGTAGCTTTTACTAGCTTCGTCTGCAATATCAAAATCCATAAATTTGATCATTAAAGGTGAACTTGAACCGCATCTATACACCAGTTTTTCTATTCACCTAGTTACGGGATATTAATACTTGTATGAAGACTAATGTGTAGCACCTTAGGATTTTGAATATTTTCACACACACGCGCTGCACACATATGGGGTGAGAGGGTACTTGCCTGCTCAATTTCCAAGAACTTCGCAAACAAGTCTTCAGGTATAGACCAGTCAAAAACATCCAAGTTTTCCTTAAGCCTAGACTCATTTGTGCTCTTTGGTAGCACACTGTGACCCATTTGTAATCCCCACCGGAGAGCAACTTGAGCGGGAGACTTTCCCAATTTCTCTGCAACTGTATTGAGAATCGGATTCTTCAAAACATTGCTCTTGAGGGTAGCTGGACTACCCAATGGTGAATAACCCTGCACAAGGAAAATTACTCATCAAAAGAGGTCTCCAAAAAATATTAACAGATGACAAATTTTTGCCAGATGAAACCCAAAACTTGACATATATCAACAGGGAGTTCGAACAGACTCTACATCTCCTGGCCTTTCATGTCTGTATTGCAGAGGTGTCGGGCACAGACATGTTCCAGACATTTTGGACATGCTCTGACACGTACCGGATTGTTCTTTCGATTTTTTTATCTTTAATCGGGAAAATATATATCTTTATATAGGGGGCGGATCCGTGGACACTTATTTTGCACACTCCTTTTGACACTTCATCTCAGCCTTTGAAACCAAGGGCTGAGATTAAAACTAAAAAAATCCCTCCCCTGTCTCTCTCTCTCTCTCTCTTGCACACACATGCACAGAGCAAAACACCCCTTTTTTATCCCACTCCGGCAGTAGCCGGCGAATGCTCCTTGGACGGCATCTCTTAATCTCTCTCTGTTCTGTTCCGTTTTCTAATGGGAAACAAAATTCCCATATCCTCCACAATCAAAAGGTGAAAACCCATTCAAGAAAGCTCAAAATTCAAAACCCATGAACCCAGATAAGTATTTAAATCCAAACCATATAGATGGGAATTGATTCAAACCCAAATAAACATATCTAAATCCAAACCCATGAACCCAGATAAACATCTATGGACGAATTCTGTTCATTTGTGAGTGAATTACCATTCTGATAGCGAGGAAATAGATGGGAATTGGTTCAATTAGTGTTTGAGTGAAGTGGGTTTGTAAAAGAGAGTGGAATTTGGGAGGTGGGAATGGAGATTTATGCGACAAAATCACCATTTAACTTTCCACTTCCCGATTTCTGTGACTTTTCTTGTTTTGCTGAGAGAGAGAGAGGGGGAGGGATTTTTTAAGTTTTAATCTCAGCCCTTGGTTTCAAAGGCTGAGATGGAGTGTTAAAAAGAGTGTGCAAAATAAGTGTCCACAGATCCGCCCCCCTTTATATAATATACAAATTTTGTATGTATATATACACAGGAAGGCGATCTACTAAGGACTCCCTCAAACAAAAATTCCGTGCGGACCTCACCATTTTTCGACTTTCCGGATCAAATTTTGACGATCCGAACCGCTCAATGTTTTTAAAATGCATTTTTAAGGGTCCACGCAGAAAATCTTCAAAAAAAAATACCCGGAAGGGCTTGATCGGATCAGTTTTTGTTAAAAATGCTATATATAGCGTTTTTAACAAAAACTGATCCGATCAAGCCCTTCCGGTATTTTTTTTTGAAGATTTTCCGCGTGGACCTTGGAAAATGCATTTTAAAAACATTGAGCGGTTTGGATCGTCAAGATTTGATCCGGAATGGTGAGGTCCGCACGGAATTATCCTAAGGACTCCCTCAATAGATCATTATCCTATATACACAATTATTTATTTATTTATGTACGTAACGTATCCCCCAAAGTGTCACATGTCCTCGTTTTTGGAAAAAATCACGTGTTCGCATATGTAATCGTGTTGTGTCCGTACTTCTTTCTCATCAATGGCTTATTTTCATCTAGATTAAACTTTGTTTAGCTTTTGTAAAAAGGTTTCATAATTCGAATTGCCCTGATGGGACAATAAAAGATGTAAAGAAAAAAACTGGATGAAATTTGAAAAAAATCCAAAAAAACTGGATCAGATTGAAAAAAGTCCAATTAATGCAAAAATACGCCAAAAAGAGGAGAGGGCGAAGAAAGGAATTCGAATCTTTCTGTCAGCCTCATATCCAACCCATTGATTAACCAGGGTACCTATCCGGTCCGATGAGATCAAGTCCAACCTGCCTAGCACATTTACTTTTCTGATTCTTTGGACAAAACTAACTGGATTATGACACAATTTCACCCAAAACTAATAAAAGTTCTGGAATGATGAATAAGCAACAAAAAAGCATAAGTTAACCAACAATAAACTTGAGATACTTCAGATCTGGATACTCACCGAGAGGTGAACTCCCTTAGCTTTACAGAACGCACGAAGTTGTGCTTGTTGCCAGACAGGGTGGCATTCCACCTGGTTGACGGCAGGAGGAATGCGAGCAATCTCCAACAGGTCTCCCAGTTTTTTACAGGAGAAATTGCTCACACCAATTGCACGAGCCTTTCCGGAATCATAGAGCTCCTCCATTGCTCTCCATGTACTGGGTATATCAGGCTGGGTTAGATTCTCAGGCTTAAAGCCAGTTGATCCCTTCTTCATGCTGACAGGCCAGTGGATCTTCAATAATCATGCAACCCATTTAGTAACAAAGAAAAGACAATATTACTGAACGGAACAAAAAAGAATTGTGTTCTTGAAATTTTATTTTAGTAATACTTCCCACGACTGACTTCATTTGTAGTTTGATTGTTAATCCAGTACTAAAATACCAGTATGAAATTTACATGCAAAACTACACATAAATTGCTCACTATCCATAATCATCTTGAATTTAAGTTTTTAGTTTGGTGCACATACAAGATACAGATCCAGATATTCAAGCTGTAAATCTTGCAAAGTTCCATTCAACGCCTTATGCACATCTTCCAGTTCATGATTATTACACCTGCAAATGAATGCAATTTATTTAACAACATCAACAGGTTAAAGAATTTGTTTGGAGTCCTACATTTATCATACTTTGGCATTAACTTACAACTGAGGGGCCATTTGTTTGACCAGATAGGAGCATCAAATTGAATTATACATCATAGTCCTACATGACATCCAGTGCTAGGCTAAAATTTTCTTGGCCTCGATTAAACATCCAGCGAAATGTTTGATCCCACAAACTGTGGGTTATATAATAACTTGGGAGGTGTGTATTAACAATTCTGATCACTATTAGTAAGATAGTGATAGTTCCCAATTGGAACATATATGCCTCCAATATTAGACACATCAAACAAATGCGTCCTTAAGTTCCATAAGATAACATTTTTCATTCACTTCTCTACCCCTCTTTTTCCATAGGGACAGCCTACAGGACAACGGGGATCAACTATCATAAGTATGCCGCCCACCTATATTACCAGTAGTTCAAAAGAAAACTTTAGTTATGATAGAGGCTACCAGAGTTTAGAGGTGATGAAGATATCCTTGCGCTGCACCACGCCATCTTCAAACAACTTCTTTAGTGCTGAACCAACCTACATAAGAGCAAAAATGGTATCATACAAAATTATAAGAATAAATCACAACAAAAAAGAAGAAGGAAAGGTGGACATCTGACAAATATGTCCTGCATATAAAATTGACCGACACCCTGTAGATGTGCTTTCCATCCGCAGCAGAACCTAAGGTAATCCACTGCCTTTGTCTAGTGCTCCTACTTCGATATCAGCTATGTACCACGAACACTTTGATGGAGGTCATGTACCAACGTCGGACACTGACATTCTTTGGACACTCTCCGGAAATGTGCCTAAAACTCAAATCAAAAGCGTCCTACATTGTTCTTAACATTTTACATTTGAACGCTTTGGAAAACTTTAGAACACGCTAGGACACTGTATGGACATCAGGGGGTCTTCTTTTCGTGTGATAGAGGATGGCCAATTGAATATAAAGACACATGAGAGTTATAAAATGTTTTTTGGTTGAAACACTCGCGTAAATTTATACCAAACAATGTGGTAACGGCATCTATAGTCTTTTGAATAAGTAGGCTTGCATTTTCATTTCTGTTTACACCCACAACTTCGTATTTCGTGTTCTCCAATGTTTTGAGATTTGCAGTCTAAGTGTTGGTGTCGTGTTCCGTATCTGGGTCGATGCTACTCCTAACACTTAATCAGAGACTTTACAGAACAAGGTCAAATAAAACCCAACGATAGTACTACCAATCAACAGGGGCAGGCAAGTGAAAAAAAGAAAGAAAGTGAAGATAGAAGAGCAGTATTCATCCCCCCCGGGGGGGGGGGGGAATGCTACAATACACACCCCTATTTGGGGTGTATACCATATTTACCTCCAAAATGTTACGAGTTTTTAATATAAAAGTTACTACACGCACCAATATGTTATGTCACGGAGACGCACAAAAATGTTATGAATCTTTTTTAGGTGATACACACCTTTAAGAATAAAAGTTACTACAGGCACCAATATGTTATGTTACGGAGACGCACAAAAATGTTATGAATCTTTTTGAGGTGATACACACCTTTAAGAATACACACCTTTAAGAATACACACCTTTAAGAAGTAATGTATTGTAGACTTTCCCTTCAATCTAATCTAATTTAAACAAAGTTCAATGTCATTTGCAACATGCATCGATGCTTCACCATCAACATTAACTTGAACTTTCATTAATCTAAGAAGACTTCTACACTTCTACGAAAAAGATACCTCCTTTTCGTTGCCGTATGCTTGAGCACAATCGAAGTGTCGATAGCCCAACTGAACGGCGGTGGCGACGGCGTTACCGACGACTCCGGGATCAGATGGCCCGGTGCCCAAACCAACGGAAGGGATCTTAGCTCCGGTGTTCAATTCGAAGAATCGAATTTCTGTCGCCATTATTATGATTGTAACAGCAGATCCGACGATTTTGCGACCTCAAAAGCTAAACTGCATCACTCGTCGACAACCGACTGCCTCTATATATACTCTGTGTGTGTGAGCAATGCAATGACGCACGCAGAACGTGATAAAGAGCCCTACGGAACCACAAAATTCAAGCTTCGACGCGCAGATAAGACAGAGAGAGAGAGAGAGAGCGCGCGCGCAATGCTGATTGTTCACGTCTACGGAATTTTTGTTTTCTTAAAGTGGTGGACCACCGTTGTATTTTACGTACAAAAATGCTATTTGTACACTACCTCCGCACCAATGATTTATAACCTCCTTTTTTTATTTATACATACGGGGTCTACATCTTTAATTATATGTGGGCTCCACATGTATCAACTCATATTCTAATATGGGAAGGTTGGGTTGGGTTTTAGGTGGGTGGATTTGGGTGAATTGAGTTCAAAATTGCCACCTCTATTCAGAGCTAAGATGTGCATCGGTTTATATGCTAAGTGCTTGTATCGGTTTATTTTCCACCATAAATGATTCCTGATTGGGTTCAAAGTTTGTGATGTGCACCGAATGCACAACATGCGTGATGTACGACCCATTTGGGATCCATATCAGGTCCCTTTTTTATCCGAATTGTTCATTTTGTTCGTCTCGCGAGTATGTGGTCCACGTAAAATTTCATTTTGATCGGACATCGGTAACTATTTGATCGGTGGCTATTTCGCTTATCGGTAACTATTTGATTGGTGGCTAATCCTCTGATGATTGGCAAGGTAGAAGGGCGTGTGGCTGGCCCAAAACAGCCACACCACCAATGCTGATCCTAACCTGGAACTGTCAAGGAATTGGGCGTACCTTGACAAGCCAGGCTTTAGGTGATTTGGTTCGTAAAAATCGCCCCTCAATTGTGTTTCTAATGGAGACAAAAAACAATAAGGTCAAGCTCGAGACCATCCGCCGTAGATTACAATTTGATTCCAGTAGTTATGTTGAGCCAGAGGGTTTAGCTGGAGGGCTAGCTCTTTGGTGGAATAAAGATATCGAGGTGGAGGTGGAGTCTGCTTCCAAACATATGATCCACACTATAGTCACGGAAAGAGGCAATTCTTCTTTGTGGGCAGCTACCTTTGCCTACGGATGCCCCTCAAGGGTGGGGAGAAGTCAGGTGTGGGATGATATGAAAGAATTAGGGAGGCTTGAGAGGCTTCCCTGGATGTGCATAGGTGACTTTAACGAAGTACTATGCTGGGATGACAAAAGGGGAGGAAATCAGTGTAGCCAAAATCGACTGACATCCTTCCATGATATGCTTAATAGTTGTGGTTTAGTAGATTTGGAATATAAGGGGCCGAAATTTACCTGGAGAAACAGAAGAAAGGGTAATGAGCTTATTATGGAGCGTATCGACATGGCCTTTGCTAATGCAAGATGGAGGGAGCTTTATGATAAAGCTCAGGTTTATGTTGAAGCAGCAATTGGCTCGGACCACAACCCACTTCTGTTGAACACGGAATCTCCTCTACAGCGAGTGGGTAAACCATTCAGATTTGAGTCATTGTGGACCACAGAAGAGGGTTGTAGAGGTATTATCACGGAGGTCTGGAATCGTACTTGGGAAGGCTAAAAAATGATGACAATCTGTAGGAGATTAAAGCATTGCAAGGAGAAACTTAAAGAGTGGCACCACAAAAACTTTGGAGAGCTTCGACTTCAAATTGCAATTACTAAGGATAGATTACTGGAAGTCCAAAAGCAAATGGATCAGGTGGATAACCAAGTGTTTAGTGGAGAAGAGAGGAGACTGATGGAGAAATTAGAAGATTTGTGGCAAAAAGATACCATGTATTGGCATCAGAGATCGAGAATTAAATGGCTACAAATGGGAGATAGAAACTCCCGTTTTTTCCACTTAACCACCATTCAACGGCGCCAAAGAAACCAGATTATCCGACTTAAGAATGAGGGAGTTTGGATAGAAGACACCAAGGAGATTGCAAGTGTTATAAGGGGTCACTTCAGGCAAATCTATGAAGCACCAAGTGACAGAAATTTTGAGGATATACTGGGCCTTGTGGAACCTGTGATTACTCCTGAGATCAATGTTTCCCTAACTAAACCTGTGAGCCGTGAGGAGATGAGGGAAGCAGTTTTTCAACAAGATCCACTAAAAGCTCCGGGCTCGGATGGCTTCCCTGGGCTCTTTTACCAAACATACTGGGACATTGTGGGAGATGAGATCACCGAAGCAATCCAGAGTTTCTTTAGAGATGGTATTCTGCTGAAGGAATGGAACCATACCAATGTCGTCCTAATACCAAAAATTGGGAATCCCGAGCTTATCAGTCAATATCGCCCGATTAGCCTATGCCGCTTCATCTACAAGATTATCTCGAAGGTGATGGTTAATCGTCTGCAACCTTTTATAAATAATATCATCTCTGAACAGCAATCTGCTTTCATCCCAGGGAGACAAATCCAGGATAATATTATAGTTGCACACGAGGTTTTCCACTTCCTAAAACATAAAAAGACTGGTCCAAAAACTTCTGTGGCAGTAAAACTCGATTTAAACAAGGCCTATGACAGGGTTTGCTGGGATTTCCTGCTTAAGCTACTGGAGAAGCTGGGGTTTGAAGAGCAATGGATAAATTGGGTACAACAATGTGTTTGCACAGTGAAATACTCAATAAATGTGAATGGTGGCCAAGTGTGTGATGTTTACCCCAACAGAGGGCTCCGCCAAGGAGACCCCCTCTCTCCCTATCTCTTCCTATTGGTGGCGGACGTGTTCTCTTTGCTACTGAATAAGGCAGCTGCAAAGAAATCCCTAGCTGGGATTAAAATGAAGAGGAAATGTCCTGTGGTATCACATCTCCTATTTGCAGATGACTCCTTGATCTTCCTGGAAGCTAAACCTCAATACTGTGCAAACTTTCTCCAAATAGCTGAGGCGTACAGTGAGGCATCGGGACTGACCATCAATGCACAAAAGTCCAGTTTGTTATTCTCTGCAAACGCAAACACTGGTTTAAGAGAGGAGATTAAGGGTATAATGGGGATGAAGGAGATGGAAACTACGTCGCAATACTTGGGACTTCCTGTGTTCTGGGGGAGATCAAAAAAGAATTCACTGGGCTTCATCAAGGACCGAGTTCTAGGCAAGGTGCGTGGTTGGGTAAACAAACAGCTAAATCAAGCGGGGAAAGAGGTACTTATCAAATCTGTCATTCAAACTATTCCTATGTACCCTTTTACTTGTTTCAAAGCCCCTGCTTCCCTATGTTCTTTACTTAATTCTGCGATTAGTAAATTCTGGTGGGAGAGTGGAGAGAGTGGAGGTAGAATTCACTGGGAGCGTGGTCAAAACTTGCAACTCCAAAAGGAGCGGGAGGAATGGGTTTTAAGGATTTTAGCACCTTCAACTCGGCCCTCCTTGCCAAACAATTCTGGCGCCTCACTCATAACCAGCATTCTCTATGGGCTAGAGTTTTGAAGGGACTTTACTTTCCCAATAAAACAAGCCTAGAAGCAGAGAGGGGTGCCACCCCTTCTTGGATATGGAGTAGCCTTCTAGAGGGGAGGAGCTTACTTAGGGAGGGTTTAAGATGGTCTGTTGGAAATGGGGAACACATCAAATTCTGGGATGACTGCTGGATTCCTACTCTTATGAACTCCAAGTTGATTACAACCCCAATCCCAACTATGAAAGATGCATCTGTGGCAGATTTCATAGACCACTCCATCCCTGCCTGGAATGTTGATAAACTCAATTTGTGTGTTTCGGAGGAGGAAATCAAAGCTATCACCTTGATCCCACTTAGCATAACCAACTGCCAGGATAAGTTGATATGGTGCCACACGAAATCAGGGAGGTACACAGTGAAATCTGGCTACCAACAAGCTTTTGATTCTTTACGGGAAAGATCTTCTCAGCCATCCTCCTCTTTCAGCCCCTCAAAGGCTATGTGGTCTCGACTATGGAATATCCCCACAGTACCTAAGATACGCCTTTTTATGTGGAAAGTTGTGAAGAACTGGATAGCGTGCAAAGGTAACCTCTACAGGAGGAAGTGTGCTCACGACCCCATTTGCCCAATCTGTGAAGGAGAACAAGAATCAATTGAGCACATTTTGTTTCGATGCCCGTGGACCAGGGCTGTTTGGTTTGGAAGTGGCAAGTCATATTGGACAGTGGAACAACCTATTTCATCTGTAGATAAATGGATGGAGGAGTTGTTATGCGGGGAGCTAGCAAAGGAAACAACCAGAGAAGTAGTAGGATCGCTGTTCCAGCTGTGTTGGGCAATCTGGAAAGCCCGAAATGAATGGGTTTTCAATGGGAGAAAACCTATTCCAGAAGATGTTATCTTAAAGGCCTCCCAAGCGAACTCTGACTATGTGAATGCTATGTTCCCTGCCGCTGCAAAAATCCCGAGACAGAATAGGGAAGGAAAATGGGATCCCCCTCCACCCTTCGTTACAAAATTTAATATTGATGGAGCATTCAAATCCTCTCGCAGCTTGGCTGCCTTTGGCATTGTTGCCAGGGATAGTAGTGGATCAGCTCTCACTTGGCGTTGTGGCAAGATCATAGCCTCTTCAGCATTGTTTATTGAGGCGTGGGCATTGAGGATAGCTTGTATTATGGCTAGTGACATGACTGGGCCAGAGGTGGTGTTCGAATCTGACTGCAAGGAACTTATTCAGTGTTGCAATGGAAAGGAAAACCTAGTCCCTTGGGAAATCAGAGCTATTGTGGAAGACATCAAGTTTTGGGCAAAGTCCAGTAAGTGGTCTTTTATTTGGTGTTGTAGAGAGAAAAACAAAGTAGCTCATTGGATTGCAGATAGTTGTTTGCGTAGGCAAGTTTTGACAAATTCGGGTTGTATTCCGCCCAACTTACTTGAAGTTATTTGTAAAGATCGTTAATGGTTTCTTAATACAGATGATCATTTCAAAAAAAAAAAAAAATACAATAGCTTCTTTGAGTGTTTTGTTTTTAAGAAAAAATATAGTCTGAAAACATAGTTAAAGATCTCTGATTAACATGATATATACACTGGATCGAAACAATTGGTCAAGCACTTGAGCTCAAATCACAAGTGCTTAGTTTGACTCCCACATTTTTTGGTCATTTTCCCAACAAAGTGAAAGCTTGTGCGAAATAGCTGTGAAATGGAATTCTGGTTTACTTCAACATTACGAAATTTTCTGTGCATATATATGAACTGAAAATACAGATATTATAGTATCTAGTGAAAATGATCTATAGTAATTTGAGGCCAAAATGGCCTCAGAACCTCAACAGTAGGGAATCAAGGCACGCTGCCGCAGAGAAGCATGTATGCAATGAAGAGTACAAGGAAAACCTCATCCAAACGCAACTTAAGAACTCTCTCCATAATATTACCAAATCAATCAGCACTTGAATAGCCAAGGTCTTACAGTTTTATTTAGAAACAACACAAAACAATTAATAAACCCAACATCCATCATCTCTTAGCTTCACGCGTCTCTAAACCACAGAAATTAAATGTATTACCTTCGAACTAAAATAACCAAAACTGCGGTTTCAGTCAGGTGTGGAAACATGGAAATCAACTATGGATGAAAATGACTGCCTAAAAGGGAAAAACTGTTTCCAGAAAATTTCCAGGTAACACATCCCAATGCCCAGACTCAGATCTCGCCGTCCCAGAGCTCTTCAATGTTCTTGTAGGCGCCAAGAGTCTCGTGCACAAATCCCGTACCTTTTACTAGCTTCGTCTGCAATATTAAAATCCATGAATTTCATCATTAAAGGTGAAATTGAACTGCATATATACACTAGTATATCATTTCATCTACGAGTACTTTTCAGAGGGTGGAGTGAATACCCTACTCACTTATCCAGCACCAATTTATCATCTGCAGTCAATTTTACTGATGCCAATTTACTGTGTTTTGCCATCTAGTACAGTAGGACTAAGCTTTACAAGCATAGAGTTAGTTTGGACAATAGTTGTTTATGTATAGTTTATTTCTTTCTAGACTTCCGCTGTAGATTGAGAATGACAGTTGTTTTTAGATCTATATAAAATGTGGTTTGTCGGGTGTCGTGTCGGGATAGGCTGATCAGGTGCTTTTCCAGGACGGGGCGTGACAGTTTTAGTATTTACCTAGTTACGGGATATTAATACTTGTATAAAGACTTATGTATACCACCATAGGATTTTTCTATTTTCGTACATACACACAACACACATGGGGAGAGAGGGTACTTGCCTGCTCAATTTCAGAGAACTTGGCAAACAAGTCTTCAGGTATAGACCAGTCAAAAACATCCAAGTTTTCCTTAAGCCTAGACTCATTTGTGCTCTTTGGTAGCACACTATGACCCATTTGTAATCCCCACCGAAGAGCAACTTGAGCGGGAGACTTTCCCAATTTCTCTGCAACTGTATTGAGAATAGGATTCTTCAAAACATTGCCCTTGAGGGTAGCTGGATTACCCAATGGTGAATACCCCTGCACAAGGAAAATTACTCATCAACAGAGGGCTCCAAAAAAAAATTAACAGATTACAAATTTTGGCCTGATGAAACAAAAAACTTGGACATATATCTTCAACAGGGAGTTCGAACAGACTGTAAACCCTTTCCTTAGAAGCACGGACACTTCTCCTGGCCTTTCATGTCCATATCGCATATGTGTCGGGCACGGATACGTTCCTGACATTTTGGACATGCTCCGACACGTACCAAACACAATATGCTATTCTTGTTTTGTTCATTCGATTTTTATATCTTTAATTGTGAAAAAAATATAAATTATATAATATATGAATTTTGGATGCATATATACACAACTATTTATTTATGTGTGTATGTAACGTATCCCCCAAAGTGTCCATGTCCTATTTTTTGGAAAATCATGTGTTCGCGTATGTGTCATGTTGTGTCTGTTCTTCTTACACCCTGTCTATCTTTCTCATCAATGGCTTATTTTCATCTAGAGTAAACTTTGTTTAGCTTTTGTACAAAAAAGTTGCATAATACGAATCACCTTGATGGGACAATAAAAGACAGAAAAAAACTGGATGAAATTTGAAAAAAATCTAAAAAAACTGGATCAGATTTGAAAAAAGTCCACCTAATGTGAAAATATGCCAAAAGGAGGAGAGGGCGAAAAAAGGAATTCGAATCTTTCTGTCAGCCTCATATTGATGAACCAGGGTACATATCCGGTCCGACGAGATCAAGTCCAACCTGCCTAGCACATTTACTTTTCTGATTCTTTGGACAAAACCAATTGGATTATGATGCAATTTTCACCCAAAACTAGTAAAAGTTCTGGAATGACGAATAAGCAACAAAAAAGCATAAGTTAGGCCAATAACAAACTTGAGATACTCACCGAGAGGTGAACTCCCTTAGCTTGACAGAATGCACGAAGTTGTGCTTGTTGCCAGGCAGGGTGGCATTCCACCTGGTTGACGGCAGGAGGAATGCGAGCAATCTCCAACAGGTCTCCCAGTTTTTTACAAGAGAAATTGCTCACACCAATTGCACGAGCCTTTCCAGAATCATAGAGCTCCTCCATTGCTCTCCATGTACTGGGTATATCGGGCTGGGTTAGATTCTCAGGCTTAAAACCTGTTGATCCCTTCTTCATGCTGACAGGCCAGTGGATCTTCAATAATCACGCACCCCGTTTAGTAACAACAAAATAACAATATTACTGAACGGAACAAAAAAGAATTGTGTTCTTGAAATTTTATTTTAGTAATACTTCTCACGACTGACTTCATTTGTAGTTTGATTGTTAATCCAGTACTAAAACACCAGTATCAAATTTACATGCAAAACTACACATAAAGTGCTCATTATGACATTATCCATAATCATCTTGAATTTAAGTTTTTAGTTTGGTGCACGTACAAGATACAGATCCAGGTATTCAAGCTGTAAATCTTGCAAAGTTCCATTCAACGCCTTGTGCACATCTTCCGGTTCATGATTATTACACCTGCAAATGAATGCAATTTATTTAACAACATCAACAGGTTAAAGAATTTGTTTGGAGTCCTACATTTATCATACTTTGGCATTAACTTACAACTGAGGGGCCATTTGTTTGACCAGACAGGAGCATCAAATTGAATTATATATCATAGTCCTACATGACATCCAGTGCTAGGCTAAAATTCTCTTGGCCCCGATATATATATAATATCTTACGATATCACTATTAGTAAGATAGTGATAGTAACCAATTGGATCGTATATGCCTTCAATATAACATTTTCATTCACTTTTTTTTTTTTTTGATCAGTATTTTTCATTCACTTCTCTACCCACCCTTTTCCATAGGAACAGGACGACGGGGATCGACTATCATAAGTATGCCGCCCAATTATATTACCAGTAGTTCAAAAGAAAATTATAGTTACGATAGAGGTTACCAGAGTTTAGAGGTGATGAAGATATCCTTGCGCTGCACCACGCCATCTTCAAACAACTTCTTTAGTGCTGAACCAATCTACATAAGAGCAAAAATGATTATCATACAGAATTAAAGAAAAAAAAAAAAAATAAGGAAAGGTGGACATCTGGTAAATGCGTCCTGCATATAAAATTGACCAATTGACACCCTGTAGATGTGCTTTCCATCCGCAGCAGAACCAAAGGTAATCCACTGACTTCGTCTAGTGCTCCTACTTCGATATCAGCTATGTACCACGAACACTTTGATGGAGGTCATGTACCAACGTCGGACAATGGCGGACACTGACATTCGTTGGACACTGTCCAGACATGTGCCTAAAACTCAAATAAAAAACGTCCTATATTGTTCTTAACATTCTAATACATATGGAACACTTCGGGAAAACTTTAGAACACGCTAGGACACTGTATGAACATCAGTGGTGGTCTTCTTTTCGAGTGATAGAGGATGGCTGATCGAATATAAGGACACATGTGAAATGTTTTTTGTTGAAACACTTGAGTAAATTTATAGCAAATAATGTGGTGTTCTCTAATTTTTTGAGATTTGCAGTCTAAGTGTAGGTGTTGTGTTGCGTATCTGGGTCGATGCTACTCCTAACACTTAATCAGAGACTTTACAGAACAATGTCAAATAAAACCCAACAATAGTACCAATCAACAGGGGCAGGCAAGTGGAAAAAAAAAAGTGAAGATAGAAGAGCAGTATTCAATCTTCAAGGGAAATGCCACAATAGACACCCTATTTGGGTGTAGACCATATTTACATCCAAAATGTTACGATTTTTTAGTATAAAAGTTACTACACGCACCAAATTTAATGTATTGCAGACTTTCCCTTCAATCTAATCAAATTTAAACAAAGTTCAATGTCATTTGCAACATGCATCCTTCACCACCGACATTAACTTGAACTTTCATTAATCGAAGAAGAATTCTACGAAAAAGGTACCTCCTTTTCGTTGCCGTATGCTTGAGCACAATCAATGTGTCGATAGCCCAACTGAACGGCGGTGGCGACGGCGTTACCGACGTCTCCGGAATCAGATTGCCAGGTGCCCAAACCAACGGAAGGGATCTTAGCTCCGGTGTTCAATTCGAAGAATCGAATTTCTGTCGCCATTATTGTGATTGTAACAGCAGATCCGACGACTCAAAAGCTAAACTGCATCACTCCTCCACAACCGACTGCCTCTATATATACTGTGTGTGTGAGCAATGCAATGACGCACGCAGAACGTGATAAAGAGCCCTACGGAACCACAAAATTCAAGCTTCGACGCGCAGATAAGAGAGAGAGAGAGAGAGAGAGAGAGAGAGAGCGCGCGCAATGCTGATTGTTCACGTCTACGGAATTTTTGTTTTCTTAAAGTGGTGGACCACCGTTGTATTTTACGTACAAAAATGCTATTTGTATACTAGTACCTCCGCACCAATGATTTATAACCTCCTTTTATTTATACACGCAGGGTCTACATCTTTAATTATATGTGGGCTCCACATATATACGAGAGATTGTAAATTGTTAGAATCGAAATGATTGTACATATAGGTCATGTTTCACTAACTTTTTTCTTGGATCTTTAGTTTTACAAAAACAAACTAACTTGTTCCATTAACTAGTTTTTTGGATCTTTAGTTTTGCAAAAAAAAAAAACTAACTTGTTCCACTAGTTTTTTGGCCTTTTGATTTTTTTTTAAGGTTAGTGGAATTAAGTGGTTTTTTTGTTGGTTTTTTGTTAGCGGAATGGAGTAGTTTTTGAGTTAAAACAAAACTGATTTTTTTTTAGCGGAACACCCCCATAGCATTGTTGATTACGGATCATCATTCGGTGTAGTTCTTCACTTTTTTTTTTTTTTTTTGAGGTCTAAATCCCAAGCCAGAAGCCCCGCCCACGAGCCATGGAGTAGTTCTAGGTGGTTTTTCTCCGGGTCCCCATCAAGTAAAGGGCTATCCCAGTCCAAATTGTTCCGGCCCGCCCATTCGAGCCATGGAGTAGTTCTGGTGGTTCTTTCTTTTGAATATTCGAAAAAACAAAAACTCAGGTAACAAAACTCCAGGTCAATTAAAAACTCTTTGCCAATATTCGAAAAAACAAAACTCCAGGTATTTTTGTTATGCTTATCAATTAAAAACTGAGGCCAAAATTCGTGTAAAACTGACCCCGTAAAAATTTACTCCATCCATTGAAAAATAATATTCCCTCCGTTCCAAATTGATAGTTCATTATAAAATTACGTGCAATTTTCAAACTAAAAAAAATGTAAGATCTCATTGAGAACTTTTTATACGGAGCAAAAAAAAATTCAAAAATTATTTTGATAAATACATTATTTTTTAGTGTGAAAATTACACGTAGTTTCGTAATGGACTATCAAATTGGGAAGGAGGGAGTAATAGTCCACTATGAAAAGACGTGCAATTTTCCGATCACAAAATAAAATGCTTTCGCGTATAATTTTTCTACTTTTTTTACACCAACTTTTTTGACACCAAAATTCTTTAAAAATTATTTGCAGAGCATTTTATTTTCTGATCCAAAAATTGCACGTCTCTTCGTAATGAACTATTATTTTGGAGCAGAGGAACTAAAACTTATATATTACTATTTCTAAGTTCTTGTTTTGCGGATAGAACAAACATTTTGAAATGAATGTAATCCCTAAAAAAATAAAGTTTTTTTTTGAAAGATGCAAAATTGGAATTACTGAAACAATATACTACTAGTAAAATAGAATGGTGATAATGTCAAAACTGCTTTTGTTAATTCTAAAACTTTGCTAGATAAAAAAAACTTGTACTATGTGCAAAGTACAAGACTCTTAGAGCAAGTGCAACAACACTCCTCAAACCCCTCCTATCTCTATTTTAGGGAGCCAAACCCAAAAAACAAGCTCCAACAGCCTCCCTAAAAGCCTCCCTAAAATACAAAATGCTACAGTACCTCCCCAAAATCACCCCCATTTGGGGAGGCACTGTTCACTCCCTTTTAATTTTTTAATGTTTTCTTTTCCCGGCGTCTGTCAAGGGTCTGCATTTGCTGCATTTCCCCATTATTTTAATCCTCTCTCTCTCTCTCTCTCTCTCTCTCTCTCTCTCTCACTCTCGTTGGCTGCATTTCCATTTTTTAATTCCTCTCCATTTGTTTATTAATTCTTTCTCTCTCTCTCTTTCTTTTTTAATTATATAATAGGAGTATATATATATATATATATATATATATATATATATATATATATATATCATATATCATTATTTAATTACAATAGAGAGGATAATAGAGAGGAATTGTTGGAGATGTGGATTGGTAAAATGAAAAATGTGTACTGTTCACTACTTTTTTTAGAAAAAAATTTGAGTCGTCTGTTGCACTTGGTCTTAGAGCATCCACAAGAGGCTCCACAAATCACCTCATATCTCTATTTTACCCAAGTAAACATCAAAAAGGGGCTACAACAGCCCCCACAAATTGGTTAACAAAATACAAAGCTCTATAGTGCCTCCCTATATACTCCCATTTTTATTCAGCCACTATTCACTCCCTATCTATTTTTTAATCCTTTTTAAATTTTCTTTCTCTCTCATCTCTCCTCTTATGTTTGTATATATATATGTTATATGTATTAGTTTATATTATTTAATTAGTATAGAGAAAGTAATGGAGAGGATTGTTAGAGTGTTGAAAGAGATGTAAGTAGATAAAATACTGTTCACCAATCTTTTTAGAGAGGATTTTTGTTTTCATTGTTGGGGATGCTCTTATGCATTGAAATTTTGACATTATCATTTGGAATCTACTAACCTTAGCCTTTAGGGCGGAAGATAATGCGTAGGAAATGCATCAATATCCAAGAAAAATTTATTAATATCCGTAAAAAAGTATATTGATATTTATATAAGAAAAATTTAAAAGCAGCTGTTGTTAAGGTTTAAAGGTACAAGTGGGACCTACAAGTAAAATACAAATGGGACTTACAAGTAACAAGTGTACTGTTACAGGGTGATTTGGGAAAAAAACCAAAAAACAGATTATTGGTTTTTTTATTTTCTTTATTCAATTTTTTTGCATTTGTAAGTTTTGCGTCGAGATTTTGTCGTTTTTGGATTCCTCTCAACGAAACGAATCTAACAAGTATAAATTTATGGTCAAACCAAATATTTTTTTGAATAAAGCCGAAATACTTGGATTATTGGTACAATTTTGGCTTTATTAAAAAAATTAAGTTTTGACCATAATTTTATACATTTGTTAGATTCGCCTCGTCGAGAGGAATTCAGAAACCACAAAATCCTGACACAAAACCTAACAAATGCAACAAAAAAATTGAATAAGGACAAAATGAAAAAACCAATAATTCATATTTGGTTTTTTTCCTTGAGATCCCAGTACTTTTTTGTATTTCTTAGAGCATCAACAACAGATGACTCAAAATCCCTCCCATCCCTATTTTCATCGAGGGAAGCCCCAAAAATGGGGTGCAACAGATGACTCAAACAGGTGAACAAAATACAAACGTGAACAGTTGCTCCCCAAATCACCCCCCATTTGTTCAGCCACTATTCACTCCCAATTTATTTTTTAACCATTTTTTCCCTCACCCTCTCTCTCTCTCTCCACAGCAACAGGTGGACGCAGCAACAGATCGGCGAAGACTCATCGACGGCGAGAGTTCAATGCAGCAAGACTCCTCGACGGCGAGAGTTCGACGGAGCAACAGATTGGTGTTGGGTTGTGACGGCGAGATCTGGGGTGGGGTTTGCTGGAATCGATTGGGGTGGGGTTCGCTGGAATCAATTGGGGTGGGGTTGGTTTATCTGGGTTTTGTCCGCCGGTTTGGTTTATCCGGTATATATGGGTGTGTATGTATATATGAGGTATATATATTGTATTATTTTGAAAAGTAAAAAATAGTATTTTAATAATGGAGAGGTAGTATAAGTAGTATTGTTGGAGTGTTGAAAGAGACATAAATAGATAAAATACTGTTCAGTTTATTTGGCTCAAGATTTGTTGAGCCTGTTGTGTTTGCCCAACGGGTGTAAAGTTGCGTGGTTAGCATTTCCGTTATCATTTTCCTAGAATAAACAAAAAAGACTGACACCCACGTCCGACTGTCATGTCAGACTCAACAAAGCAAAAGCAAACACCGGATTCTTCCATTAACATCATCACTCACTCCTCGATCCGACGACCTCCATTTGATTACCCAAGAAATCAATAAACAAAAGGGCAAACTTAAACGATTAACAATTAGTCCGTTAATCTCGTATGATCTCAATGGTTTCTTTAATCCATAGATTCATCAGTCAGTCCACCATCGATAACTATGAGCTCCAATTCGAAAGCCAAGCTTCAAAGATCTCACCTTTCTCCCTCCTCTTCCCATTTCAAATCCGAGCCCTAATCATCTCTCCTCTCTCCTAACCAATATCACATCGATACACAGATATTCATGCACAATCAGATTTGATTAAGTAAGAGTGGATGGGGGATTACTTGAGGTGTTTTTAAGTTGAGGTTTTAAGAACTAGGGTTTCTTTTTTGAGGAGGAGGAGGATATGAAGGAGCTGTTGGGGAGCCCTGGGACGGTGAGTGGGCTGATTTTGAGAATAGGGCAGTGTTTGTTTGCTGCTGCTTCTATTGGAGTTATGGTCTCTGCTTTGGGTTTCTCTAGCTACACTGCTTTCTGGTACCATTTCTTTTTCAATTTCTGTTCCTTTAACTGCTTTTAAATTCCTCCATTTTGGTAGTGATTTTGCAAATTTTGGAATAGTATGGCAGCAAGTTGATTAGGACTGAGTATCCACTAGGGTATTTTCAGTATTGTAGACTACCAGCTGTAAAATCAACAAGTCATTCTTCTCAGATATATTAATTGATTTGACAACTTGTAGTCCAACAATACCGAAAATACCGTGACGGAAACTCAGCCTAAATATGGAGTCAGTGCTTGTGTTTAAATTTTGGGTTCTGCTAATGTGTTGAAATTTTAGGTATGATTTCTTCTCATAATGCACATAGATAGTTTTGTGGTTTGTGCTTTTTTGTTAGGCTGCTTTGCTGTGTAAAATCTATTGCATTTATGGCTTTTCTTCCATGGAAGGATCAATGGGAAATTGCGACGGTTATCATCGAAAACATTTAGGCAGAGTAGGGATAGTAAATATAGTTGTTTAAGTTAAAGAAGATCAATGCTTTACACAGCTCTGAGTGGATTGTCGTTTCACTCTTGAGTCAGTGAACCCATTTCTTGTTGCATCACTTGTGAATGAAGAAAATTTTAACCTTTTATCTTACTGTTGCCTTGTCGAAATGGTAGCTATTGAAGAAATCACTATAGATATTTATCAAAGCAAATTGCTACATTATGAAAATCGTGAGTTACCAAATGTAAATAACACTGAATCAGGGCATTTGGATTGCAAATTATCTTCCATTATTGCACATGTATAGTAAAAGAAGAGTTTTGAAATTAACTACAAAGAGGTAAAATATGAGACCCTAGTTGCTCGAAGCGGGTGCGGGGGAGCGGAGGCACCTAGAAGTTCCCAAGGTTGGGAGTGCTTAAGGAGCGTATATAGAGCATATTTAAATTTGTATATATCATATAAAATATCTTTAAATACTTAACCATTAAAGGAAAAGTGATACTGAGAATTTTCCCTATCTTAATGGGTGAAATTTTTGGAAGTTAGAGATTTTCAATTTGCAAAACTTCTTGACTCATATGATTTTCATGTTCTTATTACCACAACCTTAAAAGTATGAGAATATTTTGCTTTAATGGCCCGATAAGCTCCCATCCTAATTAGGAGCGAGCTCCCATCTTGGGAGCGCTAATTCGAGCTCCCGTCTTGGGAGAGCACCCATTTTAGAAGGATCCTGCAATTAAGTATGAGACATAAAGTAAATATTTAGAAACCTGGTTGTGAAGAATATCCTCAATTCAAAAAGGAAAGTCAACTGAGGTTTTCTTTTTTTATAGATGTAAAACCCTATGAAGCGCTTACACTCCTAACTACTCGACGTATCTATGTTGAACACTCCGGGAACACACGACACGCCAGGAACAAGTATGCGACGTGCCACGTGCCACGTGCCACGTGGCGTGCCAATTAAATTTAATTATTTGTAAGCAGGGGACACACCAGGGACACGGATGGAAACATGACAGCATTCAATTGATAAATATTGAACGGTTATTTTGGGGATATGATATTCTAAAAATACGAGGAAAGAAGTATGAATTATTGAACTTTGACCAAAGAAAACTCTCGTTTAACTTGTCATACTTAAAAGGGAAACAACAAGTACTGTAAAGATACTATTGGCTTCGGTTAATTCAGGATGTAATGTTCATATCAATAACAACTAAATGTCTATCCTAGAATCCCGGTATAAATACATAATTTTCCCCTATACTCTGGCTAGGTTTGGCTAAATAAGTTAGTTTAACTTTTTTTTTTTTGTCTTTATTTGATTTTTTTTTGCGTTTGTTAGTTTTGCATCGATTTTTTGAGGATCATTGGTTTGTCTCGATGAGAGGAATCCAAAAAGGTAAGAGATTATAATTAGAACCCTCAATTTTTTGAATAAAATCGAAAAAAGTGTAAAAAGCTGACTTTTTGGCTTATTTTTGTCTTTATTCAAAAAAATTTAAGCTTCAGTCATAATTTTTTACTTTTTTTATTCCTCTCGCCGAGATGAACCAATAATACACAAAAAGTTGATGAAAAACTAAAAAATGTGAAAAAAAAATCAAATAAAGACGAAAAAATAAGCCAGCCAAGTGTCCGCGCCTTTATTTATTAACAATTCCCGTGTTCCTTTCCGTATCTGTGTTTGTGTTAGTGTCCTTGTCTGCATCCATGAGGTAAAACCCAAGCTAAACTGCATCTGAAAAAGAAGGTGAAGTGAAGGTGAAAGTGAAGAAGGAAGATGCATCAGCAATTCGACATGTAGTCACTCTGAAACTTAGTAGCAGGATCCTTCTAAAATGGGTGCGCTCCCTAGACGGGAGCTTGATTCCGCGCTCCCGAGACGGGAGCTTGACGGGAGTTCGCTCCCATCTAGATGGGAACCCGCTCCTAAATAGGATGGGAGCTTCCACACTAATCTTAAGGACGAAATTCTTACTTCTCTTTCCAAATATATGCAAGGAAGAAGGAAAAGAAAAAAGAAGTAATAAAGATTTAGGACTCTCTTTCTCGTCTCATATTCTACTACTTATCTACGTGTTTAATCCATATATATGGCACAAAAGAATCTATTGGGATGCCATTTCTCACTCATGTTTATACATATAAAATGCTTATGTACGTGCTCCCTTTGCAACTATAAAACATATGCACAATACATATAAATATATATAAGTTTATTCATATATATATTTATTTAGTATTATATATTCCCTCGCCGCTCCCAACCTAGGGAGCTTCTACATACCCCCGCCCCCGTCCCCGCTCCCGCTTCGTGCAACTAAGCTCTGAAAGACTCATTCAGATAATCGTTCCACAATTGTTTATATCTATGAATGCGATGATTTGCATAAGGGAACTGATGTTAAACCTCTCACACTCCATTTTTTTGTGGTTTGGCCTCCACGTAGGGAGTTTGAGAGGCTAAAAATAGTGCGTGAATTTCATTTTCCTTTCTCAATCATCCGAAACATTGACGTGAGTGAAGTTTTGTAAGTATTCATTGTCTAGAGATTTTCTTGTGCAAATGGTAATTCATGGTAGTCGGGTGCCCAATGTTTGCGTATGACAATCTAGAACTGTTGGCTTAAATCTCTTTTGGAGAAAATATCAAACACGACTAACTGATACATCTTATGTCGTCATTGAACTAATGCTCTTGTATTTGTGAATCTAGTTCTAAAAGACATGAAATGCAAAGGAATATGCAATTCCAGTCGTGGAAGTAGGTTATAATACTGTAGCAGCAACATCTAAATGAAAAAGAAATATCACTAACCTGCTGTAAAAATCTTGACTAAACCTGCCTCTGTAAAGCCAAATGTCCAATGCCACCCTTGGCACAGGCGCTATACTTATATATGAAAATAGAGCATCTAGTTCAGTGAACATCAGAACTTTAAACAAGTCTACAACTATAATTGACACCTTGTACCCCTCTTTACATCATTTTGAGTTGGATTTTTACGACTACCGTTTTGCAAACAAGCTTTCGTGATTCTGGGCCGCTTTGGCTTTCAACAGATCGATAGCCAGAAGAAAGAACGTTCTCTAAACCCAGCCCCTTGGGAAGTCAAATGGAATCAACCCTACTTCTCCACCTCTGCACCTCCAATAAGATTGGGGGCCTTCAACCCTTGATTCATGTGTCCGCCTCTGACCTCAACCTCATTAAATTCGTTTAATTTTGGCTTTCTGTATACTGGATTGCATGGGGATCCACTTGATTCATTCATCCAGTTAATGACGTAAATTTTAGATAAAGATCCAGTATGGTTTCCACTTGGCATTTTTCATTATTGCCTTGCTTGAATAGATTACCTGTTCAATTATTGGTGCTTTTCTGTACAAACTCTTTTTGTTTCTCTTGTTTTCACTTTGGAATTTTTTTATGGACATCTGCCTGCTGAATACTCTGCACGATTTTCATCAAAGTACCTGTTTGATGCAGCTATTTGATCGCATCAATGGGACTTCAGGTATTGTGGAGCTTTGGACTTGCATGTCTTGATGTCTATGCTTTGAGGGTAAAGAGAGACCTACATAATCCGGTCCTAGTGAGCCTGTTTGTTGTAGGCGATTGGGTACTTAATTTTCTCCTTTAGGTTTTTCATCAAACATGCACAAAGTATTTCATACAGATCCTCGAATTACTATTGACGCATTTGTTTCCTCAGTTCCATTAGTCATCATATGGACCTCATTTTTTTCCATGTTTTACTGTATCTCTTTTCTTCCATTTTCATGGTCATGATGTGGCAACTGGCCAGGAACTGAGAATTGAGGAACTGCCACATATATTAGTTTTTAATTTCAATGGAACTAAAATTGCTGTCTCATTTCCATCAGATGGGACAATGCATAGGAAGTAAGGCTACACAAAAGTATAAAACAATGGGGGCTTTGGACGTTCAAGAGTTCGCAAGCTCAAAACAAGAAAAGTGATACCTAATAAATATATAAAAATCGAAAGCTAAGCCCTTAGGTGGCCAAATCTCAGTCCATCTTCAAGCTCAAATTGCCCCTCGGATGGGGGAGTTTCTTCTGTGACAACTAGCTTCCTTGCTTGCTTGGCTCCCAATCTTGCAAGGTGATCCGCACTTTGGTTTGCTTGATGGTGTATATAGCTCATGGAGGCACAAGTATTGACAATTTTCATTTTAAAATCCTTAACGGTAAATCATGCGCTTCTCTAACATTATGGTTAGGTCTCTGTATATGTCCCATAATTCCGTCTCCAAGCTTGACCCACAATTGAGATGCTGCCTTAATAGCCCAATAGCCAACCTCCTTGGAAGTTCCTGAACGACCCACCAAATTCTGCTTTCCTGTTGCTTTCATACGAGCATCCATCTGTATTTTAGTTTCACTTCACCTATATTAGTAAGAGTCCAACTAATTAGATTAGGACGTGTAGTTGCCGTATTTAACTCTATAGCTTCCTATCACCCATGAAGTTATCTTTTGTTATTACGATTTAGCCAGCTGCTTTCTCCTAGTTGTGATTTTGTAACAAACGTCTTTGATTAGATTGGTCAGTCTGAATGCAGTACATATTAATCTGCAGATTCTGCACTGAGCTCAGTAGTTTACATCTCACGAGTTCTCTGATGTCTGGGTTTATTGTATATCAAGCTACAGATTTTTTATTTAGATCTTTAGTTGGAAATCAAAATTCTCTCTATGATAAGATCCACATCTTGTTTGCAAAGCATATTTCTTTATCAAATTGGAAATATGAATGATCTTTTTACATGCAGGTGACTGCTACTTTATCACTTGCAGCTGCATGCTCATCAGCCGGAATCGCAGTTTTGTATGCAAGGGACTTGAATTTCTGCACGGCTCAAATGCATCTCCCGTGCAACAGATTCCAGCTCTCTGTAGCCTTGGCTTTTGTCACCTGGTTCCTTATTGCCATATCCTCTCATGTTATGTTTTGGATCTTAGCATCTGTCTGAATAACTCATGCATCCTCTCTCTTTCATTTCAAATTCTTCACTGCCCTGTCTCACATCAATCACATGTAAAGTGTTTATTGGTTTAGTTCCACTATCGTAGTATGGTGCGATGCAATTCTCTCCTTTTGTTTTGCAACTGCAATAGGTTTTTGGTAGGCTTTTATGGCTTCCTATTGCGGGCATGGCTGAAATTTCAGCTTATGTGGTTGAGTTGTAAAAGTTGAAAGAAAATTTCGTTTTGTGCTCATGACCACACGGCTTTGTTTCTTGTTTTTAGCAAATCCGGTTGAGTTGGAGAACATTATAGTGTATAATTCTATGCTAGTGAGGTTAATTTTTCGGATTTCAGTACACTTGCTGTGATTGATAATGGTTTTGACGGTTATAGCAGAATCTTGAGCTCCGTGGATTTAAATCTTCCATCCCATCACCACTGAGACGGGAGATGGGGGCAGACAGACAAAGTAGTTACTACAAAAATTTGGGTGGACAAGTGTTAGAGAACTCTTCCATCCTGTTAGAGAACTCTTCCATCCCATCACCACTTGCTGTGATCGACAATGTTGGAAGTTCTTTTGTCTCTACAATGACGACTTTTCGGAGGAGTAACAAAGTGTTGGAGAACTCTTGAGAAATCATTCGTTTTTTAGATGGAAATACTATTAGGGTGAGAAACTCTCTCTCTCTCTCTCTCTCTCTCTCTCTCTCTCTCTCTCTCCAGAAAAAAACCCCTTTCTGTCCTAGTAGCCTCTCTTCCTTCTCCTTCGCCCTAGGGTTTTCAGCTATACCAGTAACAAGAAGCGAGACTTGAATGGTCCTGTATTAAGAGCCAAATTTGCTAGAACATTAATGAAAATGAGAAGATGATAGTATCATTGGGCTATGTAGACAGAATTTCAAGGAAATAGGCAAACTTATTAATTTATTACAGTTATTTATTCATAAACATTCCCTTATTAACACTCTTACAATTCTAGTTGAAACATAATACAATGTTCATGATCATCCGCTTTTATTTAGGAAACTCCAGCCAAATTGAATAACCGAAATGCCAAAAGCGATGAAGGCCACACAGAAACCTATGAATGCCCACGGGGAGCCAAAATACGTACGTTTCAAGTATGCCATAAACGTCGGCCAGCCACGCTCACTATACTTGAATGCTCTGCTACAAGTGTCGGCGAAATAGAAGTCTTCTATTATAACTTCCTTGCAAAGCTTGTTGAATAGATTCGAGGTGTCCTCATCCGGTCCCAAGTAGTTCTTTAAAACTTTGGCATTTTTAAGCACTTGGACACTGTTCAAAGGCAATGAGGTTTCTGACGTGAAGTGCTATGAAACCTGAGCAACACTGTTCAAAGGCAATGAGGTTTCTGAGGAATGGCTCTGTGGGGTCGTGTATACCGATGGTTGGGATTTCAAAACTAGCCCTGCGACACCACCAGTATAGGCCTTTATCTTCATTGAATTTGACGTCGAATAGGTTGTTTCCCGAGAGGGGTTTGAACTTGACACCTGCGTATTCAAGGTTTGCCGCAGAAAGAGTGAATTCACTGAATTTTGTTTTTGGACCAGACTCCTGCATATTCGAGGGAAGGTAATTATCGTGTAGTAAATGCAGAATATGATAGTAGTAGTTTTTGGTTGTTTCCTTGCCAGAAATGTGAAGGACGCAGTCATTAGGTGAACCACCCCTATTTTTGGAATTGTCTTCTGGACTCATCGTGTCCTGAAAGTAAAAAAGGACGTAATCGGTGAGTGAACGCTTATGGGGACAATTTGGGATCTTTTCCACAGTGAGTTTGAACAATTTCTCAAGTACAAAGAAAGGAATCTGGTTCTCAAGGAGTAGCAAGTCGTGTTTGACATTGTTGGCTATCCAAAGGCTATCAAAAATAGGATCTCCCCTTCCTTCTTTCTTTCGATAAGTAAGATATGCCATTTCTTGTTTTCTGCTGCTGCTTTTGCTGCTATCCTCTCCTTCATGAGTCTGCTGAATGCTACTCGAGGCCTAGGACAAAAAGGTTCTAGTGAGGCTCTAAATGCACTCTCTATTTTGATTACAAATTAAATGCAATTGTCAAAATGCAAAATTTGTAATTATATTTGAATATCCAGGTTTACTTGATTGAATCCAATAGCGATTTCCTTTAGGTAGAAATTAGTACGTACGAGGAATCAAAATTTGTTTTCTTTAGAACAAGGAGAACATAAATGGATTTTTACACTTTGAAGTTTGTGGAGTATCCTGGGGTATACCGTATATTAATGTAATACATGTATAGATAGATATAAATATCAGAAACAAATGAAGAATCCTACACGATCGAAGCTTTCTTACCTTTGGGTTGCCACTATCTCCACCATTGGTAGGTTTTCTTCCCTGTTCTTTCATATGGTCATAGTAACTGTAGAGAAGTTCAAGGATGAAGCAACCATCGATCACCATCATATCCGACATTCGCTCCACCAGTCGTCCCTCCTTCATTAACTTCATTTCCCAATCTGTCCAGACTTCTTCTGCATAGCATTTCTGGGCATCATATGCGACCTTCTTCATTTCTTTCACACATTCTTGGAGCACCTCAAACTTTTTGTTGGCTCTTCTTTCCTGATCCACTACTTCTTTGGTCAGCCGAAGAAATAGGTAATTGGCGTAGTACAGTTTGACGTGTGACATGGGTGTTTCTCTGATGTTTATGTGATACCGATGAAGAGGGCCGATAGCGATGAGGTGAGGGGTGTAGGCGCTGTCGTTCAGCCTACGAAGATTTTGAGGCACCCTGTAAATGCAAGCAGAAGAGAACAAGGATACGCTTTTCCGGGCACCTTGAGTGATTTTCTTACCTATTGTTGATGTAAGGCGCCTAACAGCCTTCTCTTCGTCGTCATCGTTACGCCCTTGACTCATTTCAGTTAAGTGTAGTTGGTTTTGATCAGTGGAATCAGCAAGTGGTTCTCTAGTAGGACCTCCCGGAAGTCCTCCGCTAATTGTTGGGCTGATAGCCCATCCATATTCCCCAATCTCTCCGGGGGGGGGGTCTATTTCTTCGCCGGTCCCTCCAGAGGGAGGGTCTGTGTCTTCCTGAGGATCAATGAAACCAAGACGCAATTGTCTTTGCAATTCATTTTCCTCATTGCCCCCTTGACTCATTTTCAGTTGGGTGGAATTGATTTTGATGAATGAGATCAAGAAGCAGTTGTTTTGGAATTCCCTATTTAGGTTTGAGCTAAAGACAGGCCCCCTCCTGGGGATCTATATCTAGAGGGCTCACCCAACATAGACAGCCAAATACATAGAATTCTAGAGCCACACCCAACGCACACATCTAAATACATAAAAAAAAAATCACATAACTGTGTGGAGTTCACATGATCACAAACTGAACACTACACCATCAGTGTGTGATTATGTGGATTTGGATTTGCATTTGGATTTAGGGTGTGGTTCTAAACTTGTTTGTCGTCTACAAAATCTCTGAGAGGCCTATCTTTACTTGATATGGTGTTTTCGAGATATGTAACTTGAATTTTTTTTTAATTTTTTTTGAGAAATAGAGATAAAATCCATTAATAATAATGACCAATACAACTGTGCTATCGCTATTACATAAATAAAAACGCTGGCGACAGGCAAAGAGCAAAACGAAAATAATATGTCACTAATTATCTTCTGGCCTACGGAACAGACAACAGTGTTAGAGATCCGCTACACACTAACTATGTTATCGCAAGAAGATAAAGACCAACAACGAGCGAAGACCCACAACAGGAAGGAACAGAACATAGCGTGAACAACCATGCTATTGCCATAAGATAAAAGGACAAAAGAAGGCCTAAGGGAGCCGACGACAAGCGATAACCAACAAAAGGCTAAAAGAACGGAGCACAGTGTGAACATATGTGAAGTGGAAGGTACGATAGGAAAAAAAAAAAACATTATTATTTAAATGGCCCCTCAAACAGCCGCATCAGCAAGAACCGCCATCACAAACACATGGACTTCGAGGGCACAAAATTTTCTTTCTTAAAATAACGAAAAGTTGGTCATTGCCAACAATGCAAGTGATCGTTTGGATATCAAAGGAGCAAGGCATCCAAATGGAACATGACCCTTTACTTATGAAAGGTGTAAGGCTTCAAAATTTAATGTGACCATTTATATATCAAAAGGGGTAAGACATCAAAATTAAACATGAATATTTACGTATTAAAGGTGTAAGGCATCAAAATTGAACGTGACCATTTACATATCAAATGGGTATAAAATGCATCAAAATTGAAAGTGACTATTTACATATCATAGTGTGAGGCATCAAAATTGAACGTGCTCATTTACATATCAAAAGGTTAAGGCATCAGAATTGAAGGTGACCATTTATATATCAAAGAGGGAGACATCATAATTGAAGCTGGCCATTCGTACATGACGACTAACCAAGTCCTTGGACTTGTAGAATGATCTATTGAAATATCACCAATAACCCATGTATGAGATTTTATTCTTTAATTTATATTTATATAATTATCCTTTAAAACTTAGAAGAACTAATTTTTAAATACGAGTTTATAAAAATTCTCTCCACTAATTTACCCTTCTCGAGTTCAAATTAGACAGAGAATTGAGTTGCTCTGGACTGGTGTTAATTCAGTTCTTAAAATAATTCACTTCCCCTGTTTTGAAATACAAACCACCGATACTTTGTTCATATATGTGGAAGTATTCAACTCTTTGACATGTTCTAGATTTAGATTAACATGGGGTGTTTTTTCACTTGTTATTCCTCAATTGGTGAAAAGTTTTCGTTAAACCTGTATTAAAAGCTTTTTTTTTTTTTGGTTAGAACATTACTGAAAATGAGAAAATAATATCATTGGGCTACAAAGACAAAAATTTCAAGGAAATTTATTACAGTTATTTATTCATAAACATTCCCTTCGAGACACTCTAGTTAAGCAAATTAGACAGAGAGATCTTTTGATCCCCATTGGGGATATTTGCTCGATGGAGATTGGGGTTTCCCAACATACCCATATCCAAACAAATAAATAAGTGAAGAATGAAATAAATTGATATTTATATTTAAAAATATAATCTTAATTGATGTTTTTGAATATTAAGTAGTCTAGGATATGTAGTAATTGATAAGATTTGCTAATTAAAAAGGCAAATTATTTACATATTAACTATATAGTTTTATATGTATGTTCCTATTTATATGTACATATATTATATGGTATATGAGTATGTATCTAGTCTATTTGGGGATGGGGATTACAAAATCGCTCCATACAATGTTCATGATCATCCGCCTTCTTTTGTATTGGATATGGGGAAGTTGCCATCCCTATCTAAGCATAATACAATGTTCATGATCATCCGCTTTTGTTTAGGAAACTCCAGCCAAATTGAATAACCGACATGGCAAAAGCGATGAAGGCCAAACAGAAACCTATGAATGCCCACGGAGAGCCAAAATACGTACGTTTCAAGTATGCCATAAACTTCGGCCAACCATACTCGCTATATACTTGGATGCTCTGCTGCAAGTGTCGGCGAAATAGAAGTCTCTTCTATTACAACTTCCTTGCACAGCTTGTTGAATAGATTCGAGGTGTCCTCATCCGCGCCCAAGTAGTTATTTATAACTTTGGCATCTTTAAGCACTTGGACATCTGCCTGAGAGTTAATCAATATGCTCATGAGAAATGCATAGGACGTGAAGTGCTGCGAAACCCCAGGGCAACACTGTTCAAAGGCAATGAGGTTTCTAAGGAATGGTTCTGTGTGGTCGTGTACGCCGATGGTTGGGATTTCAAAACTGGCCCTACGACACCACCAGTATAGGCCTTTATCTTCATTGAATTTGACGTCGAATAGGATGTTTCCCGAGAGGGGTTTAAACTTGACACCTGCGTATTCAAGGTTTGCGGCCGAAAGAGTGAATTTACTGAATCTGGTTTTTTGACTAGACTCCTGCTTAGTCGAGGGAAGGTAATTATCGTGTAGTAAATGCAGAATATGATGGTAGTTTTTAGCTTTTCCAGATGGATGTTGTCCTTTAGACCTAGTTATTTCATTGCCAGAAACGTGAATGACGCAGTCATTAGGCCGGGGAACCACCCCTATTTTTGGAATTGTCTTCTGGACTCATCGTGTCGTGAAAGTAAAAAAGGACATAATCGGTGAGTGAACGCTTATGGGGACAATTCGGGATCTTTTCCACGGTGACTTCGAACAATTTCTCAAGCACAAAGAAAGGAATCTGGTTCTCGAGGAGTAGCAAGTCGTGTTTGACATTGTTGGCTATCCAAAGGCTATCAAAAATAGGATCTCCCCTCCCTTCTTTCTTTCGATAAGTAACATCTGCCATTTCTTGTTCGTTGCTGCTGCTTTTATGCTATCCTCTCCTTCACGAGGCTGCTGAATGCTACTCGAGGCCTAGGACAAAAAAGGTTCTAGTGAGGCTTTTAGATTTGAAAATTAACTGTTTGTCGAAATGCAAAATTTCTAATTAAATTTGTATATCCAGGTTTACTTGACAAGTTTTTTTGATTTGATATTATGACCGGTTCATTCAATATTACTTTGAAACATTGAATCCGATAGCGATTTCCTTTAGGTAGAAAGAAGTACGTACGAGCAAGGATGTTGTCAAGGGGACAAGTGGTGAGGTTTTCAAAAAATGCAATTATTATATAGAAAATAAATTTTATTCTCGAATTTTATAGTCTCGCCACCACAAGGTTTTATTTTACTATAGTTTTCGTAGAGTAGATGAATATTTATAATGCAATTTGTCTTTTTATTTTTCAAGTACATATTTTCACAACCACAAAGGTAAAATCCTGACTCTGTCGTTGCATACGAGGCATCAGAGAGGAATGTACAAAATTTTAAGCTTTCTTACCTTTGAGTTGCCTCTAGCTCCACCATTGGTAGGTTTTTTTTCTTGTTCTTTCATAACTCATAAGGTCATAGTAACTGTAGAGAAGTTCAAGGATGAAACAACCATCGACCACCATCGTTTGCTCATCCAGCCAGTTTACTTCTTCTGCGTAGCTTTTCTGGGCATCATCTAGGACCTTCTTCATTTCTTTCAAACATTCTTGGAGCACCTCAAAGTTTTTGTTGGCTCTTCTTGCCGGATCCACTATTCCTTTGGTCAGTCGAAGACATAGGTAATCGGCGTAGTACAGTTTGACGTGTTTCATGGGTGTTTCTCTGAGGTCTCTGTCATGATGATGAAGAGCGCCAATAGCGATGAGGTGAGGGGTGTAGGCGCTGTCGTTCAGCCTACGGAGATTTTGAGGCACCCTGTAAATGCAAGCGAGACTAAGAGCCAAATCGCCGTAGTCGTTACGCCCTTGACTCATTTCAGTTGGGTTGAATTGCTTTTGATCAATGGAATCAGGAAGTGGTTCTCTTATAGGACCTCTCGGACGAGCACGTAAGCTAATCCATGCTCTGCGCCTGTCTCCGACAACTGGTGTGTCTTCGATGGTCTCTCTAGTGAGTTCTGTGTCTTTGCCGGTCTCTACAGAGTGGGGGTCTATTTCTTCGCCAGTCTCAAGGAAACCATGAAGCAATTGTCTTTGCAATTCACTTTCCTCATTCCCCCCTTGACTCATTTCAGATGGGTAGAATTGCTTTTGATGAATGAGATCAAGAAGCAGTTGTGTTGTACTTTGTGGAAGTGTTTTGGGTGAAATTGGTTTTGGATTTTTCTATTTGGTTTTGAGCTAAAGACAGGCCCCCTCCTGGAATTTATATATAGAGGGCTCGCCGAACGGACACATCCAAATACATTAAAAAAAAAAAAAAATCACATAAATGTTTGGAGTAATTACATACACTAAACCACCAGTGTGATTATGTGAGTGTTTAGGTGTGGTTTTAGAATTGTTCGTCGACAAAATTGGATATCTGAGAGGCCTACCTTTACTTGATATGGAGTTTTTACGAGATATATGTAACTTGAAATTTTATTTCTTAAAATAACCAAAAGGTTGTCATTGCCAACACTGAAAGTGATCATTTGGATATCAAAAGGGGTAAGGCATCCAAATGGAACATGACCATTTACTTATCAGAGGTGTAAGGCATCAAAATTTAATATGACCATTTATATATCAAAAGGGGTAAGGAATCAAAATTAAACATGAACATTAACGTATCAAAGGTGCATCAAAATTGAATGTGACTATTTACATATCAAAGGGGTATAAAAGGCATCAAAAAATTAAAGGTGACCATTTACATATCAACGTGGGAGGCATCAAAATTGAACGTGCTCATTTACATATCAAAACGTTAAGGCATCAGAATTGAAGTTGATCTTTACATATCAAAGAGGGAGACATCAAAATTGAAGCTGACCATTCGTAAATGACGACAACCAAGTCTTTGGACTTGTAGAGTGATTTATTGAAATATCACAAATAACCCGTGTATGACATTTTATTCTTTAATTTATAAAACTATCTGTAAAACTTAGAAGAACTTAAACTAATTTCTGAATACGAGTTTAGCCTTCTCGAGTTCAAATTAGACAAACAACTGCGTTGTTTCTGGAATAAGCCCAAATAGCTCATTTTCATCTGAGTAAAATTTTGTGAGCTCTTTACAGTGAGATATATTACTTTGGATTTTTCCGAAAAACAAATTTAACGACAAATTAAGATGTTGAAGCCGGATTGACACCGATTAACTACCCATCTGCGCAGACAGGGATGCAGCGGGGGATGGAGTGACTATTTACAAAGGCGGTCGTGCAAGGATAAAAAAAAACCTCTTGTATTGCATAGAAAAAAATAATTTTCTTGTGAATTATATAGGCTCGCCCCTGCAAAGTATTTTGGGAAAAAAAATTCTCCCCTGCGTAGTAAACTTCTTGGCTTCGTCCCTGTGCGCAGAGATTTGTTCCTATTAGTTTTGATCAGTGTCTGTTTCAAATATTGTATAGTATCCGCAAAGTTGAATTGACAAAAGTAGTTAATTCAGTTCTTAAACTAATTCACTTCCCCAGTTTTGAAATACAAACCACCGATACTTCGTTCATATATGAGGAAGTATTCAACTCTTTGACATGAGATGTTTTTTCACTTGTTATTCCTTAATTGGTGAAAACTTTTCGTTGAACTAGTTGTCTGGTATTATATTTCTCCTCTTTTAAATAATTTTAAACATTGTTCTTTCCTTTCTTTTTTCGATTTCCAAAATCTTATGGGGATTTACAAATATGAAACTCTATTTACGATAGAGTGACAAAGTTTTGAAACGATTACATAAGGAATCTTATGAATTTGTACAAAATCAAATAGAAATATAACCAAACAACAAGAAAAACAAGAGACAAGGATTTACGTGGTTCCCTCCCAAGCCATCAAGCTCAAACTCACGGGAAAGACAAGGATTCACTATCAATGGGAGAAATACAAAGTCTCTTCTATTATACTTCCTTGCACAGCTTGTTGAATCAAGATCCAATAGATATCTAGGAACAAATCTCTATTAGAAACCTAACAAAGCATCAAAGTCTCACATACGAAAGAGACGACTCCAAACCCTAGATATCTCAAATCCCAAGACAAGACAAAACCTAGGAGGCCACAAGGCTCCTATTTATAAGAAAGTATACAATTTAGGTCAAAAACACATTAAAACTGGCCCGCCGCACCACCTTGTCCTTTATCTTCATTACTGGTTTGGTCGAAAGATGTTTCGAGAGGGTTTAAACTTGACACCTGCTTATTCAAGGTCCGGCCGAAAGAGTCGGATTTACTGAAACTGGTTTTTGAGCTCCCAAAACGCCCCTTAGTCGAGGGAAGGTTCCCTTGGTGTAGTAGATGCAGAATATGACATTTACCAAAAATTGTACCTTTCTTGAACCTCTTGAATTCAAGGCATATCTCCAACAATCTCCACCTTGACTTGAATTTAGGCCAAGCCAACAACATAGTGCAATCCTCTCAACACTCGCTTTCCCCAATGCCCTCAAAGGACATAATCGGTGAGTGAACTCTTATGTGGGGCAATCACCAACGGCACCAACTTCCAAGGCGAACACCATTTGACCTTGCAACACGAAGAAAGAAACCCAACCACACGTGCCACCAAATTGAGCCTTCCATCTTTGAATGGGTACCGCTCACCCAATGCATCCTCCAAGAATGCCCATGAAGATCCGCTTCGAACTCTCGAGTTAAAAACCAAGTAAACAACCATCTTCCACCAATTGCTGACTGCCAACGCATCCATCCTCGATGCCAAAGAAGACGTGCTCAAACTCCACACGGAGTTGCTGACTCTACTCGAGAGCCCCCATGACCCCACCAAGGAGCCTTGTGATGCCCTCTCGCATACTCCCAATAGTTGAACTAGAATTGTAATGAAATGAAGACCCCAATGATGAAATTTGTACAATCGTTTACCATGAGCACATGAGGTTATATTACCCCCGACCCTTCAAGAAAACTTGAGCACCCAACGATTTCCCTTACGAGCAAGAATGGAGCCGGGGGGCCACCGCACTCAAGACTCCACCTTCACAAGCATACTTCCAACCCACAGAGTTAAGAGCACCCAATGAGATGAGGTTCTTCTTCAAAAAATGTACATGCCGAACACCAAATAAAGTCCTCACAAATCCATCATGCATTCTAATTTTATATTTCCAATCCCAACAATTCTACAGGAGTGTTATTTCCCATAAGAAGTAGATGAATATACCACCGTGAATTTGTCTTTTTATTTTCAAACCAATCTCTCGCGGACACATGTGGTAAGAACAACCGAATCCGTAATCCACGTGGCATCCAAACGGACATCATTGACCCCCACCGAAAGAGCAAAATCGAACCATCGAATCGTCTTGACAATACCAGAACAAGCCCGAACCATCCCTTGTTCTTCATAACTTGTCCCTATTTTTTCGGACAATTTTTCACCATGTGCTCAAATTTCTTACATCGAAAAATCGTATTCCATCCAAATATGTGGTTTTAGAGCCTGCGTAAATCTCCCTCCGCTTTCAAGCCCTCCAACTAGTCTTTCCTCGCACCACCAATGCTTGATCATCATGAACATTACTCTCTGGATACTTTCTTCCTTAATTCTTTAGAATATAAACTAGATTTCACATCCTCCATGGAAATTGTATCCTTACCATATAACAATGTAGTCACAAAATGCTCATACGATGGAGGTAAAGAACACAAAACAATTAGGGCTTGATCTTCATCATCAATCGAAACATCTATATTTTTAAATCCATTATAATTCGGTTCAACTCATCTAAATGGTCTTTTATGGGGACCTTCCTTCAAACGAAAAGTATAAAGTCGTTGCTTCAAGTACAACCTTTGGACTTGGTTAGCGATTTTGTCATATAGATGCTCTCCAACTTCAACCAAATCCCATTTGCCGAATCTTCCTCCCAACCTCGAAGACATCTTAAGCACAATTGAATCGAGTTTAGTGCCTTCGCATCAAGATCCTCAAATACACTATCCTGCATATCAAAGGGTTTCTTGACACCCCCAACAAAGCCTTGCTTGTTCCTTGTTGCACCAGTAAAAGCCTTCATCTTGATACGCCATAAACCGAAAGAATATTATGCTTGCCCATCAAACTTCTCAACATTTAACGACAAACTAAGCCATTGAAAACGACCCGAATGCACAAACGCAACGGAAAAACACAAGCCTCGGTTTGAACCCGGAGCTCGATACCGGTTGTTGTGCCAAAACTCGAAAGAGAATATAACCAAACCAACAAGAAAAACAAGAGACAATTTTACGTGGTTCCCTAAGCACGAAGCTCAAAGGTATTTCCACGGGAAAGAGCAAGAGGATTCACTATCAATGGGGAGAAATACAAAGAGCCGGCTATTTGTAACTCTAGTTTGAAGCATCCAATAGATATCTAGGAACAAATCTCTATTAGAAACCCTAACAAAGCATCAAAGTCTCACATACACGAAAGAGACGACTCCAAACCCTAGATATCTCAAATCCCAAGACAAGACAAAAACCTAGGTAACATTAAAATTTAAAAATCCTTTTAAACTAAAAAAAAAAAAAAAAAACATGGAGACCCTCTAATGTTTAAAAACGTCCAAACACTCACCCTCATCTACTTGAAATGAAAAAAAAAAAAAAAAAACTCCATTAACGAAATGATAGAAATGTCTACTCTACCCCTTAAACTTTATCCACACTGACCCCCTCATCTATCTGACCCTATATATATGTGTATGTTGTATTCATCTCTCTCTCTCTCTCTCATCAACACACCCATGTTTCCCATCAGCATATCTGTCAGCTCAAACAGACAAAACAGATTCAACAGTTCAAGAAGTCCACAAGGGTCAAGCACGTGTAGCCACTTAAACTGGTCACTGTACCATTCAGTTAGTTAGGTCGATTACTGTACCATTGAGTTAGTTAGGTCGGTTACATATGATTCCAGTTGGTTATTTCTGTTTACAGCTGTTTGAGCACTATATAAACTGCTTCTAGCAGCTCTTGTATTCATTCATTCAATGTTGTTAATAAACTTTCAGAGCACATTTACTTCTCTCTCTAGAATCTAGTTAGGGTTTTGGTTTTCTGTTATGGTATCAGAGCACAGAAAGACGAAAGTCAAAGGAAGAAGTTCGTTCTTGTTCATCTGACATCGTTCACGAAGGTCAAGAAATCTAGCAATGGCTTCTCAATCGGCAAGTATAGACTCTACATCAGGATCGACATCATGTGTGTTGCCTTCATCTCTCTCGTTTCTGATTGCTAATTTTCAGAGTTTCATTACAATTCGATTAGAAACATCAAATTACTTCGCATGGAAAACTCAGGTTGAGAACGCTTTACAAGCAAATAATTTGATTGATTTTGTTGAAGATACAATTGCTATTCCTCCATCGCATGTCACAGATGCTTTAGGAAACAAAGTTTCTAATCCTGATTTCGCTCGTTGGACAACAATAGATAAGATGTTACTCTCTTGTCTCATTGCAACCCTAGATCCATCTATACTTCCTCATATTGTTGGATCTAAGCACACCTTTCAATTCTGGACCAAATTAGAAGAGAAATTTAGTCTGTTATCACGATCTCATGTTCATGATCTCAAACGAAGGTTGTATAACCTAAATAAGACTGGTTCTATGGAGAAGTATCTTGATTCCATAAAACAAATAGTACAGAAGCTTGCTTTGATCCCTTTGAATTGATACATATGGATGTTTGGGGACCTTCCCCTATTGCTTCTTTCTCTGGTTTTCGTTATTACTTACTCTTGGTGGATGATTATACAAAATATTGTTGGTTATTTCCATTGCATGCAAAATCTGAAGTTACTTCATGTGTTCAAGCATTCAAACTCTTTGTGACCAATCATTTCTCCCATAATATAAAAACCTTTAGGTCTGACAATGGGGGTGAGTTCTTGAGCAATCTAATGTCCTCTTTCTTTGCTTGTTTTGGTATTGTGCATGAGACTACTTGTCCCCATACCCCTGAACAGAATGGGGTAGCAGAAAGAAAACATGGTCATATAATTGAGACTGCAATTGCTCTTCTCCAACAGGCTCAACTTCCTATCAAATTTTGGCTTGAAGCCATCACTACAGCTGTGTACCTTATTAATAGACTTCCCAATTCTTCTATTGAGTTTAAAGTTCCCTTCCATGTTCTCTACAATAGAGCACCTGATTACTCTCTCCTAAAACCATTTGGTTGCTGTTGTTTCCCATGGCTTAGACCATATGCCTCTAATAAACTTGTTCCTAGATCTCTTCCTTGCATCTTTTTAGGATATTGTCCTAATACTAAAGGCTATAGGTGTCTTGATCCTACCACCAACAAGGTATACATCTCCAGGCATGTTAAATTCCTTGAACAGGATTTTCCTTATCCAACACTATTGTCTTCTACTTCTCCTGTCTCTCCTGATCCCTCTTCTTCTATTCATGTTTTTAAAACCTTTGTGCCTCCTATCTCTTTCACTCCTACCAGTATTTCTAGTCCTACAAATACCTCTTCTATAGCTACCTTCCCTCCTATTCCTTCTCCTTCTCTAGGCCAGCCCTCTACTCTTCCTAATTCTACTCCAACATCTACTTCTACCATAGTTCATTCCTCTATTCCTACTCATTCTATGACTACAAGGTCCAAGAATGGAGTTTTTGTTCCTAGACAACCCCTATCCCTTCTTGTTCACTCTCCTCCTACACAAGAACCTTCCTCCTTTAAAGAGGCCCTTGCCTTTCCTGAGTGGCACCAAGCCATGTCAGAAGAATATTCTGCCCTTCTCCAACAGGGGACGTGGAGTTTGGTGCCTTTACCACCTCAAGCCCCTGTGATTGGGTGTAAATGGATTTTCAAAATTAAAAAGAACTCTGATGGCAGTGTTGCACGTTATAAAGCCAGACTTGTGGCCCAAGGTTTTCAGCAAACAGAGGGAGTGGACTATACTGAGACCTTCAGTCCAGTTGTGAAACAACAAACTGTTAGAGTTGTCCTTTCCTTGGCCATTACTTTTGGGTGGAAAATTAAACAACTTGATGTATCAAATGCTTTCTTGCATGGAACTATTCAGGAAAATGTGTTTTTGAAACAACCACAGGGTTATGTGAGTTCAGTTTTTCCTAATCATGTGTGCAAGTTGCATAAAGCCTTGTATGGGCTCAAACAGGCCCCACGGGCTTGGTATGACATGCTATCCAAGAGTTTGATCAAGCGGGGCTTTAAGAATAGTCTTGCTGACTCCTCCTTGTTTGTGTTGTCTCAACATGAAGATCTGATCTATGTCTTAGTTTACGTGGATGATATCTTCATTACTGGGTCCAACTCTGCTCTTGTTGATCACATTATCCAAAGTTTAGGTTCTGATTTTGCTCTTAAGGATCTGGGCCTGTTACACTATTTTCTGGGCATAGAGGTGATCCCTACTCCTACAGGTTTGGCCTTATCTCAGACAAAGTATGCCACAGAATTGCTTACCAAGGCTGGGATGGATAGCTGTAGGCCATGTGCTTCCCCTTCTTCCCTCAAGACAACTCAACTAGGACCTGATCCTCCCTTTCCTAATCCTGAGTTCTATTGAATGCTTGTGGGTTCTCTCCAATATTTAACTATTACTAGACCAGAGTTGTCATATGCTGTCAATGCAGTTTGTCAGCACATGCACCAACCACTAGAGAGCCACTTTACTGCAGTCAAGAGGATTTTGAGGTTTGTCAAAGGCACAGTTTCTCAGGGTTTACACTTTACAAAGGGACCTTTACATGTGCATGCTTTCTCTGATGCTGATTGGGCTGGGGATGCTCTGGATAGGCGTTCTACTGGGGGCTATTGTGTCTTTTTAGGTCCTAATCTTATCTCATGGTCAGCCAAAAAGCAACAAACAGTGGCTAGGTCCTCTACGGAGGCTGAGTACAAGGCTCTTGCTAATGCCATTGCAGAAGTTATATGGCTTGATCATCTGTTACAAGATCTCAAGTTTCCCATTTCTTCTTCCACTTTACCTATCTTATGGTGTGACAACAACTCAGCTATCTCCTTAGCCTCCAATCCAGTTTTTCATGCTCGCACAAAGCATGTGGAGGTGGACTTTCATTTTGTTCGAGAAAAAGTTATGCACAAACAACTTCTTGTCAAGCACATTCCCTCTCAGTTTCAGCTTGCAGACATTTTCACCAAACCTCTTACCATTGGCAGGTTTCAATTCCTTGCTAACAAACTGCAGCTGTTAGTTCTACCAGCTTCAGTTTGTGGGGGTGTGTCAGCTCAAACAGACAAAACAGATTCAACAGTTCAAGAAGTCCACAAGGGTCAAGCACGTGTAGCCACTTAAACTGGTCACTGTACCATTCAGTTAGTTAGGTCGGTTACTGTACCATTCAGTTAGTTAGGTCGGTTACATATGATTCCAGTTGGTTATTTCTGTTTACAGCTGTTTGAGCACTATATAAACTGCTTCTAGCAGCTCTTGTATTCATTCATTCAATGTTGTTAATAAACTTTCAGAGCACATTTACTTCTCTCTCTAGAATCTAGTTAGGGTTTTGGTTTTCTGTTAATATCAACAACCAATTTCCTCATCCGACAACTAAGTGATTTATCAGTTAATTCCGATATCATGATGATACAACTTAGGTGAACTTAAAGCAATCGTTGCTATATTAAAGAATTCTTGGTTATACTATGCATGTAGCAAAAGTTATAAACACAAAAAATATAGGTTGGTGATCTGATTTAGAAGCATCATTGGAGATAAAAGTCATGTCAAGCGCTGAGCATGACAGAACAATTGCACCCAAGATTTCCAGTCGTTGGATCAACCACTCATGTGCTGAAAAACAGTGGAAGAATGCACTAGCATTTGCATCAATACATTGCAAACTCTCTGAAAAGAACCGGTCTTCCACACCAAAAGTCCTGACGGTCACTGCTCTAGCAACGAATTCGGCTAGATGGCTAGCAACTGAAGACTTAGTGGTGCATCTATTCGCATCAGCTCTTTTGCGGAAGCAAAGTAGAATTTCTATTTTGTTAAGATAACACACGTTACCGAGTAGTATTTTGGTTTGGAATGTGAGATAAAACACAGAAGCACTTGAGAATGTGTGAAAAAACACAAAACACAGAAGTATTTTGTCAATTAATCCTCAATCCAATTTCGCTACATATCGTAACACACACAGAGAGAGAGAGAGAGAGAGAGAGAGAGAGAGAGAGAGAGAGAGAGAGATTACCTCAGATGGAGATGGGAAAGACAGTTCAATCAGTTAAGATATTTTCGTCTAATTCATAACATTTGTCTTTCGCACTCAACGGTCTTTTAACAGAAGGGGTCAAGGCGTCAAGCCAAGCTGGGCATGTAACGTTTATAGATGAGGGGGTGTGTTTAAGCTCTTTTAAATGTTAGTGGGTCTTTGTTTCCAAGAGGCATAGATGACGAGTGTCTCGGTGGATTTTCACCATATGAATTTAGCTATCCCAGTAACAATGAACGAGACTTGAATGGTTCTTTTTTTCGATAAGTAAGATCTGCCATTTCTTGTTTTCTGCTGCTGCTTTTGCTGCTATTCTCTCCTTCGTGAGGTTGCTGAATGCTATTCGAGGCCTAGGACAAAAGGGTTCTAGTGAGGCTCTTAACTAAATGCATACTCTATTTTGATAACAAATTAAATGCCTGTTGAAATGCAAAATTTGTAATTAAATTTGAATATCCAGGTTTACTTGATTGAATCCAATAGCGATTTCCTTTAGGCATAAATAAGTACGTACGAGGCATCAAAATTTGTTTCTTTTGACCATGGAGGACACATAAATGGATTTCTACACTTTGAAGTTTATGTCGAGTATCCTGGGGCATACCTTATATTCATGTAATACATGTATAGATAGACACAAACGTCACAACAAATGAGGAATCCTAAGTGATCGAACACCTAAGCTTTCTTACCTTCGAGTTGCATAGGTTTTTTCCCCTGTTCTTTTCATAAGGTCATAGTAATTGTAGGGAAGTTCAAGGATGAAGCAACCATCGACCACCATCATTTCCTCATCCAGGTTGATTTCTTCTGCGTAGCTTTTCTGGGCATCATTTATAGTCTTCTTCATTTCTTTCACACATTCTTGGAGCACCTCAAAGTTTTTGTGGCCTCTGCTTTCCTAATCCACTATTCCTTTGGTCAGTCGAAGAATTAGGTACTTGGTGTAGTACACTTTGAGTCTTTGACGTGTTTTATGGGTGTTTTTCTGAGGTTTCTATCATGCTGATGAAGAGGGCCGATAGAGATGAGGTGAGGGGTGTAGGCGCTCTCGTTCAAGCTACGAAGATTTTTAGGCACCCTGTAAATGCAAGCGGAAGAGAATATGTATTTGCTTTTCTGGGCACCTTCAGTGATGTTCAAGCTACGATCGAAAGAAGAAACGCATCAAAATTGAACGTTATCATTTACGTATCAAAAGGAGTAAGGAATCAAAATTGAATGTGACGATTTACCTATCAAAGGTGTAAGGCATCAATATTGAACACGGACATCAACGGGTCAGGCATCAAAATTGAAGGTGATCATTTACATATTAAAAGGGGAGGCATCAAAATTAAACGTGACCGTTTGGATATCAAGTAAGGCATCAAAATTAAAGGTCACCATTCATACCTTACCCATGTTGATAACCAAGTCCTTGGACTTGTAGTGTGATTTATTGAATTATCAAATGGGTAAGGCATCAAAATTGAACGTGACCATTTACGTACGTATCAAAGGTGTAAGGCATCGAAATTGAACGTGACCATTTGCTTATCAAAGGAGTAAGGCATCAAAATTAAGCGTGACTACTTACATATTAAAGTGAGAGGCATCAAAATTGAATGTGCTCCTTTACATATCAAAGGGTTAAGGCATCAAAATTGAAGGTGACCATTCGTACCTTACCCATGACGACAACCAAGTCCTTAGACTTGCAGAGTGATTTATTGAAATATCAAAATAATAACTCGTGTCTGAGATTTTATTCTTTTATTTGTAGAACTATTCTGTAAAACTCAGAAGAACTCTTCACTAATTTAGCCTTCTCAAGTTTAAATTGGACAGAGAACTGAGTTGCTTTGGGATAAGCCCAAATAGATTATTTTCATCTAAGTGAACTTTTGTGAGCTCTTTACAGTGAGAGATATAACTTTAGAATTTCCCAGAAAACAATTTAACGACAAATTAAGATGTTGAAGCCGGATTGATCGATACCGATTTCTTGAGGGATTTCGTCCTGGAATTTGCTATTTTGAAGGTTGATTCCAGTTAGGAATGTGGTTTCCTACCGAAGGTGAGATTGAGCCAAACAGTTTTTGGGAGTCCAAGTTAAAAATGTTTGACTCATAGATTGGAAGGATTGCATTTAACACCTACCCAATTGCAGAAATTAAAAGGGCTTGATTGGAAATGGGTTTTGAGTTATGCGATTTTTGAATCAAATAAAGCAATTCTATCAGTTTCCTTGCCAGAAGTGGCCGGGGATGATTGTAGTCCTGAGATTAATACCACAAGAATAATCAAGCAAATGAAACATGAATGATCCATTGTGTTTGAAATGGAATTCAGTGCTAAAATCATTGTTGATAAGTTTGATGTTAATTGTTGGATTTGTGAAGCCTTGTTCACTCCTGGTTTGTCACGCCACGTTGTTGACTATATAGGAAAGAGTGTCACAGACCTAAATAAGTTCATGTTGAGCACAGTAATAAATGTAATATGAGTTTTTTTTTCATTTTATAACTGCGTAGAAAAATTTGTTTATATTTTTTCTTGATTTATCTTCACAAATCCTAATAACATTATTTGGACTTGACTGGTCCTCTTGTTGGGGTGCAGACAACCTTCAGCAGTACCAGGGGCGCCCCCAGGGAAAATGATATTTGAGGGACCTCGGTATGTAATTTCGGCTATAGGCCCGACCTAATTATTCCGTTGTTAGTGTGTAATTAGGGTAACACGTTTTCAGAGAAAACAGAGTGAGAGAGGCGAGAGAAAACGCAGATCTCAGAGAGATTGCGAGAAGACTTGTACTCTTGATTTCGATTTCATAGTGGATTGGTGTGGCTCCCGTGGTTTTTCCTCGCGTTGAGGTTTTCCACGTATATCTGTGTCTCGCTTTCTTTTCCGTTTTTATTACGCACGATTACTTGTTTTTCCGTTTTGTGATTCATTGTTTCCAAGATCCGTAGGGGTGTTGTGGGGTTGCGAAAATCCTAACACCTCTGTTTGAGAGCTAATTTCGATAGAACATTAATGGTTAGAGCACATGCCACATTATGCGCATGTGTGTAAGCATGAATATCTCATAATACGAAAATTCTCGAGAGCAAGGGTTAAGTGCGCGAGCGAGGATTGAGAGCATGAGGTGAAGAATTATGTGGCCCAGGTAATGACAAAATGATATTGTGTAGTATGCGCAAAGTTGAATTGCATCAAACTAAACCTTTTTTGGGAACAAAAGCAGTTAATTCAGTTCCCCTGTTTTGAAATACTAAACCGTAGTTCTTTATGTCTTTTTTGTTGAATAGATCATTGTATGTACAAAATAAGATTTGATTGACCTCAAACATAAAAGCAAGATTGAAATCTTGATTCTATTTTTATATGTTTTTTTCCGTTCATCTTGATGGTTACTTCAGAAAACTCACCAATAATTAGTTAAGGTAATTTAATCGAATCAATGGGTCTCTATTCTAATACTTGTAAGAATAGCTATAAGTATGAATCTTTGCCTTTTCTGTTCATTTGCCACGGATTTGGATTTATTGGATTTCTTTGCCAACTTATAGAAAAAGCTTGTTACTCTGACTCTAGGTAGTAAGTACGTATAACCACCGACACTTTGTTCATATGTATAAGAAGTTGTTGGAGAGTCTTACTTGATTTGGTCAAGGTAAAACGTATTCTGACCGCTTTCTAAAAACAAATTTGCGTGTGCGATTTGAATGTCATAAAAGACTTAAGTATTTTCTAACACCATTTGGTTTTAGAGAGTTGGTGGAAAAGTAGAAGAAATATTCAACTCTTTGACATGTTCTAGATTTTGATTCACATGGTGTTAGAACTGTGGCTCATATGGAGAACAGGCTGGGTGGGGTAGGTGGGAGGCCCGGGGCTGGGCCCCTTTCGTAGAAAAAAAAATTTATATAAAAAAAAAATTAATATATAAAAAATATATATATATATATATGAAAGGCCTCAAATTGAGAATAGGGTTGGGGCCTCGAAACTGGTTTGGAGAAGTATCGAGAAGTTAAGGCAAGGCCAGGATGCGGAGAGGAACTAAAGACTCGCTCTCGTTCCCGTAGAGGTACCCAGTTTTGAAGAACCACGTAAATTCCTGTGTTGATCTTTTTACTGTTTCGTATTCTACATTGTATGTGTGATTGTTTACGCTTACACATGGGATGTTTTTTCACTTGTTATTCCTTAATTGGTGAAAACATTTCATTAAACTGGTTGTCTGTTATTACGTTTCCTTTCTTTTTTCTATTTCCATAAATCTTTTGGGCACTTAAAAATATGAAACTTTATTTACTAGATAGTGACAAAGTGAATCAAACTCAAGGACAATGTGGGCTAATTCTTCCATTATCTGTCTTTCAGTCTTTGTTTATTCCCATTGGTTTCAATTCTTAGACTTTAATGATGGCAAGTGGGCAATATTAGGACAACCTACTTAGAGCTGTTTAGGAAGTTTCCTTCATCAACTGGAAACATTTTGAATACCTTTTTACTGACTGTAGATGTATATATATATATATACATATATTTTATTTTTTTCTTTTTTGAATTGAAAAATGGGTGGGAGTCGGAAGGGACAAACGTAAAATAAAGAAGAATTATTGAATATTTTGACTTTTTTCCGCGTGATTGGAAAACACCTTCTGAACACATTGACCATAAAGCTCGTCCAAAAATATCCATTTGTCCCGGAATGTCAGGTTCGAGTTTTAGCTACTATATCCATGACGACAGGCTATATGTTACTGGATATATACATATATAGTATCCATAAGTTTGACTATTAAAAATGGACTAAACGTCTAGTTGACTCCAGAGAAGCTTAACCCTGATTTTTTAATCTCTATCATTATTTTATATTCTGTAGAACTTCAAAATATAGCTTCTGCGGAGATCCTTATTTATCTACATAGGAGCACTAATTAATGTTTTTATTTAACTTTTCGTCGTTTTTTTGGGTACCCAATTTCTTTCTTGTAATCCGACCATTGGACTTTGAATTCGATTACACAAATTACTACTCCTTCCGTCCGGATTTGTTAGTCTATTTTCGGAGTTTGTGCCACTTTTCAAATAATTATATCTTATAATTTATAATATTTTATGTAATTTTAAAAATATTATTCTATAGAACTAATCGAGATATATCAAACAAGATCTAAATTGGATATATAATTATTTACCAATTTAAAGATATTACTAATTTTTTATCCAGTTACAATAGAACGAGGGACAAACAAATCCAAAACGGAGGGACTACCATATTCCTCCCGCGCACAGTGCATGTAATTATAATAAAGTGTATTGTCGTTTAATTAACACCCAAAGTCAAACCCATGATGATATAAAGTAGATTGACTTTCCATCATCCAATGTAAATTCATTTCCAAAAGAAAGAAATTACTCCCTCGGTTCGTATTTGTTGATCTATTTTTGACATTCGTGTCATATTTTAAATTGTCTATATTTTTTAATTTACAATGAGTTTCATGATTTTGAAATTTTCGTATAATAAACTAACTGAGATCTATCAAATAAGAGTATAATTTTCTAACGGGTGTGGAATAGTGAAAATGAACAAACAAACACGGACATATATTGTACTTATAACATGCGCGCTTTGCCTAATTCGTATTCGGGTGGATTGGCGGGCCTCAATAACCATCCCTAAATTTAATAAGTCAGTTTGCCGAACACCCCGTAACTGCTGTTCATTTTTTTAAAACAAAAACCTAACAACTGTTAGATAAAATGTTTCATTCACCCTGTCATTTTCATAGCCGGTAAAGAACAATGACTGTCAAGGTAAACAGCTCTCAAAAAAAGAACCTAGAAAAAGGAATAAAAGAAAAGGACCGACAAGGTGGAAAAAAGAGACAAAAACATGAAGAAATTAAACAATACATGATAGATAATACACATTTTTTATAATCAAATATTTACACAAATAAGAGTATTTCTTAATAGAGCCTTCTTCACATTTGACGCTAACAACACAAAGATGTGGGGTCCCTTTGGTTATCCACATCCTTACCCAAACCAACCAAGACACATTTTTATATTAAAAAAAAGGAAAAAAAAATTGAAAAAAGAAAAGAAAAAAAAATCACACACATGCATGCTTAAAGAAACAACATAAGCAAATTACGCGCGTTTAGCTTTGCTAGGCACGTAATTTGCTTTTTCTTTTCTTTTTATCATTGGCATATATCGGTATGAATTTCACGCAACAACTCGACGACGAACCGGAGACTGGACAACCGTGGCAAGGTTTCGTTGAGCGGTGGTGGTGGTGGAGGGAGGTGGTGTAGAGGTAGAGAAGCCGTAGTCGGATGACTGGAAGACTTTGAAATCGGATGTTTGGAAGCGGCCGGAGTCGCCGGGGAGTCTCATGTAGGAAGCCGAAGGAGATTCATTGAGCCATGTATCTATCAGCCCTTGTCCATTACCACTTTTGTATTGCACTATAGCTCTGTACACAAATGGAATAAGACCCTCCATTCAGTAGTTTCTTTTACACACAAGAGAGAGATTTTGGAGAGAGAGAGAGAGTTGTTGGGTTGTGATGTTCAAAAATTGAAGGGAAGGGTGGGGGGTGGGTTTGGTTAAAAAGAGAGGGGAAGGGGGGGTTTGGTGACGTGGCGTAATGGGATTGGAGTCTGAGTCTTATACGCGACCTGGGGGTGACGACGCGTGATCAGCTCCTTCCTGCAGCGCTCCAGTTAACTAATCGAATGATGTAAAATAATCCTGTTCAAAATTGTTTTTAATTTATCGTGGTTTTTACATAGTCGAGATGGTTCTTTAGTTTATCAATTTTTTTGTACATATTTTAAAAGATGGTTCATTATATCATGTATAGGTTATTCGTACAATGAAAATTATTTTTTAATTTATCAAGTTTTTTATATAGTCTAAGATAGTTCTTTAATTTATTTATTTTTTTTACATATTTTAAAAGATGGGTCATTAGATCAAGTATAGGTTATTCATATGATGAAAATTTTTAATTTATCATGTTTATTACGTAGTCTGAGATGGTTAATTAATTTATCATATTTTTTACATATTCTAAAATTGTTCAATAATTTATCATGTTTTCTCTATTCATTGTCATAAGAATTTTTTCATGTCACGAGAAAGCTTTTTTATTTTTTATTTTGTTTTGAGATTTTAGGTGAGAGTAGGAGAGCGAAGATTAGGGAAGAGAAAGATTTAAAAAGATAGGAGATAGTGATTGAGATAAATTAGGAAAAGATTAAGAGAGAGAAATAGTAGGAAAATTAGGAGAGAGAAAGTGTAGTTTGGGGTTTATTTGAATTTCAGGATGGAATCATAAATATTCAAATCTCTATGATGGAATTATAATGATCTTTTTTGTACAGGATGCCTAATTAACTCTCCCTAAAAAAAATGATGGAAAATAATGAGAAAATTAATTTTCCCGTAATTTAATTTTCCCGTATCCTAACTTTTATCTCCCTGATGGAGTGAACTTGGTTTCCCTTTCTATTTAAGTTTCCAAATAAAAAAATAAAAATACTTAATCTCATAGTAGAACTTACAGATAATAACATGTCTAGTTACCAAAAAATTAGTTTGACCGGATAGTTATAGGTATGCGAAATCTCGCATGTAAAATTGATGTCAAATATATTTTAAACTTAAATCTTTTATTTCACCGAATTAACCTTTATTCATGTACGTATTGGTGTTTAAAAATTTATACAGTGTCTTGAAGTACGGTCACGTGATGCTCTGGACACGAAAAATAATTATTCGAGGAGGTGAGGGAGGCTTAAACGCAAACTCGAACGAAGTCCTATTGGAAAGCTATGACTATTCGTTGAAAGCTCTGTTCAAACTGCATCCAATTTCGTTACATCTCACCAAATCTCACTATAAAACTTCAGCTATAGTGAATGTAACTTTATATGTACATATATCTGTCTTATCACTTTACTTAATCTTGTATTGAACGATTGGTTTGATGACTATTTTCTTATTAAGCATTTTTCTATTAGGATTTGTCGGTTGTGGATAATTAATCCATAAAGTAATGGTTGTTGTTCGAGGTTTTTTTATTCTTCCCTGCGTGGGGACCTCGGAATCTCTTCTGTCCTTGAAGGCAGGTCTTGCCAATCCCAAAAACTATGTCGTTTTGAAGGTTTTGAGGAGGTTCCTGAGTGCGTTTACTGTGTGGTGGTATTATTAATTGCTATTTTCACATGGAGGTTCAAGAGATTAATTAGGTAGTAATTTTTTTCTAAACATAGATGAGAAACTTATATGCAAGCTCAATGGCCTTTATGGCTGGGGTAAGTTTTTTTTTTTTTTTTGTCATTCGTCATTCCTAATCTATTACATGGGGAGGGGGGGAATGAGACTCGATCTCAGGATACAGCGTGGGGCATCCAATAGCTCTACCGCATGAGTTAGCCGGCACTTGCATGGCTAGAGTACTAAGTTAGCAGTAGACAAGAGTTGAAGGACCATCTCCTTTTTTTTTTTTTTTTTTTTTGGTACGACGGAATAATAATAGAACTTAGGAAACAGAGTCAGAAAACATAAGGAAAAACCTCCTTTAAGGCTGATTCATACGGAGCTTTTGCTCTAGTTTTAAATGGAGCCCCGCTAGTGAATGGTGAGATTGATTTTTAGGATTAGTCGATGTGCGTATAAGTTGGCTTGGACACCTGGTTATAAAAAAAGAAAGAGTTGACAAGAAATTAGGTAGTAATAGTCATCAATCAAAGAACATAGGAAATTCATTAGGTAGTAATTTTTTCAAAGAAAGATAACAAATTCATATGCTATGCATATAGCCTATGGTAGAGAGTAAATAAGTTAGTGGTGGACAGAGTTTGAACAACCATCATTAAACTTCATGAAAAACCCTAATTAGTAGGTTGTTCAACCTTTGATTATACAATTATATCGATGGTAAGACGTTTGCTTGTTTCGTTTATGATCATACGTGCGAATCTCAAATGAATTTCAATCGATCATATTCCCGCGCGATGACTCTGTATAATCCCTTGGTTTTCTACGTGGTGCACTAGTTCAAAGCACACGATTGGGTCTTACTAAATCACCAATTCACGTAGCTGTCAATGTTGAAAATGTTTTTTAAATCCGATGTAATTTTTTTATGAGATATCGAATGTCCCAATCGTTATTATAGAAATACGCGAAACTTGGTCTTTTCCATTCATTTCGAAATGTATTCAAACTTGGCTTGTTTAAGTTACGAATATATTTTCAAAAACCCTATAGCGAAAAGCTTAGTTTATTTTACCACCCTTATAGAAAAAGTGATCAGAGGGGTAAACAACACACATGACACATCCATATTTGGTACAAGATCTATGCATGTAAATTTGGTGTAACGGATTGTCTTAGCCAAATCAAATCATCAAATTAAATTACAAGATCTTGGTTGTTCATCTGTAGCTTTTCAGTAAAGCAGCTGGCATGCATTTTGAAGATCAAGATGAACATAATGTGGTACCAAATCCTCACATTCCAATTGATTTGTGCCATGTCTTTTCAAGACCCTTATGCTTACAAAACTCGTGTGCATAGTTTTATTTTGACAGCTGAGCTACAGCACTCAAATAAGGGTATTTTATTACAAATTGAAATTTGCATGTCTTGAGGGGAAATTTTTTTAGGACAGTGAACCCTCACCAAATGCCTCATAATTCATTACCCAAGGGATAAATCAGTAATCAATCTTCCCATACAATATTTTTGAATGTGTATCTGGCAGTCAAACTTAACATTGAAGCTGTCATTCGTTTTATAATTGCCCTAAATCTAGGGGTCATTACTATATTGGGGTTATGATCGATCTCTGTAGTCTAGGGACTAATTCTTGAGTCAACCCTACTCACTAGGAAACCAGCCCTTATAACTAGGGATGAAAAATTTACCTAAAACCAACAGGTACCCGAATTGATCCTCGCAACATGTGCAATTTTTTTCAAATTGATTCTCGTAACTTGTGCGGTTTTTAGAATTGATCCTTGTAACATGTGCGGTATTTCCGAATTGATTCTCTAACCTGTGCGGTTTTTCAAATTTTCCCTACCCGTTGGATGATTTTGATTTAGAATCTAAATATCCGGCCATGCCAATTTTAACTCGGGTTTGATATAAGGAAGTATCCACACGGAACATGAACACGATGCGAATAATATTTCAAGACTTCTTAATTACCAACGCGCGCTAGTTTCTATATTACCGATTCTCTCCTCCCTTCAATTCAATTAATCCTCTCAATTCCTCAACAATATGAATGCATGGTTCTTCATTAGTATAGGAACTAGGAACCATATGTGGATTGATTTCTATATCTATATCGCGCAAGCACCAACTACTCTAACCCTAATGTGGAGTGTACAATAATGTTCAGGTAAAAATTGTATCCCGTAATCATAGCCGTCGTATATCACTTCGGATTTGGATGCAAACAAACGCTTCAAATTTGAATATGATGACTGCAAAATTTAGCCTAAATAATTAAACCCGTCGTCATCACTAATTATAACAAGTTAGTAATCATTTGTAGGGTTTGTTTGGGTATAAATATTTCTAGCTCCTTTCTAATGAGTTTGACATTTTGGCTGAGTTTGGCCTAAATTTATGCCACTTACTATCATCCTATCTAAGATTTATTATATATGCATTAATTTCTTGAATTAATCATTCGTACGGACGATCCAAACATGAATGTAAAACAATAAGTCTACTCTCATACCCTCTCGGCTCTCGCTCACACACCGTATACACCCCATTGTGTGGGATATATCTCGGGGTCTCACACGAATGATCGGAGCCGCTCAATTTGTTTAGAATATTTTTTTAATGGTTCCTGAAAAAAATTAGCTCGATTAGATATGGGTAAAAGCTTGACAAGTTTGTTAAAGTTTTGGTCTGTTTGATTCAAGAACTGAAACTTGAACGAATCAATCGAGCATTTACTAGTATTTGATTGAGCTGATTTTTCTCAAAGACCCTTAATTAAAAAATATTCTAAACAAATTGAGCGGCTCCGATCATTTGTGTGAGACCCCGAGGTAGGTCCCACACTAAAGGTTGTGGGCAGAGGTGTGAGCGAGAGGGTGTGAATGTAGCAGGGTTATCAAAAATTAAGCAAAATCAAATTGTTTCCAGATTACATTTTCACAAAATTAAGCAAAATCAAATTGTTTCCAGATTACATTTTCACAAAATTAAGCAAAATCAAATTGTTTAGCGTAGACAACACAAAACCTCTTTTCGACCAACTAGTTTAAGCCTGCTTTGTTTATTGCTACTTCTTTGAAAAGGACATCGAGAAATATATTATTTTCTAAACTTTAGATTGATTTTTATAGTATTTTTTGTTTTAAAAGCAAAACAAATACAATTTTGTTTTTCATTAAGTTTTTTTTGTGGATTTTTAATCCGTCTGGAGAAAGGAATCTGACAATGAGAAAATAGATTTAAAAATATCACAGAACGCAAAGATTGTCCATTTAGTGAACTTTTTTTAATTCCGTGATCATAATTTTTTACTTTTTAAATGTCTCTCGGACACATCCGAAAATTCATATAGAGGAAAAAAAGAAAAAATATTTGAAAAATAATTCAATAATAAACTTGGGCCAAAAGTACCCTTAATTCATCTTGATCTTTATCACTTTGTAAAGTTCCTTCTAATGTCAACGGCTGCTATTTCCTCAAACCCATGACTCACTCAGCACCCAGCTGTTTCCATTTCATCTCAACTCTCTCTCATAGCATTTGTCCAGTCACAACCCGAATATACCTAAACATTTGAATTCTTGGACCTTTACAAGTTGGTAAAAAAATATACCATGGAGATAAAGATAATACTTAATACTTAAAAAGACAGTTGACATTGAAAAAAATACATGCATATGCTTTGCTTGCTTCATCAGGATACCAACTATGCTTCATCTCTTGATGAAGTCATTACCTGCATCATAATAACAAATATTCAATCCGAAGGGATTAGCAAAGTGGTCTTGCCTTGGAACTTACAGGTTTGCTCTCTCAAGTTCGAATTCTTTTGCCAGCAAAGTGGTCTTGCCTTGAAACTTATAAGAGTTACTGTAATGTACTCATGTCACTGATTCTTTGATCATTTCTATATATGTTTTTTTATCAACGCGTACATTCAATAATCTTGGGAGCCCGTACAAACCCACTGTCTACTTGCTAGAAAACCAATTAAAGTCGAAACAAAACTTTGTATCGACCGGAATCAACCTAAGATTTTAAGAGAGAACAAACCCGAAAAAGTCTCAAATCTTCACCACGTGGCCATGGGGTGATAATCATCCCAAATGTACTACTAGTAAAATTAACCCTTTGGGATTTATCTTCTTGTCCTTTTCCGATTCCAATAAGCAAAGTTTTTTTTGTCTTCAAGCAGAGATATAAAGTTAATCCCTTCAAGCTAAGAACTAAGCAAAGGAGAAAGGGCGTGCATCATTGGGTTGGGTGTTAGGTAATGAGAAAGAAATGTGGTGGCGTCACAGTGTCACAGTCAATGTTAGAATTAAGTTTGTCCATTGAAATCTGTGTGCATTGTGCTGCAGGTACAATAGGATAAGAGCAAAATAACCAACCCTTGGGTACAAAGATGAGCGGTAAGTCCAAACATCCTGATTTTAAAATTTGGCAGTCTTTTGGGGCCAAGCTATCAGAGATAAATCTCTTGTGAATTTTCTAGTCCCGGCATAGATGACCTACATGCCTTTGACCGGATCGGGAATGGCAATAGTCAAGATGTGCGTAAACTGACACAGACGACCCCTAACTGTTGAAAAAAAAAAAAGAAGAACCCATCAACTTTGTCTTACAAAATGGTTTGTGGCACTATCAAGGGCTTAGGTGCCATTTACCTACTACCCCTTCAAATAAGTACTCCACTGCCTAATTATGAAACATATTAGCATACTTTTATATATTGATGGCTGCTAGCTATAATTTGGATAACAAATTTATTAAGACTGCATTTTTTTCAAAATAAATTCTTTCATGCGATGATCTTTCGTGATTTCTCATCTGTAAAATAGGGCTGACCATTATCTCATTTGATAATTTGAACATTCATTTAGTAGGTCTTGATATGTACGTGTTAGCCTCTACTCTCAAGGGAGCGGATATCTATTTGAATCTTATTGGTGTATGTCCGCAGAGTCTAACCGTATCTATTGATGTTGATAAAAAAAACATGATTTGACCAACCATGTACTGATGTTAGATCGACATAACTTTTTGGAAATACGACGAACACATTTGAGACCTACAAAATAAACGACTCTGATCAACCGCTGCAAAATTGTGATGAACCCCGTACTACGTTACATAAGGGAGTAGATGAAGATTGGGGCACTGAATGATCTTCACACGAGGCCTTAAACTTTTAGGATGTTAATACGTTAGCCATCAAATTAAACTATTACAAAGGGTAACGATGTTGTTACATCTACTCAAATTCAAAACCTCCCATCACCTCGATATTAGACTATAAGTACACGATCAACTGAGCTAAGCCCTGGTCTCACGAGACCTAGAACGTAGTGTACTTTGTTTCAAATTTTATGACATGTTTATAAACTCCTTGGAAAATTGCTTGTGTCATAAATAATAGAAACGTTTGAAATTAAATGGTCGCATTGCATAATTGCTTTTGTACAGATTTAAAGGTTTACGAGTTTATTTAAGAATTAATGAAACTATGGGCGGCTTGGCAACACCAAACACGATTTGATTTATCCACCAAACGAGAGGGAATTGGATCATCTTCAGTCCTGAATTTGGATCGGAGGAAACAGTTGCAATTTGGTTCGTCCATTATTGCAATTAATAGTTCAGATTAAATCAAAAACTGTTTTTTATCTAATTCAAACCGTTGATTACAGCAAGGACGGTTCAAATTTGAACTGTTTCCTCAAGTCCAAAAAGTAGGAGGGCAGAGGATCCGATTCCACTTGAGGAGAAGATTTTGGGTGCAAATAGGGTATGGATGACGTGGTACCTGTGTGGCACATCCTGACCGTTCACCGATTCCACTCGAGGAGAAGATTTTGGACTGGCCTGGATGTGTCGTACACTGCACGGGTACCACATGGTACCCAAAATATTCCCCCAGTCGAGAATTATGAGTACCAAAGTTGATCTCATCTTCATAGTTACATTTTGTGATTTGTCTTTTGTAAATGAAGCAGTTTCTTGGTGTTTTATTAATCAGTGGCGTGCTTAATCATCCATTGACGAAAGCCAAGCGTCCCAAAACAATTAGTATTGCAGGGAACAATTAATATTCAAAAAAAACTTTATCAGTTGGATTTATTAATACTATTAAACCAAAATATTAGTAAGGTCTTTTTTTTCTTTTTTTTATTGGGGAAAAAAAATATTAATTATTGAAAAGAGTTACCACGATTTTAATAAGCATGAGCATGAAATCTTATCACAGCGGGAAAAACCTGGCATCCCAACGAGGTTGACAAACCAGTCCCCGACAATTATAAGCCACCCGACATAAGTAGGATAGAGAGTTTTCTTTTACCTTCCCTTTTCCTGTCTCTAAATCCGGAGGGAATATTTGAGATGTTATAAGAAGTACACATAATTTTTTTTCAAAAAAAAAAAAAAGACAAATGCATATACAATTAGTGTAAAAAATTTACCTTTAGCTTTGTTTTATCTATAAGTTGCGTTTGTGTTTCCTCTAAAAAAATTAGGGTAACAAGAGAATAAAAATAAAAAGGCCGCGGGCAATAAAAAAATAAAAAAATAAATAAATAAATAAAAATTAAGGTAACAAGAGAAAAAAAATAAAAATAAAAATAAGAAGTCCAGTTTTTAGAGGGGCAATAAAGCAAGTGATATGTATATTGTATTAACATGATTTGATCATGGTCTTACATGAAAAAACTCAGTAAAATGCCAAGTACAAAAGGCTATGTTTGGATGGCCGGAATCTAGAGGACGGATGAGAATATAATTACTATAAATCAAAATTTTATTGAATCAATACCTGAATTTCCCTATTAATAGTCCTATTGAGGAAAATTTTATTTTAGCACTTTACTTGGCTTTTGGTTGATCCAGAATCTAAAATTAAAATTACCGTGGATTAAGAGAGGGATAGGATTTTGGACACGAACCAGAAGAAACAAAACCCGAAATGACACGACAAAACATGGCAGAATGCCACCCGAGTAACAAAGTAATATCCACTTTTTACACTCTTGTGTCATCTAGTACTATATTTTTAATGGAAAGATTTCTTTTAACAAAGTAGTACTCTTTTTCGAACTCTGATTCATTCCAAATGAATCCGGACTTGATTTTTACTTATAGGTCTATTTTACAGTCTTGTGTCATGTAGTACTATATTTTTAACTACACCACTAGAGATGGCCTAATGCTGAAAGCTAACCAACTTGATTTCGTACAGGCCGAAAACGTGGGCCCAATTTGCAGGCCGGCCTGAAGACTAAAGGAAGCAAACTGCAAAATGGTCCTCTATAAACGCTGATGTATAACTCTGAAGCTACAGTCTTTTGTTTGTTTAGTACTATCTTTCTCTTTCCCTTTCGGTGTTTTGCTTCAGTTTCACTCCACAACAAGTGTCGAAGAAGAGACACTATTGAAAATTGTCCCACACTTGCACCTTTTCTTCTTTTTTTTTTTCCGACAGTCAGGACTGTCCGAGCCAACTTACGTCAAAGTTATGAATCTCGTATCACACCGGACAAAAAACCAGGATACTCAACATTACGTGGCCTGTCTGAGCACCCATCTCGACCGTCCAGAACACTTTTGGACGGTCCTCTCTCTGTACATGCACTTCTATTTTATGGATTTAATGTAGGTGGATGTTGTCTTTTTTAGGATATTATAATATGATGATGTTGGGGATGATATTTTCACCGACAAATCTGGATCGGTAGAGTATACCATAGTTTATAGCAACAAATTTGGAACGCACGCGTACTGTACCAGTAAGAAAAATAGGACGGTTCATAACTTTTATACAGATATCAATTCATCATCTCATGTCCAACTCCTAAACCACTGGACTGAGTTTGAGACTTTTGGTCCACTTTGTAACACTCCTCCATAGTAGTCTTGGGCAATTATGAGCCCGCTGGAGCCCAAAAAGAAGTTTGAGATTGTTATTTTCGAACGCCTACTAAATAGTAACTAGTCTAGTTCGAGCTCGATTCATTTAGTATCGAGTTGATAGAAATTAGGCTCAATTAGTATCGAGGTGTTTGAACTTGATTTGTTTATCAATGAGCACAAAATTTGAGTTTGAGCTCGTCTCGTTTACTAACGATCCAAATCAATTGTGAGCTTCGCCTCCAACTTCTCCCAAACAGCTAGCTTAGTTTGTTTTAAGGTCACATGGGTGAAAATGTGGATTGTAAATGCACTGAATAAAATCACTTTGTACGAAATGAATCAAAGGCGTTAAAAAATTTTAATTGCTCCGTGATGCTTTAGGAGCCTTCTTTATTTACGACCAATTGTACAACTCAGAAGACCTATCAAGGCAAGAGCATCACGTGGTGGGGGTTGAGAAGCCCTGTATAATTAGACGAAGTTTCTAGAAGCCCTGTATAATTAGACTAAGTTTCTATTAAAAATATCGCATCTTATATAGTATTGCAGGATGATTTTTCGTTAGGAGGATTGTGGACGCGACATGTGGTACAATTTGATTGGGTTGTCATCAGAATTCTCAAGCAAGACATGTGAGATATCAATCTACACTTACTATTTAAATCATTTTCAAAATTTTGAATTCAAAAACCTTACTTCTTACTCTATATTTATTTCTATATTGATAGAAATTCTCCCCTACTTTATCTATGTTTGTTAGCCAATTAGTGTTTAACAAAATTCGTGCATAGATATATGAGAGATTCATGGATAGTTATGGATAACATTCTTTAAATTTTTAGACACGTTAATGTTATTTAACTTCCTTTCAATTTCATCTATTTTAAATTAATTTATCAACCAAAAGGGTAAGCGAGAAATCAAATTACAAAAATGTTTGAAGTTCATAACTAATCATAATCATACATAACTTCTCAATCAAACGCCACCCCCGAGGAAAAAAGTTTGCTAGGAGTTAACCAATACAAAACAAACCGATAAAGAACCAATATACAACCCAAATAGCCAAATAATGCACATAACATCCAAGATGAAGCAAAAATGGTAGTTAGTTTACAAAATTTGAATCGTTTCTCATATCTACGGGCTTATTTGGTTTTGTAGAATGACGAGATTTGTGAGTAGGTAATCAATGAGATCCAACATGTCTTACTCATATTAGATGATGTAGTCTGCAAGGATATGATCTGTTCTTTGATTGGGACATAATGTTATATCATCTAACATGTCTTACTCATATTAGATGATATAACCCTTGATAGAGCTCAATGGGAAAACAGGATTAATGTAGCTGACCTCAATTGATTGGGACATAAGGCTCAGTCGGGTTTGGTTTGGTATTTTCTTTTGTGCATATCAAAAGTATGTAGCACAGGTTATTTTTTATCTACACTATTCCAAGGTGTTTTCGTGATAAGCTCTTTGGTGCTAAATTTTAAAATACATGTATGTTTTAAATATTTGTAAAATCTAATTGGTCTAAGATAACTTAAAATGTAAAAAATAAAAGAAATAATAATAACTTTTATTTAAGGATCAACCTAATCTATTATCTCGATTTACAAATATTGTAGTGACAAAATACGTTCTTAATCCTTTTCATTTCATTTTTTTTTCTTTCAATAGCCGTGCGTAGCACGGGTTCATGCTAGTTCTCATTGTATTCAAAGTGTATGTTGTTTCTACTAAACATTAAATCAATTGAAAGTGTGTTGTTATTTTCCACAAAGACTATAGGTTTCAACTGCGATATTTTTGTTGAACTACAAGTTGTCCTCACAAAACATAATTGTTATGACAATTTGTAGTCTAAGAATACCAAAAATAACGTACTGAAAACTCACCATGAAAGTCAAATCAATTGATAATAAAGAGAATGACGTGAGAGAATACCAAAACTAAGCTGAAAATTAGGGATGTCAATTTTCCTTAATCTAATGGGTACCCGCCCTGCCCCGCCTATTTGGAGGACCCCCCCAAGTCCAATGATATGTGTATGCACGCACGCGGTTATTGCTATATAAAATGTGTATATACGTATACTTAAAATTTAAAAAAAAGAAGCTAATTTGATACTTTTTCATAAATCTTTTGCTTGTGGATAGTATTTGTTTGCGGGCTTCTATTAATTTTATAGTTGAAATAATGATGCTTTTTTTTGTCTTTAACACACGTGAATTGTTTTTATTGAGTTCCTATCATTCTTTTCTTGTCTAAGTAATTTGGATATGGGTTTACCCGAATCTATCTTATCCCTAATGGGAAGCGAGTATGGTGGATTGTTCACTCCCCTTTTGGATATGCAGGCGGGGATGAAGAAGAATTTCCTAATTGGAGATGGGGGTGGAATAAGATCCCCCAACTCTCTCTAAAAACATCTCTCACTTCTCCCCAAAAACAGAAACCAGCAGCGGCGACTAGGGTTTTTGCGGGGTCCCCCCCAACCCATCTCACTTGTGTGTCCATTTCTTCCCCTCCCGTGGTTTTCTCTTCATATTGTGCCCTTTCGAACCTTGTTGGTTCAGCTTCCGTGGTGATTTCCGGCATAGTGTTGGCTAGCTTTGCTTGGTTGAGATCAACAAGTTGAAGACGACGGGTGGCGGCTGGTGGTGGTGGACCAATAAGGAGGTAGAGAAGGGGTTTTCTTTTGCTTCAACTTTGTTCGATCCTCTCCCGGTCCAGTGTCTTGTTACCGATCTAGTTTCACTAGATCTGGTGGGTGATGGTGCTGTGTTAATAAATTTCTTTTTTTTAGGTTGCGTTTTTTGTTTGTTTGATGTTTTCTATGGTAGGCGTGCAGATTTCGTATATAGTAAATCCTTCAATTTCATCTTGTGCCTAGTGTTAGGATTTGAGCTGTAATCCCTCGGGAGCTTTCCTACTAGATTGAGGACTGGTTCTTAGCCTAACAACCTAGTTGTTGGTCTGCCTTTGGAAGAGATGCCGCCTACTAGTGTATGTGCTCGGGTCTAGGTTTTGTTAGTTTTGATTCAAGCCTGTATTTCGTGATAAAATCTACATTGCCCTCGGATATTTATATGAATGAAATTGACTCCTTGTCCAAAAAAAAAAAAAGACTCATATCTTACCCGTTGTCCTCGTCAGGGTCGGATTTTAGGACCTCCTGTTGATTACGGGTTTGGATCGACCCATTGTTACCTAATTGCAGAACCCTCTCCTCGATAGTATTAGTCGATACTACGGCATACACGGGTATCTACATGGCTGAAATGACCGAAGAGAAACCCAGAAACCCAAGTGGAAGAAGAACAGAACATCCCGAAAAAGAGGAAGAAATCCAAGTTGGAATCGGAACCCTAGGTGAGAACCCGAACAAGATCTCACCTTGCTATGAACTAATGCACTTGGTGTTCTTGATAAGCAGTCGCAAACGCTCAACCAGTGGCGGACGCATGATTGCAAATTTCGCCTAATTTGCATGGACCACTTCAGTAATTTTACAAAAAAATCTAAAAGTCTACTAAAAATAGGAAGAAAATTGGGGGAGTGCAGGAGCCAAACACCCTCCTCGTACCCCCTTATGTCCGCCCCTGCGCTCAACATTGTTCCTATTGCTTCCAACAAGGTAATTTTGTCGAAAAGCCCGGGACTTTGTGACATATTTCGTGATTAAACTATCATTTTCTGGTTGAAAAGCTGAGTAGCTTTAAATTACAACATAGAACGAGACCCATGGGTGATTTCCAAGTTTCATGGACTTAGAGGTTTGCTAGGTTTCATGCTGGAAACGTCTTGCCAGTGCACATGGGCTTTCCCTGGCTTGAATGTGCCCCACTGGTGGAGTGATTGGTCTGACAGTGAATAGTCGAGATGTGTGTAAGTTGGCCCGGAGACCATGAGACGTCTCTAGCCCTTGCTCATACTATTTTTCTCGTATTCGAGTAAAAGCTTCATTTGGTATGATGCACTCCAAACGGCAAACCCAAGTCAAGCACAAATTTGAGTAAATGAAAATTCCTGGCATGAGTGTAAATATTGTAGGTTGCTAGTTAGCTTTCCGTGGGAACATCTATCCCTTACAAAGATTTAAGAGTCAGGATTATACTGTTTGCGAAGACAGGCTTGCTTCCTCGTTTCAGGGATAGAGACCGGGTTCAGCTGGCTGATGGGGGGAAAGATAATTGATAAATGAAGAAAAACAGTTATGGGATAAAACATTTAGATATACATTCTTCCAAAATCAAACGTAATTGAAGAAGTTACGGCAAGGTCATGTCACGAAAAATGGTGTTTTTACAGCAGGTGCCGTAAGGCCTAAAGAGTAAAGACCATCAGGGAGAGGAAATTTGAAAAAAAATTCATTGCAAATTTGGTGTAGGTTTTTTTTTTTTTGGTTCAACAGAAACAGTTTTGGTGTAGGTTTGAGTAAAGGAGTGGAGTGGGATTTTAGGGGGTTTTACTCAAAATTTGAATTTGAGTGAAAAAGGGGTAAGGGCTGGAGATGATCTGATCTATTTTGTGATTAAAGTTCATTTGCTAGTAGGTAAGCTGAGACTAAGCTACTTTAAGTTCTAGTACAATTTAGATGCTAATGGTTTTCGCATAACAATAAAAAAACCCATGGATGATTACCAATTTTCATGTACCTGTAATTGATTCTATGGAAACCTCATGAAGGGTCTAATCAATTTGTCCCATTATTCCAATTAATTTAGTTAGTGATTACATTGCTGTTCGAGATGGATTCAAGGTGTTCTATGTTATAATTGTTGCCTAGATGTTACAGTTTCTGTGGAAATCAAACTACTTAAGAATGGAACTGTGAAACTTCGGATATCCGTATTAGGGTCCTTTCTAGGTACTCTGTTGGCACAAGGGCTAGCTCCCTGTACTTTTCCTGTATGTATAGACGATCTATGTGAAAATTCGCCTTGCTGGGCATCTTTGTTTAGATATTTAGATTGGAACCAAGGGTCGGAGGACTCGATTTGTCTGTCAAGGGAACTACCAAGGAAGAAGAGGAAACTGAAAAGACGCAGAATGAGTAGATAAGAGAGCTGGGAATAAAGTATGGAACGAATAAGTTTATAATAAGGTATTAACCCTGTCATTTATGTTACTGTAAGGTCATCTAAATCTGCAATAAGATTACATTCCTTGGTAGTTCATTGTGAAAGTTGTTTTTGATTGCCGATTTTATGGCCATCAGAAGCTTTTGCTGCCTGAAATTAATTGTGAAGGTCCATCAGATGGTGGACAGTATATAGCCTATCAATGTAGGAGAAAGGAAGATGTCTTCTGGAGTTTTTCTTTTGTGGCTTCTATTATTCATCTTTAGCTGTGCAAGCATAAGTTATTTCAGCAGTTTCTGTCAATGTTAGGTAATGTAGGAATGCGATTCATGTTGCAGGTTAAGAAAAGTGACTCTTTACGTCAAAAAGAAGATCCCGCATTTGAACAGGAAAATCGAGGGAGTCGAGATAAACAAAGAGGCCCTTGAAAGTGCTTTCACGCACAGTTCTCGTAATACTCCACCTCATGATTTTGCTGCTATCACACCCCAGATGGCTTATCGCTTGGACAAGATTATTTTAAAGGGAGAGTGGGATTACCTCGTTGACATCCTCGAGCTTTTGCAAGATGGAGCAGAGTTAGCACCTGATCGTTACATAAGCTTTATTTGCAACAGACTTCATAGGTTGGAATCTATTAAGGTAAGCAAGAGGTTTAAAAATTTGCCTCTCTCTTGATTTGTGATTAGGTTGAGGTTTCTGATATAATTCCTATCGTCTGTTGGTAAATTTGTTACACTGAAGTTTTTTTTTTTTTTTTTGGTAAAAGAGTACAAGAGATCAAGGAGGAACCTAACTAAAACAGATCTTGCTATACAAGACATAGAGATATTTGTAGATCCCGGACATAGGTTGCTCCCAAATACCTTCAAGGTTAGGAATTTTGTTGCCAAAAATGTAATACACAGAACCTGTCATAGCTAACTTGTACAACGCCGAAGGGAAGCCTTTGTGCTTTAAATGAAGGGTTGCCCAAGATATCTCATAATCCCAATTTCCTGGGCGCCGACAAACTTTAAACTTATGAAGTTTGTTACACTGAAGTTGGTTTCTGTGGCACGGTGTTCACAAAATATCAAGCAGTAACTTAAGAAAACACAAAAAGTACTAGGTTTATGTGATTGGTTGCGAAATCTAAGTTAACTCGGGTAGATTGTGGCATCTACGCCTGCATTTTCAACAACCAACCACTGTTTTTCTACACATAATAGACTTGAGTTCGTTGCTTTTGAATGTTATTTTAAATATAAGAAGGGAGAATCATTTGTGAACCGTGCATGGGTGCCTTCATATTTCTTTGAACCCTCCATGGTAGTGAAATAGAAGCAAGTACTTTTTGATGTTGCAATTCTCATTCGGGCTCGAGACCGTCTCTTTAACGTATTAATGCGTGTCGATGATTTTAGGATGAGGTGGAGAAGAAGGGCAATTTGTATTTTGCTACACTTCCTGGGCCACTTGTGTTTCTGAAACCGAAGTACAAGCAGCGGAGAAGGTAGATTGACGAGTCATTGGACTTCTGTTGGTAAATGTTCGCCAACAAAGAGTTCTGGTTGGTATTTTGATTTCAAACTTGTGAAACCTACCAGAATTAATTTTCTGTTGGCGAACATTTACCCATGCTGAAATTTGATGTGGTTTTTATTTTTTTTTTTAAGTTAAATTTTCAGGAAATATATTTATGTTGAGCAGAAGCCTACAATAGATGTCTCAACTTAGCAGCAATAACGAATGAAATTGAAAAGGGTCAAAGCTATTAAATTCAATCCTTGCCCCCTATCTTTTCAATTGAAGTACTAACAATTCATAAAAGTTGAAGAGTAACTTTTGGAAAGTTGGACATATATGAATGTAATAGTTATATTTTCTTTAAAAAAATTTGTTCAGAGGGCAAACAAATTGAGACGAGAGGAAGGCATTATTTGAGGCATTTTTTTTGGTATTTTTGGACTACAAATTGTCAAGTTAATTGATGTATGTGAGGAGAAAGACTCTAATTTGACTACTTGTAATCTAAAAATACCGAAGATATATACCATGAATACCACAGTGAAAACTCAGTCTACCTATGGGGCTCCCTTAGAAAAAGGAAAAAGAACTCTAGCTAGCTATAAGGTTTGTCTACTTTAGCTATGGAAGCCCCACAAGCAAGTTGCCAACATTTTTCAAAGACTATTCTGGGATTTCTCTGTTATGTATTTTTGGGGCATAAATATATTGTTTAAGGGATCTGCTTTTAGTTCAGTGAAAGATTATTTCTAAACTTGTCACCCTACAGCAATATATTTTTCATTCATTCATAAGCTTATTAGTTAGGCTATGTTTGATAAAACTGAAAACTGAAAGTTGAAAATTAAGTACTGAAAACTGAATGCTGAATTTTTTAAGATGAAAAGTTGTTTGATATAACAAATTAAGCACTGATTTAAATTTTTTTTTTTTTTGGTTTTAATTGTCTCTTAATTTTATTAATGGTCATCATGTATTTGTGGTAGTGGTGGAGTGGTGATTAGGAGGTGGTGAGGGTGGTGGCGGTGGCAGTGGTGGAATGATGGTGAGTTGTGGTGGCAGTAGAGTAATAGTGGTGCAATGTTGGTGGTGTAGTGGTGGTAGTGTGATGGTTATGGCGTGATAGTGGTTGTGGTGGGCAGGGTGGAATGCTAGTGGTGGTGGTGAAGTGATGGCGGTGGAATGACAATAGTAGTGGTGGTATATAGGTAACGGTGATAGTGGTGGTGGCGGTGTGGCAGTGATGGTGGTGGCAGTGATGGTGGTAGCAGCATGGCGACAGTGCAATGGTGGTGGTGGTGGTTGTGGTGGTAGCCACCGGTGCAATAGTGGTGGTTGTGGTGTGGTGGTGGTGGTGGTGGCGGTGTGGCAGTGGTGGTGGTAGCGGCATGGCGGCAGTGCAATGGTGGTGGTGGTGGTTGTGGTGGTAGCCACCGGTGCAATGGTGGTGGTTGTGGTGTGGTGGTGGTGGTGTTTGTGGTGGTGGTGGCGGTGTGGTGGTAGTGGCATGGCAGCAGTGCAATGGTGGTGGTGGTGGTGGTGGTGGTGGTGGTTGTGGTGGTAGCCACCGGTGCAATGGTGGTGGTTGTGGTGATGTTTGTGGTGGTGGTGGCGGTAGCAGCATGGCGGCAGTGCAATGGTGGTGGTGGTGGTGGTGGTGGTGGTGGTGGTTGTGGTTGTAGCCACCGGTGCAATGGTGGTGGTTGTGGTGTGGTGGTGGTGGTGCTTGTGGTTGTGGTGGTGGTGGCAGTGTGGCAGTGGTGGTGGTGGTAGTTGTGGTGGTAGCGGCATGGCGGCAGTGACGGTGTAATGGTGGTGGTTGTGGTAGTAGCGGCATGGCGGTTGCGGCAGTGCAATGGTGGTGGTGGTGACGGGGGCGGCGGAGGTGTGATGGTTGATTGTAAGCACATAATTGAATTGACAGTAAGTAGCTCAAAGCTACTTAATTTTTATCATTTTTTTAGCCTACATTTTAAGTGGTACTTAATCTATTAAGTAACATAAAATGTGGTTATCAAACCTACTTAATTACTTATTACTTAATTGATTCAGTTTTAAGTGTTGAATATGTGTTATCAAACAAGGCCTTATACTGGATTTTAATCAATTTCTAATAAGCAGAGGATAAACATTTCAGTACTTTTCGGTTGGATTCCTTTAATTTTATTTTGCTGTTTTGGTTTAAATTGTGACAGTTTCCCTTATATAGAAGTTAAAACCAGAAGCAATGGACTACAATCAAGATGGAGCCAAGGGTCGATGGTTGTTGCTGCCGGCACTGCAAGGATGCAAGAAAATGCTATACTATTTTGGAGTTTTTTTATACTTCTTGCCAACTAAACTCTATAATCGCAGTTACCAGCTAATTTTTTAGTCGAAGTCCCTGACCACTCAGTTATCAAAAAAACCAATGAAGTTATGAGAGAAAGGTGAAAATCTCTCTCTCTCTCTCTCTGAGAAAAAACGTAGCCGCCTCTTCCTTCCTCTCCCTCGCCCTAGGGCTTTCACCACTGTTATGCAGCAGTGGGAGGAGAGGCTTTACCCTTGATAGTTATGCTTTTCTCAATGGTAGATTTTTTGCTTTCAATAACTCCTCCTTTTCATTGAGGGTTCTCTCTTTATCTCACATCTGAGAGTTTTTTATGTTTTTTTTTTGTGTTATCCCCTCTTTTCCTTTTCACGGCTTTCCTTCATGACCGACCACTCCTCCGTATAATTCATGGTTGTGGTTCTGGTTAGCATCTCAAGGTCGTTGGAGATTCGTGATGTGTGGTTGTGGCCGCAGTGGTTCTTCTACTTGTGACCACGGCAAGCCCAAGATATTTAGGTGCTCTAGGCCTAATTATCAATGGTGCCCCTTTATATTTTCACGATTAAACGCTAAAAGTAGTCAAAAAATTTGTTTATATAATGATTTTAGGCTTAGTTTTCCGTTTGATTTTAGCAACCCAGTTGCTAAAGACATGGTTGATTTTAGCAACTGGGTTACTAAAATTCTTTGGAAAACTAGGCCATGTTGAACAATAAACACAAAATTTGAAAAAGAGGAATGGTTGGCTTTAGCTTAGTATTCGTGAGGATATGTTAATACCATTGTGCCAAATTATCACACTGGAAAAAGAAGTAACTGTTCTACTTAATTTAACTGCTCTGTTCATTAAACAAAAAATGCAATATTCAACGTTTAGAAATACATTTGTATCTAGATATTTGTGTCCCATCAAAAGTACCAAAGATGTTATGTATACCAAAGAAAGAAAAGTACAAAAGAACGAGAACATAGAAAAAGGAAGTAGGATTGTTTGTAGAGCCAAAGATGAAACTTTCATCAACAAAAGCAATAATTATGAGTTGTACTTCTCTTCTAGTGTACTAACCTAAGAACCCTTTTACCTGTACCGACGGAAATGTACCGACGCCGTTGTGGGTCCCAACCGGTCGAGCTCATACAGCCGTCTGATTGCCTCGGTTCCCGAGTGGGCCAATTTGAAATTCGATTTTGAAAATAATGAACGGCTCGGATCGACCGGTTGGACCCACAACGGCGTCGGCGACGCCGTCGGTACATGGTCTGTACATTTCCGTCGGTGCGAAAGGAATTACCGCTAACCTAAACATCATGAATAATCCTAAGATAAATATGGAAGACCGTATTATTATTGAAACGTATAAGACTAGACAGATCCATCATGGCATCAATGCACGTCTTCAAAAAAGTGTTTAGCAGCATCAGAAAAAAAAAAAAAAGAAAAAGAAAGGCTAGCAATGAATTCTACAATAGCCACTATGAGCACAACTAGGCCAAGTTGCAAACACAGAGCGTATACCCCATAAAAAGATTTATTGAGTTCTTTTTCAAAATACATGGTTGAGACTTGAGAGAGATACTACTGCATCTCTCATTTAAAGGTGTGAATTTCACTATTTCAAACCTCTTCAAAACTTGTCTATTATAATTTTCAATTATAATATTTTCTTTTTGGATGGCAATTATAAAATCTGGTATACGTAAGATAAACCTTATTTGATATATCTCAATTAATCATAGAATATAGATAATTTTATTTTATTTTATTTGGGCTGGAGTGAGTTGTTTCATTCAACGAGAGGCTAGAGTGAGTTGTTTTTATTTTGTTTGAACTCATTTCTATTGTGGGTTTGGGCTTACTTAGGCTAATGTTGTTAAATTAAATCGGGCTCTATTAAGTGTCTAATGATGTTGTCAAAACATTTTGTGGTGACGGGATTATGATTTCACAAGATGTTTTGATTGAGCGTTAGATTGGATAAATATGGAATCATAAAGTGAGGTCTGAATAAAATGAAATTGCGAACCCAAATTAAAGCTTTTCTACTTTGACCAATGAAACGTGGTGCCTTAATAAATCGAGGGGTACTGACGTTCATGTACAGATCATGTATTGATCGGTCTCTGAGACCTACTTGTGGGTTTCAAACGAACGATCCAAATCGTTCATTCAACCTAGAATAATTTTCCGAGAGGCTACTAAAAAAATCATCTCCATTGGACGCATGTAAGTGATTGATCAAAAACCCGCATACCATCGGAAAATGGTCAGTGCATACCAATCGGTACCAATATCAGCTTTGATAGGAGTAATAAAAACACTACGTGCGAGACCCTCCTTATCAATCATTAAAGGTCTTTTCAAAACTTAAAATACTTTGGGTGGTTTTACTTTTAGGAAGCTTCGTGGGTTATTGATGCTCTTTCCTTCGAAAATGAAGTTTTAATATTAAATTCATTGGAAAGGGCCATAAGTGCATTGAACCCATCAAACCAAGTCACTTTCATTCCAATATAGGAGTATCTAATTGGGATCTAGATTTGTCTCTGTTGAAAATCCAATTTTGCACTAACAAGGAGTCTCATTGATTAGTTTTTAATTAGTGCTTATCTGGCTTTATTTTTTTAAATCCTGAATAATCTGGATTAGTCTGGTTGGTTGATGGATTAAATTTTGCTCCTCACATTATTGATGAGTGAGCGGTTATAGAGGTCAAACTGAAATAAAGTAATCTATTGTGAATCCCATTAATCGGAGTGATGAGGGAACCAGGGCCGGCTCTGATGTTCATGAGGCCTAAAGCAAACTTTTTAAAATGGGACCTTCAATCTACTCTGTATAATTAAAAATACTAGGGAAAAGAAACTTCATATGAAGTCATTACAATTATTTGAGAGTATAGGTAGCCAAAATCGATAACCATTGCAATAATTCAATTTTTATATACGCGTAATTAGTTATTACTATATGGACCTATAAAAATGGGGGCCCTCAAATTTAGTAAAAAAATCGGGGCCCAAAAGCGGTGGTTTTACGACCTTTAGTTCAAAGCCAGCTCTGGAGGGAACTAATCGAAATGCGTGTAAATTGGCCGATACTCAAAAGAAAAAAAAAAATATATATATATATAGGGTCAGGATCCAGTCAGGACTCCCTGACTTTGTTAAAATCCGGACCTCCCTCTCCCGGCCATTTTCGGCCAAATGGTGGGGATCAAAAACCGTTGGATGTGTTTAAAATGTGTTTTCAAGGGCCTATGCAAAGATTCGGCAAAAAAAATGTTTTTGGAAGAGAAGGGCTTCATAGACAATTTTTCTTACAAACCGTAGGATATATATTTCATGAAAAAATGACGATTTTTTCGGATGAAGTTCTTACTCATTTTTTTGCCAAATAACAAAACATCAACATTTTAAAACATTATCAACTTCAGATAACCATGTATTTGATTAGGACGCCTAGTCCGTATTTTAAAAAAATTTTCGGGAGCAGTCATCTCTCTCTATATATATATATATATATATATAGGAAGTGTTTGTAATTCTAGAATATATATGAGGAAGTGTTTGTAATTCTAGAATAGACATGGAGAATCCTTTTGAGTCATTGCTTTTGTTTTTTGCTTTATATGTAGACTCATTTTTGTCTCATACAATAAGCAATCTGTGGCTTATCAACTTACAGTACTTTATTTGATTAGGACGCCTAATCCCTCTCTAATGACGTTTTTGGGACGCAGTCTTGTTATATTACAAAAATTATTGCCAAATAATATACAATAAGTCATCAACAGGCCTGTTAATTGTTTGAAAAGCCGAATAACCATGTACAATTATATAGGAGCTAGTAGTTTTTAAATTTAAAAAAAAAAAAAAAAAAAACATAAGATATTACATCCCTTAATAGACATGTGCATATAATGTATGTACATTTAGTATTTTGTTTTACTAAGCAGAGAAAGATTTTATTAATTAATGAATGAACCGATCACGTAAAAAGGATTAAAGATTTTATTTACATTTACTACTCAATGATAGAAGTCTATAAGAGAGGAAAATATTTTGGATTTATCCCACGAGTTCAACATTTGGAGCATAATTGAGTTAAATATTAGTCTTCAAAATATGAATAATAATAGTAGTAAAAAAAGAGTTATTATGTTCAAAAGCTAAAAAGAATTTACGAAGGCCAAAAATAATAAAAATAGTCGTTGAATCATTTTTTTCTTGAATTTTAAAGATTTCTCTCGTTGAGACAAATACAAAAAAACTAAAATATTTTGACCATAACTAGAAAATGAAGTTCACTCAGCGCTAAAAAGTCAATAACTTCAAAAATAATTAATTTGGTACTCCAAAGTCTCTCTTAGCCTCTTAGGTAACTACAATCGGTTTTCGCTCTTGCAATGTTGATCTTGAATTGAAAGTCAACCAATAGAAGAGGGAAATAACGTTTTTTTAATAAAAAAATAAAAATCAATGGTTTATCGGTGAAGAGATTCTGGTATGAATCGAGTTTTTTTTTTTTTTTTTGAAAATGTCAAGGTATCATATCATAAGCCATCCGGCACCGATTACAACGAAAGATCATGAAAATCAAACCAAACCACTAACAAGTGAAAAGAGAACGGCAAAGAGCAAACTAGGCCACCGACTCGCAGGCACACCTGCCTAAGCAGACCCGACACCTAGGGGACGGAATGATGAGCCCATTTCAGTCACTAGCTGAGAGAATCCCAACGGACTCCCGACTCAAACCATAACACAATACAGCGCAAAGTAATCGAGAACAAAACAGTATGAATCGAGTTTATGATCATCGATATAGTCAAAAATTCAATCCACGTGTTAAGATTGTAGATATATCATGTGTAATTTGTTGTCTAATTGAATACGCAAAATATGTTATCCATAGCATTTTTCCTATATGTTTACGTGACTTACAAAAATTTTAAACATCTGGTCCATAAGTACCTGGGTAAGCCTATAACCAAATTTGTATGTACCAGAAAACACTGCTAGAACTGGCCGTCAGCTTTGATATTATATAGCACCGGCCAACCAGCTGCAAGTAGTGTAATTCTCATATTTTTCTTTCCATTTTTAGAAGGTCAAAATACAAATTTTTTTTTTTAATCTTCGTCATCTCATGTATGCAGAACTTACTAAAAGAATTTTGTGTGAGGAATTTAGCAACTGAATTGAAAATTAATTTACTTGTTTTTAAGTGAAAATGATAAAACAAATAGCAAAGTAATTTTGCTATCCACGTTGCCCCGACGACATATTAAATACTAAGTCGCACAAGGTGATCGGTGATTTTTTAATTTAAGAAGTTATTAGCAGCGTTTAGTGATATTTATCCGACGCGAATATATGGTTGACTTTATGTGATGACAAGTGTTACGTACTTGACCTTCTAAACATGAACCGAATTCACGTCATAGGAGGTAGTGTTTTTAATTAGAAAAAAATAGAGAGGTTAATTTGTCTAGCTATTAAATTTTCTTGATCCTAGTACAAGTCAAGTTGGTTTTATTAAGTTAAAACAAACTGACTTGTTTTACTTTTTTTCTTTCATATTTTCATTAATATTTTTTTATTTCTCATTTGTCTTGGCGAAAGAGATCGCAAAAGTGAAATGCAAAATTGAAGATAAATATTTACTACAAAAAAACACAGTCAATTTTCTTGTTTTTAAGTGAACTATGTATATTTACTACAAAAAACGAACCTTATGTGATATCATCAATGGCGCAAAATACTTTCACTATCCAACGAAAACTCACCGTACACGTTTCCCAACAAATTGAAAACCAGTTTTTAAAGAGGCGCACGGCTTTTTGTGATAATTATCGGGCGTCGAATATCTGACTTTATCTGATGACAAGTGTTACTTGACTTTTTAACGTAACGCAAATTCAAGTATGAAAATTAGTGTATTTGAATTAAAAAGAGAGGTTAATTTGTCTATCGTAATACATGAGGGATTCATCTGCACTACGGAGATTCTTGGCTTAACTTAAGCCAATTGACTTCTTTTTCCTTATTTTTAAATCTTCATTAATTACGATTTAATCTCACAAAAGTAAAACACATTTTGTCAAAAATAGAAATTTATCAAAGAAAATAAAATCCAAAATAACATATTTTAGCTTCTTGCTTTGAGTTTCCAGATTTTTTTCAAGTTCGTTTATATATGTTTCTTAAAGCCGGGGCGTGCTGTCCCTTAAAGGACGGCATGCATGCTGACCCATCCGATCACTATCCGTGCTCAGCGATCAACGACCTAAATCAGTTTGGTAATGAATGGTGAATTTCTCGCGTCTAGACAAATTAAATGTGCTAACAAAATTAGGCCAATCCAAACTCGCGCTAAATGCAAATAATAACGAAATTAATTTAGGAGTATGTTATATATATTTACAAGAGCATATAAATACTTTATCTTTGGTAGGATATAACCTGGAGTGTAAAACAGGACAATCAGTAAATAAGTTTTGTTGTAGTACCATTTACATTGACTTTAAAATCGAAAACCGCCCATGTTTTGTCGTATTGAATTCCGCAATTCTCCCATTTGACTTATGACTGTCATAATCATAAAACGACATTTGTTAACTTGTTAAGGAACAATTTGATGCTAACTAAAACCTACTGCCGGATGCAGTTGCGGCTACTGACAGGCATTAAAAGCATATAGGAGTGGTACATTTTTTTTCCCTGATAACTTAGGTATTTGGGTCGGGTCACGTGTACCTCGATTCATTCTCGGAGACTAATTTTGATTGAGCAATCCCACCGCATACTATGAGGAGGCGTACTTAAAGATTGGCTCAATATATAAGAGTACGTTAGCATTTAAGAAGTTTTGAACCTGCCTCGAATCTTAGACCTCGACTACTAGAATATCGTTTGTGGCTTGTTTGGGCAATTAAGGTTTTGGTGAATTAAGAATAAAGTGGGCAAGAGGTTATGCTGGTTGTGTTTAGTTAGATAGTTTAGTTTAGTTTTGATGATGTCAGTAGGTGTAATGAGTGGAGAGAGATAGAGAGAGAAATGATGAAAATGATTGTGTCATCAAAACTAAAACTAAAATTAAACAGGTAAACGAACAAGACCGATGTTATCAAAACTAAAACTAAAACTAAACTGGGAAACAAACAAGACCGCTATAATACCATACAGGGGCAGTGTCGGCCCCATACAGGGGCAAGGGGGGTCAAGCGACCCCACTGGACTGAAATTTCCTACTGCCGTGTATATAATTTTGGGTATTTTGGTAATTTTGCCCCCATACCGTATAGATTATTTTCTAATCTTGCCCCAAGTAACAAAAAATAAATATAACTATGCCTAAATAATTTTTCCGGATCACCTCCAATCTTTTCCTTTTTTGGGTGGTCCTAGAACTTTTTACACCCATTGCTTTTGCCTTTTAACTGGTCTCTCTATACACGGTCATAGATATGCAACTTCAAGAGCTTATCAATCGTTTTAATGAGGTGAACACTAAGTTGCTTATTTGTGTTGCATTTACACCCATTGCTTTTGCCTTTTAACTGGTCTCTCTATACACGGTCATAGATATGCAACTTCAAGAGCTTCGTTAAGTGTTCTACATGGGTCATAGCATATCTACCGTGTAACCAATCCGGAAACAAAAGAGTGAACCTAACATCAGATAAGAGTAGGGCTGCAAACGAGTCAAGTCGAGCTTTATAGTGTTCGAGCTCGTCTCATTTGCTTAACAAGCCCAAAGCTCAAACTCAAGCTCAAGCTCAAGCTCAGCTCGGTCGTAAACGAGCCGAGCCAGACTAATTTATTTAACGAGCCTCTTTAAACGAGTTTTTGTGAGCTCAGCCCAGCTTTTGCGAGCTCAGTTCAGCTCGTTTAGTAAACGACCCCAAAACTCGAGCTTGAGCCCGGTTCAATTAATAAACAAGTCGAGCCATAACGAGTCGAGCCGTGAACTACTCGCGAGCAACTCGGCTCATTTGCAATCCTAGATTCCACTAACAAAAAACTGTTTTTTCTAAACACCGAGACATGTCATTCTCTCACAACACATCACATAAAAAACCGTGAAAAACTAGTTTTTTCAAAAAACTGAGTTAGTGGAACCTGTATACATAATTCCTCTTCTCTTCTCTTCTCCGTTTGTCAAATGGACCATTGAATGAAACCTGGATACATAATTTCTACCCGGGAAAGACCTAAATGTAACCTCTATTCCAAATTTATTACGTTACAGTCTAATCACATGACAAAATGGTTTTGAAGACGATAAATGTCAAGTTGTCAACTAATTACCTTGTACTAGAAGATACTTCCCTTAAAATATACAAATTACTTTGGGGTTTTAGCAAAGTTGATACATATTTCTTGGCCAATATTTGCCCTTGTGTTGCATTATTGTTGCTGTCCTGTTGTTAGTCAACATATCAATACGCAACGTCTCATGTATTTACAAATTTCAAAAAAATGCCCTACTTATCGAAAAAAAATTTAGTGGTCCTAGGACATCACATGACGGTGTCTCAACACTCTTTCTCCACTGCACATTTATAATTATGGGGATCGGGAACGTGTTCCATTAACAAAAAAAAACAGTTTTCTTCAAAGACCGAGACAGATCATTCTCTCACAATACATCACATAAAAACCGTGAAAAGTCTGTTTATTCTAAAAACACTCTTAACTGAACACCCCCTGAACCTACATAATTGTGTGGTAGAAAGGATGTTGGGACACTACATGATTATGCCCAAAGAACGCTACTAAATAATTTTACATGCGTTGAATTATTGGTCAGAACTTCTGGATTAAAAATGAGAATACATAAAAGCAGGAATCAGTTCAAATGAAAAATACATAAAAACAGGAAAGAAAAAGAAAGTGGGTCAGTAGTTTTTAGTGTCCAGTTACAGAAAGATCCTGGGGCAGATCTACCTTTATACCAGGGTCACGTGCACCCCTGAAACTTCAATTATAACACTTGGATCCCTATAGAGTTGCAATAGATTTCATTTATTCCCCTCAAGCATTGTATTAGTGCCCCTTGTTTTTTCAAAATTATCAAATCAATCACTCTTTTAAGTCCAAAGAGTAAATGTAATCTCTCCATCAACGTGCTTAAGTTCTCTATATGGAGTAGCTCATTTGTGTCTTACTTGATTGAATTACGGTTATTCTTTTGTAGATAATCTACTGATTATAATTGCGTCCTTAAAAGATAGGACTCTTGATTACTAACGTAATAGTACGCTTTTGATTTCTTCACGTTAATGCATTAGTTGTAAGAAACAACAATGCTACGTACCCAGAAAAATTACACAGAATTTATCCAAAAAAGAGTAATGAGTGGCTCAGATTCACTTGGGAGTGAATTTCACCCACTCATTGCTGTTTTCTGGGCAAATTCTGTGCAGCTTTTCTAGGTACTTAGCATTAATGTGTAAGAAAACTAGTTTTAAGAATTGAAACTTGGATTGAAAGTAATATATATTGTGTGAACAAAATAAACTTATGGTCAATAAGTGCCCCTCATGTGTTAATTTTCTGCATCCGCTACTATTGATACCCCATATATATTGTATTATTTTCAATGAGAGAATATAGAAGTTACTAACACACACTACACTTAGTATCCCTTGTTAGAAATATTGTTCCATTTCGCTAGTTTGTACTTGATAGGTGCCGAAAAGCACCCGTTAAACCTTGTTAACTCGCACTTTGTTTAGCTATTTCGGTTAGTTTTTTATTAGCGTTTGTTGGTAAATGGTGTTACAGGTGCCGAGTGCCCAAAGACGTGGAAAACATGCTTTGGAGTGGTCTAGAAGCGTCAAGGATGCGAAGAGGATCAAATTTGGACCAACCGGCAAAATTTGGGTACGATGGTCCGGACCACGCATTCCCCGTCCGGACCATGGTCTCCGCGAACTTTAGAGAGTAATCTGTACCCGTAGTCCGGACCACCCTTTTCCCCGTCCGGACCATGGTGTCGGGATTTAGCGTTTTGACTAGTTTTTATGTAATTTTGAGAGCCCTAAGTATAAATAGCCTAACCTAACATTGTTTTAGGGTTCCCAACTATTGTGAGAGGCTACTTTGAGAGAGAAACTCATTGTTCTTCATGTTCTTCATGCGTTCTTCGAATCAAAGCTTGTCGATCATCACCATGTCCAGCGAAACCCCTTTTCTAGGGGGAGGATGAAGCTCTGCACCAAGTAACCTTGTTTTTCTGCATAGATTATGGTTATTATTTGGATCGGATTATATATTAAGAACTCGATTTCATATGATCAATGAAATCATGGTTTTATTCTTCCAATCAATTGAGTATTTGCATTCATGTGTTCAAATACCGTAAACATATAATTGTTTTCATTGGTGTGATTGGAGTTCTGAGATGGGTTATGCTCGTAAGACGGATCGTGCCGCGATAGTGAGACGGTCCGTGCTATGGGATAGTCCATGCCTTTTAACAATCTCTATATTTTCTTGATGATTACCGTTAGGGTTTGCAAGCCCTAGCGATAATCCTTTGCGATTCGAATATTAATCATGTCTATGCGGTGCTTGGTTATGCGGTAGGAATGGATTCTAAACCCTAGATTTTCTTCCCAAATAGTTTCACATCTTTAATTATTGCGCTCTTTAGTTCAATTATTTCACAAACAATCAAACCACTTTTTACCGAATTAAATTGGAAATTCATTGGAATTAACGCAACTCAGCCAATTTGTCTCCGCGGATCGACACTCGGACTTAGCCATTATTCAGTCTATTCTTTTGAGTAGTAGTTAATTCTAAGTAATTATAAATATATTTTTGACTCGGCACGACACGATCAGTACTCTCCTCTGTTGCTAAAACATACTTCACTATGGAAAGACGTGTAATTTTTGAATCACAAAATATTACTCTATGAATAGTTTTTAAAATTTATGGACATCAAATTAATAGTGGAGTATTTTTTAGGAACAGAGGAAGTTCTAAAGTATTCGAGACCAATACGAATTCGTCTTTAACACATTAATTTAAGGACGTCAATTTTTCAATAGATTTTTAAAGGCCACCACCCAACTCGATTAGGTTTTTTAACGTCACATAGTACCTATATAAAATGTCAACTTACTAATTAGAGGAGCATCTGGTACGGAGTTTGAACTTCAATTGGTCAACAATCAATGTAAAATCCAAAACATATTTATCATACATCATAAAGTTTTATTTATGTTATCATGAGAGAATTAGATATGTGTCAACGCATTAGTTGTATCAGTAATATTGTACAATTATTTTGCGGCTAACAATTAACCACCCCTTAACAAACAAAAATAATTATTATACCCATGTTGGAAAGTGATTTAAATTTTTGGGAGAAGAATTTGGTTGCCGAGCGGGTAGGGGTGGCATGGTGCCAAACGTGCATTTCGACCGTTCAAAAGTGTTTTAGACGGCTAGATTTCTCTCTTTAAAATTTGGACGGCCGAGATGCACACTCGACACCACGTCACCCCTACCCGCTCGGCACCCAAATTCTTCCCTAAATTTGCAGTATCTTCAGATAAACCCCACGGACATGATTAAAGAAAATTCATGTTCGAATAAAAAGTGGAATCCAATCTTTTTTTTTTTTTTTTTCAGAATTTATATTGCACTAAGTAAAACAATAAGTACTTGACATCTTTTGTTTGAATTGATGGGAATCCGAAGAAATATCTTAATGTTCTATTCTAATAGTAATTCTTGTGATATGAGGTAAAACATATTGCCGTACATTTTATGAAGAGATTTTATAAGAACAAATCTTGAAAGAATCATCGATGAGATTTTTCTTAATTTTTTTTCTCTAATGTGTTTTTGGCATAATTTTATTACCTTATTGGTTTTGGTAAGATCTTATTACCTCTTAGTTTTGATTTGTATATTTTATTAGCAAGTTTAATTCCTACATAAATAAGGATTTCTTTACCTATATATAGATAATGATGTAACCCTTTTTCAGAATTCATTCACCAGTCAACAAAATTCAGAGTTCTCTGTATATTTCTTGTGCGAAAGGTGTTTATTTTTTTTGGATTTGAAAGCTTATCTCTACGAACGATAGCCAAGTCACCCGTCTACCAAAATATATCTAATTGTCTTTTTGCTACAACATTGCGTCATCACAAAATTAAAGATTTTCACCCTTTCGATGCAATGAAAAGTTTCTAGGTGCGAAAAATTTACATTTTAATTCCCAAGGGTGTTAGAGCTTGTTTGGTAGACAAGTTTTCCTATTTTCAAGTTCTCCTTTTTACATTTTGGCTGTTTGGCTAACAAAACCTAGAATACATTCAGGCAAAACACATTCTCCAAATTTAACAATTGGTGCAAGAACTCAAAATACAGAGCTTTCTCATTCTACTTCTCGTTTTCTTCTTCTAGCCCACTTTGCAAAATGCATTCTGCGCATTTCTCTCAAACACTCCTACCAGATTCAAAATACATTATGACCATAATCCAAAACGTCGAAGAGTCAAAACGTTGAAAATGAAAAGCTAAAAATAATGAGGTGTTTGGGAGCCTACTTTTCAGTTTTTCATTTTTCACTTTTTGTAATTTTGTATTATGGTCAGAATGTGTTTTGAATTTGAGAGGAGTGTTTGAGAAAAATTGTGCAAAATGCATTTTACAATAGGATTATGGTCAAAATGAGATGTAGAAATGAAAAAGGAGCTCTCCACCTCTTTTTTTGTTTCTTGCTTAGAAAGTTCAAAATGGAAAACGAGTCATGAGGGAATGAGTTCTGGGTGTTGTCTCCCAAACACCCAGAATTAGAAAAAGAGAATGGGAAAAGCCAAAAAAAATGGCGGCCAAACACCCCTTAAGTCTCCCAAACGGATCCAAAATGAAAACGAGTCATGTGTGCAACCACGACGCGACATCGCCGACATCGTTCTGACGGTCGAAGACTTCCGCCGCGTAGAGCTCGTTGAGTTGAACAAGTGTACCAAAAATCAACTCTATCGGATATCGTTTAGTGTGTAATTGAAACACATATAACTTGAAAACAAATTAACCCTAATGGATCCGAAACACTGGATCAAAACTATTGAATCCATTCTTTTCAAATTAAATGTGTTCCGATGAGGCACTTAACGATATTCGATCGAATTGATTTTTGGTACACTTTTAGTACTTGACAAACTTTACGCGGTGGATGTCTCCCATTGTTGGACGATGCCACTGCCGCACCGACAGTGGTTGCATAACACTCCTGAGTCTCTCCCAAACACCCCCTTAAAGTCTTGAGAACTTCGGTCCAAAGGACGGTCCAGTCCTCTTATTTTTTTAACCCTTACACATTTTTGTGATCGAGACCGTTCAAGTTGAGAGTCATCGAAGAAACTAAAATTTATTTTTCTTAATAAATAGCTGGTCCAAAAATATATTTAATGGTATTCGATCACTATTATTTTATTTTTTTTAATGTAATTGATGTTTTCAACAAGTTCTTCAAAATAAACTATTTTGAACGAAAATAAATGATTTTGATTGGCAACTGAACTTTGACAAGGCACATGCCGGTCTGGAAGAGCGGGTGGTGATTGGCCCAAGGAGAGTGCCCCTGGTGATCCCATCTGACCTGTTCAAAAGTGGTTTTGGACGGCCCAGATTTTTCTATGGAAGAGTTCCAGATTTTTTCATGAAAGAGTTCATGGAAAAATCCGGACCGTCGATTGCCGAGATGGACGGCTCGGATGCGATCACGAAGGACGCTCTCTAAGAGCGATCACCAGCACCCCCGGATCCATGAGGGTCCTTTGACAATCAACAAACTGAATTAGTTATTACGCTGTATGTACTCTTTTAGTTAATTTGGTTTTGTTTTCTGTCTTTCCTGTTTTTATTTTACCATTTTCAGTTATATTTGCTTATACTCGATAGCATTTGATTAATGAATTTATAGCAAAAAAAAAAAAACTGCACTAAAAAAAAGTCAAACAAGGAAACCGGACAAAATCATCTTCCAAGTGGAAACCAAAAATTCGGAAATAAACCGTTCCCACATGATAACCCCAATCGGAGCCCCATTGTCCACTACTGACCTTTTTATTAAATCTGAATCTTCAAAGATTTGAAATCCTAAAAGGGCGAGAATGATTTTGTTCACCCGTCGAAGGAGGCTAAACGTCATTCTCACTTTGATTGGTAGAAAAAATATAAAATAATTTTAATAAGTGAATTGGTCCTGTGGACCTTGCCCAATTTTCACTAATCAAAGTTAGGATAATGTTCACACTCTTTAAATGAAGGTGAGCAAAAATTGGACTCGAAAAGAGGAGAAAGAGAAAGAGAAAGAGAAAGAGAAAGAGAAAGAGAAAGAAAAAGAGCCGTTTAGAGAGAGGAGAACCCCAGGGGCCAGGGGTAGCTCTTGCGACAACGGGAAGAAGAGTTGTAAACTTAGACATCCAAGTTCGAAATTTGTTAACCTCTTGGGCCAGGGAGCAAGAGAGAAATCTCTTGTGAATCAGCTAGTTCCGGCTGGTTGGCTTGCCTTTGATAGATTTTTTTTTTTGTCATTCGGTATACATTAGTGGGGCTTAGCGGGGGAGTCAATGAGTTAGTCCAAAGAGGGTCTAGAAGCTATCCATAGCCCTAATCCCAAACCAAACGCGCTAGTTTGAACTGACTTTTTTTTTGTCCCTGCCTCCTGTGGGAGAATTATACTAAATTGAAAATCACACATTAAAATTTAGTTTGAACACTTTTTTTTTTGTCAAACTGTACGAGAGTACAAATATGAATTATACTAAACTGAAAACACACACATGCAGTGGGGAGATTTGAAACAAAATTCACGTTCACTATAAGATTAACTAAACTAATATCCGCATTAAGAAGAAAAATAGCACAACTATTAAAATGAGAGAACTCAGAGAAACGATCCACACAAACAGGTGAGAAAATTCAAATTTGTAACTTCCTAGCAAGGAGAAATTCTTAAGAGAAAAAAAGAGAAAGAATTAGACGGCCGAGATCGCGCTTGACACCAGGTGACCGTGCCAACCTGAGACTAAAATTGTTGTCCCTAGTGAGATGTAGAGAGTGATGTAGAGGTGACCGTGCCAACCTCCGGCCTTCACCTTAAAAAAAAAAAAAAAAAAAGAAATAGAAAAAGAAAGAAGAAGAGACAGAGGGTGAGAGAGAGAAAAGCAGGTCACAAGTGGGGAGCGGGGCCAGTATATAAAAACACTCTGCTTTGGGTAAAGTCTGTGTGTGAAGCTGTTGGGAGTGGAAAAAGCTGTGTCGCACTATTTTCTCACTCATCCCCCCCTTCAATCTATCGCCCATTTCCAATCTACAAAATCCTCTCCTCTTTCAGTTTCAGCTGTCGATCTTTCATCTCTCCTTCTCTCTCTCTGTTGATTCTTTTGGAATGATCTTCGAGAGAATAGGCATGGAGGCTCACGAATCTGAACTTTATAAAATCCCCTTCATTTGAAAATCGATTCAATTACAGGTACGTAACTGCTGCTTGTTTCGAATTTCTAAGCGTGAAAATGTTCTGTTTTTAGGTCAATTTTTTTGTCTTCAAATTTGGTTGCTTTCCTAGAAAATTGGAGTAGAAGAGGCAAAAAAACAGGGCTTTTGTTCGTTTGGCCTAAATTAATTTGTCTCAAAACAGTAGTTAATTTAATTTTGTTTGGGGTCAAAATTTGGGAGCAAGGAAACAGAAAAGGATTAATAAAAATGAACTAAAGTTGTAAAAAGTTGACGAAACTAAAAGCAAAAAAAGCGAAAAAGATATAGTTCCTTTTTTTTTTTTTTTTTTTTGTCTTTAGCGATTTTCCCCCTATAATTAATCCAAAAAACTTGACGTAAATTTAATAAATTAAGAAAAGTAAAAATTATGAAAAGACCGAACAAAAAATACCAAAACAATAATTTAGCGAGACCGGGCCTATTTATATGATGTCATTTTGGTTTCCGATAAGTATGACAATGTTTAGTTTGCCTAAGCAACGTGTTTAATTGGTCAGATTTTGCATTGTTGTTAATCATCAATTTTTCGGCCTCAAAACAGGTTGTTTTGTTGAAGGTAAGAAAATAGGTTCCTTTAAATAAATTTGCTGATTTTTCTTCACACAGTTAAACAAGACACTTGAGGGCCAAAATTTTAGTGTTGCATAGGTAGGGGTGGTAAATCAAGCCGATTCAAGCTCGATTTGAAAACTTAACGAGCTTCTGTTTAAGCCTTATAAGATGAGCTGAGTTCAAATGAGTTTTAATCGAGCAGAACACAAGCTGATCTTGAGTATCTTGGGTTTTTCTAGACCATAAGCCAAATGTGCTGCGTAGTAGCTTATTCGAGCTTGATTTGAAACCTTAACGAGCTGTGAAAAAACATTTAAGTTCTGTTTGTTTATGTAACAAGCCGATCGAGTGAACATGTGCTCGAACTCAAGTAGCTTGTTTCTTGTAGCAGCCTTATGCATAGGTTTTGCATTTTATTTTCTCGCTTTTCTCTTTTTTTCTCCTGTTTTTAGTTAATGAGGGAATTTTCAGAATGAAGGAGAAAATAATTTGATTTTGTTCATCACGTTGTTTTATTTACTGCGATTCCTTGTTAAGTCAACAACTTTTATTTTTGGTGAATTATTTTGTTTGCACCGAATGGGACGATCTTAGTTATTATTGTTACACCTACCTGACATTAATTGGTTTTATGGCTTCAGGTTTTATGTTCAAGTTGACTTTGCAAATAGAGATCTTGTGAGTTTGGCTTCTTTGAAGTATATGTATTCCATTTGAAAATTAGTATTTTGAAGCAAAGGTTTTTCACTGCCCTCAGAAGGAAAATTTGGATCTGAAGCATATAGTTTACCGATTTGCTGACTTTTCGCTTAAACTCATGGAGAACTCATGTGAAACATTTGGAAACAAAGCTTTCTCCACTGCTCCTTGCTATCTTTAGACGTCTCCTGTTACATAAGTTTTGGTTCTTGAAGAAGGGTCCTAGCGATGACTTCCACGGGCCCACCGATAAAACGAAGAGCAGGTTTGCGGATAAAACAGGCTGGGAGAGGAACATATCGAGCAAGTTAGTTAGGGTTTTTGTAATAGCTTGGCTTATTTAAGTATTTGATCTACTGGACTTTATTGTTTCTGGAAAAGTTTAGTTATGGGGGCTTCCCCTCTGAGCCAGTTCCTGCTGAGTCTTTGCCAGAGTTCTCATTGGAATTACGCAGTATTTTGGAAGGTTCAGCAAGAGAACGAGATGTAAGTTACTTGACTTCTTTCTAAGCCCCTTTCTTTGTGAAAATATGTGGAAACAGAAGTGCTTATATCTGAGGTTTAGCCTTTTCCTGGGTTCATAGATTTAGTGAATAATGATTTACTTATTCTAAAGCGTTTTGTTGAGAATTAGGTTCTAGACTTCCTTATATGTAGCAATCATTTTTGGATAAGTTAGTAAATTTTCTCTTCTTTTGTGCCACTTTATGTTAGGGATAGAAGGAAATCCACGCCGTATGTGTATTGCCCCAATGAAATTGGCTCTGTTGGGTAGTTGCACTCTTGAGTTAGTTGGTTGGCATCAATCATAATCATGTCTGCCTAGAATCTTTTTGTTGAATGGGAACTTGTTGTTTCAAGTGTCGCCAGCTCCGTGCCACTGATTGATTGCGATCTAATTAGGGTGTTAGCTTAATAAGTTCTGCCTTTCCAATTAGACAGTTGTTTGTTTGTGTGAAAAGCTGCAAGGATTACTGCGGTCCATAGTAAGCTCACTCTTATGTTATTTTCAACGGCGGAGTTGGTGTTGGACATATGTGCTCACTCTTATGTTATTTTTAACGGTGGAGTTGGTGTTGGACATATGTGCCATGTTAAGTATTAATCAGTTCATTAACCTGATCTGTCCTCCCCTGTTGCCTGTTCTGGAATGCATCTCTGGCTTAACACATTTCTGTGTCCATAGAGCATCAGTTAGATTGCCATGTCAACTGTCCATATTAAGCCAGCTATTTTGTGAGAAATAATGTGCTCAGCATATCACTTAGCTAAAAGGAAATGTTTGACTTAGATCTCTTTAGTGTTATCCTGCTTAGTTGGATTGCCTTACGCATATAATTTAATTTGTCTACGTAATTTTTCTTTCTGCGATAAGCAGACACTTTGGATGATCTATACAAGCTACCGATATTGATATAACTGTTCTTTCAGGCTTTTGACATGGGAAGATGGATGCTATGATCATCCAAAACTGAGAGGAACCACTGAAAGCATACCTGATGATATTGGCTTCAGTGGATCCAACAAGATAGTATCTTCTTGTTGGGGATCAAGTGGACATGATTGTCATTTAAGTGAATATACAATTGGGCAAGCTTTGGTTGATTTGGCAGGTGTTCAGTATCGATTTGGAGAAGGGTAAATTCTTGTGCTTGACGCATGTTATTTCAATCCCATACTTGTTTTACTTACTGTTCAGTTCAATCAAATTGTCAAAAAGGAAGTCATGGCCTGAATAATTATAGCAGTTAATGTTATGGTGTTTAATATCCTTTACTGAGCTTCAAGAATTCAAGTCTGAGGCAAACACCACTGAGCAAGGAACCTTGTGAACGATCAGTTGATTTTAAAATGCATTTTATTTCTTGTTTTCTCAGTCACTCTCACCGATTTTATTATCCACAAGTAAGCGTAATTGATAGTAATACTTTAAAATGGAGCAGGGTTGTTGGTGAAGTGGCATATACTGGGAACCATGGCTGGTTTTTATGTGAAGATATATTGCCCTTTGAATTCGACTCCAAGGTGGTTCCTGAGGTGAGTATGCTGATGACATTATTACGTAACTAGCTCAGATTCTGCCAAGTGTGAAATGACAATAGCCCGTAGTCCTGCTAGTAGTGAGCTGATTATCTTACCAATGTAATTTTCTATTGGCAGTTTCCATATGAATGGTTAGTTCAGTTTGCTGCGGGTATCAAGGTAACTATTAGTGCCATGGATTGACCTCCATATATTTTGAGTGTGAGATCGTTGACTGGATGAACAATGAATTGGCTTTTCTTTGCGAATAATGTCTTAATTTTCCCTGTAATGTTCATGCAGACAATTGTGTTGATACCTGTTGGTCCACATGGAGTTTTGCAACTTGGCGCATTGGAAACGGTGTGTTTTCCACTTTCATCTCATGTGTTTCCGTATGCATTGTCCTTTGTTTCCCCTTTCATTATGCAATGGAGACATAAGGATGCCATAGCCATACTGTTTCATCATGGTTTTGACGGCGGCTATGTAGCACCGACACGGACATGGATACGCATGTACACTCCAACACATACATTTCAAAAAATTCGAGGGCACTACAAGTTGGGGGACATGTTTAATTAACATATATGTATACTATCATATGAATAAAAACTACAAAAATTAAGGCTCTAATTGTAAATACACAACACCACGTATTCCAGAAGTTATATTCATCATTATATCATTACACTAAAGTATTTCAACAATAAACATTTCATCATGTGTCTCTTTCTAACCAATAAACCATCTTCCGTCACATAAAAAGTAGGACTTCCCTAAGTTTTATTTAGATCCTACTATTTCATTTATCACCACCGACTTGTTTTCTGGAGTGTCCGTAGAACTTTTTAAAGTGTCTCCGGAGTGTCCAAATGGAGAATGTTGAGAGAAAATGGGACACTTCGAATTTGAGTGTTAAGACACATGTCCGGAGAGTGTCGGTGTCCAAAAAGTGTCCGACTCTGGTATATGACCTCCAACGAAGTGTCCGTGTTACATAGGAATAGGAGTTAGGATGGCAATGTGCTTGGTTTAGCCATGTTGAATGTTTACCGTGCTGGCTTGTTTCCCCTTGCAATCACTTCGCATGCTCCAGAAGTAACTTTTTACTCTCTCTCTCTTTTCTCTCTCTCTCTCATTTTTATGCATATAGTTTGGGTTTGCGTGATTACTTGCATTTGCATTTGGCTGTTCAAGTTGGTCTTATTTCTACCTTGTTATTCTTGTTGATACTTAAAAGGTTGCTGAGGATCAGGCTGTGGTTGCTTATATAAAGCATGAGTTCAATGCCTACAAGATTGGAACAGATTTATTACCTTTAAGCATGGAAGGTAGAGGTCAGATGTCATGTTCACTCATGCCTGCTCCCCTGGAGAACTTGGATGAGTTTTCAACCATTGATGTCAACCACATGAAAAGTGAAGACCCTAATTTTGGTTATGGAGTCAAATCAACAAATAACACTTTGCCAACTAATATTCCAACAATGCCAGTGTGTCTGGTTCAAGATCCACATCAAATACCTGGAGAAGAATCATTAGATATTTTCAAATGTATAGAGGAAAATGAATTCTGCTTCCAATCATTGGATTTCATGGAAGTATCAAAAGCACTCCATCAATCACTGCATGACATAGAATCGAAGATGATGGAGGATAGCATGGTTGAATTTTCGACTCTCGAAGAAGAATTACAAGCTTTCTCATGTTCTGCCAACTACAATATGGATATTTTTGGAGAACATGCCTCTTTAGCTTTGAACTCCTATTTTGATGGAAGTTTGATGCAACAAACTTTTGCAGACAATGATGCTGATAGTAGGGGTGATGAAAATGTGAACACTTTCTTCAGCTTTCCCATGGACTGCGAGCTCCACAAGGCACTTGGACCTGCTTCAATGGAGCAGGAGGCCACTGAATATTTATGGGACCCATCTCTTACAAATGAGAATGCATTTTGCAGTTCAAATAACATCTTGAATAAAGATCTCATCCATGGTGTTGAGGCATCAACGTGGGAATCAACTGAATGTTTTGCCAAAAGAGAAGATGCAGGACATCGGTCGGAAACCGTTGTTACCAATATGGATAGCTTGTTGAATGATGAGTCGTCTAACAATTCAAATGATATGAAGTTTTCTGTTGCATCATTGGGGCAGTTTGCTGCATCCAAGAAAGCAGAAAGTCAATCTCAAGAAGGTGCATTTGTGGAGGAGAAAAGGGTTCCATGGAGCTCTAAGATAACTTTGTTAGGTGCTAGGGCCCAAAATGCTGCTATTGAATCACCTCCCACTTCATTTGGGAGCATGATAAGCACATTGACTGAGGAGCAGCAACTGAAGAAAGGGTGTGGCAACATACAGACTAGGAAGGGGTCAAAGCTTTCTCATGCTGGAAAAGTAAGGGCCAGACCTGGTGAAAAGAAGAAGCCAAGGCCAAGAGATAGGCAATTGATCCAGGATCGGGTGAAAGAGCTGCGGGAGCTTGTTCCAAATGGCTCAAAGGTTAGTGTTTTTGAGGGTTTAACGTTTTTTTTTTGAAACTTCCAGTTCAAATGGGATGTAACTTTTTGTCTCTATCACTCTTTTTGGTATAATACCTTGCTTCTTTCTTTTGATGAACGCAGTGTAGCATTGATGGCCTCCTTGATAAAACGGTAAAGCACATGATGTTCTTAAGAAGTGTTACTGATCAGGCTGATAAATTAAGGCAATCCGTTCATCAAGTGGTAAGTGAATATTGTCCATATTATTAAGAGTTACTCTTTCCTGGTATTACCAATTTTGTATCTTTATGTGAACTGCCTGTTTTTTTTGGTCAGGTAGAATAACCTAATAGTACTTTTCTTGCACTTGAGTAAGAGTCTGTTGTCACAGAGTGCCACATTTGTAGGATTTATTGTTTTCTTTGAAAATTACAGTCAACATGAAATTTGCTTGGCCCTCTTATAGGTTTTTAATTCGGCAATGGCGGTGCACATATTGGATGTTTTACATTGTTTCTTGCCATAGAAAACAAAGGTTTGATTGAAGAAGTTAAAACGGTGTTACTGCTACCAAAATTGTGGCCAATGCAATCAAGGAATGAGTTTTGGTGAGCTGTAGCACCTCAGATGTAGAATATGAGATCTTTTTCTGATTCAATCAATTGGTTAATAGGCTTTTTTGTTTTGGTTGAACAAGTGTTGTACAAAATCAGTGCCTCAGATGTAGAATATGAGATCTTTTTCTGATTCAATCAATTGGTTAATAGGCTTTTTTGTTTTGGGTACTCTGCTTTTTTCACCGAGTCGAAGAGAAGCTAACTTAATGTGTAAATTGCGGGCTATAAGAGGTGGCATGACTAGGGGATGCAATTATGAAAAATCACTAAATACCTAATGGATGTCCCCATGGTAGCAAGTGACAATTGGTCACTGAAATCGCAGGACAAACTCCACGTAGCAATTTCTCTCTTTTTTAAAAAATAACAAAAAGGGGGGAACAGTCAATCTCGTGTTTTATGAAACGAGCTGTTACTATTGCTGAAGCGATTATGGCTAACTGTTACCAAGTATAACTCTGCAGTATGGTTGAGTTGTAGATCTATGAGATTTTGAGATATTTGCAACTTGGAATGCCATGTGCAGGCAATGGGTCGGAAGAATGTGAAATCATCTGATGCCAAGTGTAATCGGCAGAGTGGGAGAAGCTGGGCTTTTGAACTGGGAAGTGATGTTCAAGTTTGCCCAATAGTTGTGGATGATCTTGAAGACCCTGGACAAATGCTAATAGAGGTCTGATCTGTCGTCTTATGTTATGTTTCATCACCTTCTTATTCGTTGCGCGAACATAGCTTTACTTTTATAATTGGGATACGTGGCAGATGATTTGTGATGATCATGGGCTCTTTCTGGAAATTGCTGAGGTAATCCGTCGTTTAGACTTGACCATCTTGAAGGGTGCTATGGAGAGCCGAGGGAGCAACACATGGGCCCACTTTGTTGTCGAGGTAACCTTATAAGCTAATTCCGAAACCTGCACTTAAGAAGACATTCGCCTGCCCTGAACATTTTAGGCCTTATCGAAGAAAAATTACTAAAATAAATTTGTAGAGAATGGTTTTTTTTCATAGATAGCTAAATTGAGCTTGTGAAATGAAAACAATACAAACAAAACACAACGAAAAATATTAGAGAAAAGTGTATTTTCCACTAGAATGGTTATTATTAGTGTTTAACTATAAATATAGGACAAGAGCAACCGATTATTTCCTCCTCTTTCTCTCTCTAGAACCAATACGCCTCATCTTCTTAACCACTCTTCCTCAGATCTACGCCTGGGGGGAGGCGCTGCCTCTAGCGATGGTGGGCGGCGGTGGATGGAGCCTCACTTATTGGGTCCTTGGCCGTTTGTGAGGACCGAATTGGCGGCCGTTCCTAGGGTCCAATATTGTTGAGAGGCTCTCGCCGGCGTGTGTCATTATGGTTTGTCTGCTGGGTGCTGTTGCGGTGGTGTTTTCTTCCTGGATTGGTGGCGGCGGCATGGGCATGACGGGCGGCTTTTTCTGCTATGTTTTGGTTAGGGTTTGAGTTGGAGTTTGGGTTGCTGTTTGGGCTCCTATGTTGATCTGGGCATTTTAGGCCCATTAGGTGTGAGCTTTGTCTTATTGGGTTTGTGCCTCATTGTAATATTTGGTATGCCTTTTTTTAGGCTAGGCCTTTAGGTGTGTTGGGCTTGGCCCACTAGGCGTTTTGGGCTCTGTCCCTTTGGGTGTTTTAATTTTCTTCAACCTTGGTTGGAGTCCCCTCCCCTCTCCCCCACCTGATGTACCCTTTGTCAGGTTTCTCTAATAAACTTGTTGCCGATCCAAAAAAAAAAAAAAAAAAAAAAAACTATAAAGATAGGACAGTGAACCTGTATTGGTCTAGTGTTTTGGGTATGAAATCCAGAAGTTGGTCGTTCCAAGAAAGTTGTTCCAAGAAGTGTTCTTTGAATTTTGACTTGATACTTTCCAGGTAGAGGCAGAATACTTATCTGCCAAACCCGTTGTTGGCCTCTTTCATATTCTGTGAACATTTAATAAATAAATTCTTGCGAACTGGTTATTTATTTTGGGCCAATAGCGGTGCATTGGCGGACGTATGCCTAGCTGCGAACTTGGTAATAGTAGGTAGATAATCTCTGTTTTTAACATTTCTTCTTTGGGAAACAGGCTTCAATGGGCTTCCACAGATTGGATATCTTCTGGCCACTGATGCAACTACTGCAACGAACCCAGTCTCCAATTTCTACTAAGAGCTGATGCATTTTACATCCCCAGAACCAAAGTCACTCACCGGTGAGTTGGTCACAACGAATGTGCTTTGTGCGGACTCTGTGAGTATGTTGTGGTTCATGAAATGTCTGTAATCTCACATACTTTGACTGTAACATTTGTAGCGTACTTTTCGATTTAGGAGTCCAATGTCCATCTGATACTGTTGACATCGGTTGCTCAGTGCATCGTGTTTGTATTACGAAAGCTAATATTGGTATGTGCTATGTTAATATAGAGATTGTAGTTTTTTTATAACAGCACGCAAAGTTTGATGCAAATATGGGTAAGCTATTTTTTCGGCTCACACATAAATTTTTTGAGGAGAAAGAAAAGTATACGATCCATCGAGGATGGCCAAATGGTTCGGTCTTCCTTTAATCAGCGCGTAGGGGATGTTACATAAGCTCGTTGGACCAGCCCATTTCTTAAACGGGAAATGGTATTTTCATAAATTTTGATTGACCATCAGATAAATTTGTGTACATTTTGATGATTTGATCTTGTAATAGGATGAAAATAGTAGAGGTCAACCCATCGTATTCGTATATTTATGACCCATCCAATTGTATATCAACCCATTGTATTCGTATATTTATAACCCATCCAATCGTATTCGCCTCTAGTCGCGGGAGGTAAAGAGCGGTAAAGGCTCGACTCATATCGGGCAATATTCTGTAAAACTTTAATCTAATATCAATAGAGGTGGCAAATGAGTGAGTTGGGTTGGGTTTAAGTGGCTTGATATTGGTTATGGGTTGAGGGTTGATATGGGTTATGTTGGGACTTCTCCACTCATGGCCAATTGATTTTGAGTTGGATATAAAGTTTCCACATGGTATCGGAGCGGGACCCATTCTACTTCACATTAAAAAAAAAAAATCACAATCCGCACCCCACGATGACAGACCCGCAAAACGGCTGCACGATGATAGGACCCAAAAAGTGGCCACACGTGACAGACCTCAAACGCGGCTGCACGTGAGGGGGGATGTTAAGAAATATTGTCCCGCATTGCTTAGAAGTGGAATGGGTGATCACTTAATATATGCTGGGACCTCTCCACTCATTGTCAATTGGTTTTGAGTTGGATATAAAGTTTCCACAGGTTGAATATGGGTCCAGTCATATCCAATCCGACCCGACCCAACCCAACCCTCTCTCTCTCTCTCTCTCTCTCTCTCTCTCTCTCTCTGTTTTATTTGGGAGGACACGAAAAGGGACCCTTCAATAGGCGATGGGCTTCCCAGCAAAAAAAAAAAAAAACATTGGACTGAACTGAATGTCTCCATTACATTACCGACAAATGCCGTTGGACGAAGCCCATAAAAATCTCTCCATCTCTGCAAACCCATTGAACCGAAGCCCATTTGTGAAAATCAATCCCTCCCTCCCTCCCTCCCTCCCTCCCCTCTCCTCTCTCTCTCTCTCTCTCTCTCTCTCTCTCTCTCTCTCTCATAGCTTCCTTCATATCTCTCTCTCTCCGAAAATGCAGAATAGAGCTTGAAGGGGACACGAATTTCGAACGATCTAATTTTCCTGGTCAGTCACTACATTTCCCTCACTTTTTTTGGACAAGTTTTAGTTTTTTCTAAATTAAAGTGTGTTTTATTTTGCCGGGAAAGCTTGGGAGTCTCCCAACCTCACTCTAGATATTAGAGATTCAAAACTCTAATATCGGTGAGTAGATGGTTTAGAGAGAGAAACTTACAGTTATGGAATTTCAGAGCATATTGATTGACTGTTTCAGCAAGGGGAAGGGATTGGTGGTGGTCGCCGGAGGTGGAGGCGATGATGCATTTTGAACTCATTTTAAACCTATGTGTATATGGGTTGCTATGCGCGGACCCATATATGGCACATATATGGCACATTACAATATGGGCAAGTTAAGTTGGGTTATAGGTGAACAAGTTTGGTTAGGTTGGAAGTTGCCACCTCTACTAATATGTAATGTGTGATGTTCTTATTTCTCTTACAAAAAGATTTCATCAAACTCGGTGAATTTGTAAAACGAAATAAAAGCAACATTTTAAAATTTAATAGCTAGAATAATGGTTGAATATTAATTTTTCCTCGTGACTAGAGATTACCTAGTGATTTCTTTTTCCAAAATGCTAATAGTTTTTTTTTTTCTTAAACATGTCTGTCAATGGCGATCATTTCAAAAGCCCAACAACACTTATAAAGGAATTTACTCAAAATAAAAAGATTAGAAACTAATAATCAACCGGACTGACAAAGATAAACAAATTACATCAAATAGGATACTTAATATCTTTCATCAAGACAAGCACATACCGTAGGAGCAGAACCGACTCTTGAAATTTGGCCAATAGAGCCAGTCAAAGGATCGAGAAATAAGCACCTAATGGCTCGATTGGATGCGAAATAAGTTTTGGATGGGTATAATAGCAACGGGAGATAAGATAGCATGGAATGGTATTTATGGAGGATGGACCCACGTTGATATGACATATATAAATGGTGGATAAAATAGGAGTACTTGGTTCAGAAGATTTCAGTAATAAGGGAGGATAAAATAGTACTTGATTTGTTTTGTACTTTTTTTTTTTTTGATCAAATTTGTTTGTTTTGTACTTTGAAATAGGGAATAAGAATAAATTAGAGGGTTTGTAGTGGATTGGCCCAGATAAGAGAGGGGTCATCCGGACAGGTTAAATATGAAGAGAGTCTACCCTGTCCATAAATAAAAGGAGTTGGGCCAAAATATTTTTGGAGGGCCATATATAATTTGGGTGCCCTTTTCTCTCCCAAATCAAGGCTTAAATGTGGGCTTGGGATTACTCATCCGGGGCTAAACTCATCTGGGTGCCAAAGACCCCATTTATCGGGGGGATGAGGAGGCCGAATGACTCATCCCCCCTCCTGTAATCCCGGGCCCACGATTACATCCATGGTTTGAAAAAAAAAAAAAAAGGCGTCTGGATGACCTTATCCCTCTTCCCCTTATTAGGCCTAATCCATCCTAGACTGGATTCTTTATTCCGAGCCCAAAGGCTGTCCATAAATAAGGAGGCTGGATGACTCCTCCCTAATCTAGGCCAATCCAACCCAAGCGCTCTAATTTATCCTTATCTACCCATTTCAAGTACAAAACAAACCAAGTACTCCTACTATTTTATCCCCCTTATTGTCAAAATCTTCTAAACAAAGTGCTTATTTATTTATCATTCACAAATGTTGCATCAATGTGAGTCCACCCTTTTCCATAAATAATACTACCTCAATTCCTTTTTAAGTGTGTAGCTTTGTAATACCAATTTATTAAGAAAGTATCACCATTACACCTTTCACATCAAATTTTACATTCACTTTCCACTATTGCCCTTGATGGAGATATCATCGATAATTAAACTTTATCCACCAACTTTACCCACTAACTTTTGAATATCACACTTATTTAGGAACATCCCAAAATGGAATGCACTACTCTTTTTAAGGAACAAAAGAAGTACTGTTTACTATCTTAATTATCTCCCTTTATTATTTAATCCACCCAAATCTCATTTTGTATCCAAACGAGCCATAAGGGGGGCACACCGCTACACTAAGTTCATCCAACAGAGCCAGTCAAATGATCAAGAAATAAGCATCTAGGGCACATATTTAGATCAATGCATAAACATATGGACACAGTGGATTGCAAACCTAAACCAAGAAATGTAAACAAACAAAAAAGCACAAAAGGCAGCATATCCACTTGTCGAAAATCGCTATCATCACCGAGTGGAAACCCTTAAAAGGGTTCCAAGCGTCCATCAATAGGGGAAACCCTAAAGGGTCCCGAAATTAGAGGTTTATATTTGCAAGTATCCATCAGATCTTCGACGATAACCACGAGACTCCATAAATCCAAATCTTTTTAGTAATGAAAGTGAAGAGGAGGAGTGCAGAAAAGGTGGTGGAAGGCAAGGTTGTGGATTGTGGAAGGAGAAATGATGGGAGGTTAGGCGGTGGACGGCGATGGAGTGAGGTGGAGGGTGAAGGAGAGGAAATAGAAGGAGAAACGATGAGAGGTGAAGCGGTGGACGGCAATGAAGGGTGACAGAGTGAGGTGGAAGAGATAGCGAGGAGAAAAGGGGAAACAATGGAAAAAGAACCCAAAAAATCCCACTAAGGAGATGGGGAACGCTTGCTTGAGGAGGGAAGAACAACCACGGGGAGGGAGGCTCAAGTCCGGCCGCCCCCTTCCCAATGCCGTACACAAAGGAGGGGAAAACCCTAGCAATCATAAAGCTAGAGAGAGAGAGAGAGAGAGAGAGAGAGAGAGAGAGAGAGAGAGAGAGAGAGAGAGAGAGAGAGAGAGAGAGAGAGAGAGAGAGAGAGAAGTATACTTGTGGGTGTTCTATTTTAGTAATAGCTTCAATTATAGAAAATATAGGTAGACAAGATAATCACCTAGAAGTACAATGTATCCTTAATTTAATGGCTAGAAAACCACAAAGGAGGATAACATTTTCGTGTACACGCAGTAAGACCACTAAGACCTCTCCTAGCCAAAGAAAGTGCTGCCACTTTCGAACAAAAGAAAATCACACTGATTAAAACTCCAAACACCCTTATTAGCAAGGCCGACAAGCCAATCTTTTAAATTTATCATTGGACTGCGTATATCACTGTCGGAATCTGAACTGAGACCTCATGATTTAATTCAGTAAAATCCATCAGAGTATAAATGAAAGCTGAGAAGGCTATAATCATTCCTAAATCAGTTGGGACACCCTTTATTGAAAGAGAAAAATAAAGTTAGGGCCTCGTCAATATTGCAACTTGTGATGGGGATGCAGACAACCTTCAGCGATAGTCCAGTCCGAAGGCGTAGGGGCTGGAGCCCCCAGGGCAAGGAGTACCGCAATCCATGTGCAACTTTAGGAGTACATAGATTTCAGTGAAAACAATATTTTCACTTTAGGTAGGGGCAAATCACCAATGGCCCTTGCTTATTTAATATGTAGATGCATTTTAATTAGGGTTATGAGTTTTACTGTAAACATGCATGGGAGGAGGCGAGAGAAAATTGTTCTCAAAGAGGAGAATACTTGTTTCGATCACAGTCGACTGATGTGGGTGCCGTGACTTTTCCTCACGTTGAGGTTTTCCATGTATATTAGTGTATTCTGATTCTCTTTCTTTCCCTCTTTTTCTCTGGTTTGTTTTATGTGATTCATAACAACCCAAGATCTTGTTTGTGACTTGGTGAGCCAAGTGTGTAGTTCAATCAATAATCCCAACAACTTGCATCACTATAGTCTATAACCTTCAATTAATAATCCCAACAACTTGCATCACTATAGTCTATAACCTAAGGCCTCTTCGCAGAAATTTGTCACACGACTAACTAATTTAGCGTGTAATTTAAGTGCAGTCTAAAAAATATATTGAGTGGAGTTCTGATTCAGTCTTGGAAATTGTTGCAACAATTACGATACAATGAAGCAACTAGGTAGAAAATGACAACGAAAACCCATGAAACAAGCAAGGACCGACAAACGGATTGTATGCCAAATTTCATACAATGTTTACGCTCCCATTTCTAACTCTTGTAAATAGCGACGGCCGAAGGGTTTTAGGACAGAGGTGACGAAATTGTATAGTATTCAACAAACTTTGCGTGCAAAACATTATATGAATAAAGATATTTATTATGATTGGAAATTTATTATGATTATGTTTTTGATCGGAAGAAAAATTTATTAATCTTTGAGAGAGGTTACAAAGATTAAAAAATCGCGGAAGAAAATTTATTGGGCTTAGTTTATTTTATTTTGTGGGTTATATGATCTATATAATAAAAAATTTGAGTAAATTTTCATTTACTACGGTTGTGTATCGATCAAGCACAGACAACTTGAATGAAATCTCAAATTATATGCAAGAGATATAAAATTATAGTGCATTTTCTAATCCACAAGGTTCGCTTGAACCTCCAAAAATCATAGTACAACCACTCACGCTTGAATAATTTGGGATGTTTTCAAAAGACGCTTTCATATTTGCACTCGCACATGCATTATTATAATGAATGTGATTTTTTTTTTTTGAAAAACAGATGTTTGTGCCGGCTTTGCGTGCACTTCGACTAATCTTGGAACCATAAATTTAACAACCAAGCAAATCTCTTTTAGCCCCAAAAGAGTCGATAGAATCTGGAAGGGATCGAACCTGCTGAGACCTTAGGTGAGAGCATTTGACCATCGACCAACGTCTTGGGGCCGGTTATGCATGGTTATGCATAATGAGACTTAGGGTGCAATTAGGAAATATTTCAGCTAATTATTATATTAAGTTCACTGAAGCCAACCTTCATAATTGAACCATAAATAGTCCTCGTACGGGCATTTATTTGAAGATATAAAATTGAGGTAATGTGGGTCATGGCCACGAAGAAATTGGGTCCATAATTTCTACTTTTCTGGTGCAAGACATAGTTTAATAGTAGTTTCCTATAGAACATGCTTATGAATGTCTGGTCCAGTGCTCCCCAAATATTCTGGTTCTTTCTTGATGAATAAATGGTCATTTGATTGGAATGAAATCTAGCCGAAAATCCTGAGATAGTCAAGGTGTTGTACCAAAGGCTTTCTAAAACATAAATCAGTCTTCTTTAGTTGATTCATCGAGGTGTTTGGAGCCAGTTTATGTACACCTCAACTAATTTACGGTTAACTAATTCTACAGTTTACTAGTGAGAGACCCAATTTAAAATCGGGACAAAGTTCCTTATTGCCTAACCCTATACGATTTAATGACACACAAGAGGTATCAAACATGAGAATTAGGAGGGAGCAAACTTCTCATTCCCAGACCTTAACCACAAGGCGAACCCCCTTAAGGTTGAAGTTTATTCTTTTGTTTTGGTACACCAAATGAATATCGAGATAGGTCACTCCATATTTATCTGCAAGGGATCTTACTGCACCTATGTCGGGGTCGATAACTAAAAGTCCCAGGGATCTTACTGCAGTCGGGGCCGATAACTAAAAGTCCCATCGTGTGTTTAACCCTACCAAGTGACTATGGAAGCTTGACAAAAAGATTAGAGGGAAAGAACTCCAAATACTTACCCTTATATTCAACTAATTACTTGGTGGTAAAATAAAAATTAACTGCTACCCTTGGGACTTAGGGTTTTGCTACCACCTAAGGTCTCAGTTCGATTCTCCTTACTAGCAAACTCTTGGGGCCACTAGGAGTTATGCCTAGTAATTACCTCCAGGGCCCTAGGATTAGTCGAGGTGTGTACAAACTGGTCCAAACATCCGGTTATCAAAAAACTAGTGCCCCTTGATTAACTTTTCCTTGAAAAATAGAGGGAATTAAGGAACGAGAAGTTATATTTCAAACTCTTCTAATAGTATTTACACGAGCTCAATTCCAACCGGATTTTTTTAACAGAGAATTTGCACTTACACGACCTTAATTCCAACCAACCCTTCATTAAGATATCGAGGAAATATATATCCCCAGATGTGCCTTCACCATGTGGCTTAACTTGTAGGATCAGATTGACAACAAAAGATAGAGTCAAAGTATGGAATATTGCAATGGATTCTATTTGTGTCTTATGCAATAGAGAGAATGAGTCTCATGATCATCTGTTTTTCGATTGTTTTTTTTTTTTAAATTTTTTATAGAGGAATTTGGGCTGATCTTTTGAGGAAATTTTTGGTTTTAAGGATATATATCTTTGATATGGATATGGAGTTTGCTTGGGCTATGCAAAACATAAAAGGATGAGGTATGGATGCAGTGTTTATTCAAATTTTTTGGAAGCAAGCTAGCCAAGACCAGTGATGTCATTTGCTCTGCTATTATGGATGATATTAGGTGCTAAGGCTAGTTCTTGGAGGAGGATCAAGAATTGCAATTCAAATACCATGTCACACGTTCTTGGCAAGGCTAGTTATTAGGGGCAAGGCTAGTTTAATTGTGTACTCTGTTTTTATTTTATTTTTTTTAAAGATAATCAGATGTCCAGACTAGTTTGCGCGCACCTCGACAAATTCCGGAGCCCTGGAGGTAACGACCGGCATAACCCCTAGTGGCCCCAAGAGTTTGTTGACAATGGATTCGAACCTGAAGCCTTAGGTGGGAGCAAGCCCCAAAGTCTCAAGGCATGACTACTTTGCCCACTCCCTTGGGGTTAATTGTGTACTCTGTTTGTGTTGTACATTCTTGTTCTTGTTGATAGGTATGCATGGTAGTTGTCTAGCTTTGTTTTGGGCTTTGCTGGCTTTATCCTCCTTCTTGTTGCTGTTTGTTTCCAGGTAAAGCGAACCATCCCTTGTGTAACTTTGGTTTTTTGGTATAGAAATGACATTTACTGAAAAAAACAAGATACCGACTTCAACGGGCTTGAAAATCTCAAGTTTGTCTATGAAAAGCAAATCTAATTGTTGTCTCACATTGCTAATTAATTTTGAGTTGGACATAAAGTTTCCACACACATGAGATCCTAGCTAGGACTCCGAACACTAATTATAAAGTCCAATGCAATTCTCTTTTTGTTGGTTACTATGCTTGTAATTGTCTTACCGACACTTTCTCACAGGTCCTTTTAGCATATTACATCCCCAGAGAAGTGCATGACAATTAGGTAGATTATCCTGCAAGAAACTAAAGGGAATTGATCAATAGTTTATAAACCCCTGATTGATTTGATAGTGAAACAAGGGATATACGAAATGAAAGCTCGTATGAAAACAAAAGCATGGTCCAATACAAATGGTCCTGTGAAAGTTTTCCAAAGGAGCTTTAGGGAGCAAAAAACATAACATAACATATTATATACAAACTGAAATTAAAATTTGAGGTGGACATTTGTTTTTGGAACTCCGGGGTTGTCCCAATTCCTGCCTTGTACTGATTTTTTGCGTTTTACGAGACAGATCATTCTCACACAAACATCAACTGAAAAATTAGACTTAAGCCAATTATTGACTTTAAGGAACAACCCCTATGTGTACTGTTGACACAAACTTACACATAAGACATAAGTGATCAATGATCCACCGTCCTCCGGTACACATATGGATATACATGCATGTTAAGGGTTATGTCTTTATAATTTGGACGCTTTGTAATTCTGGTGTTATTTACTAAAAGAGACATCTAATTAATATTGTTGATAGTGCTTCACTAGTTATAAATACCTAGGGAAGGTATACGTCCTTTTCTTTGAGTCCCATCTTTTGGAATTATGCCCCCCCTTGCCACATTAGGTGGGTGTCACCACAGTTGGATTAGAGTGAATAGCTTTTCAAATTGAAGTGAAACAAGAGGATATATAGTGTTATTGTTCTTCTTTACATTCAATTTGAAGTTTTATAAATCGAATTATTGTTTAGGAGTGTCCTGTTGAACGGCTGAAATTTGAAATATTTACATTGAAATTCAAATTCATTTTATTTGCATAAAAATTCACAAGAGGTTGAACAGATAAAGAAGAAGAAAAAGCTCTCTTGGAGTTTGGGGGTTTCTCGTTCTTCTCATGACATTTATAATAGGAATTTCTTGTTAGTTAAGCAAGCTCGTAAGTTTATGGAAACATGTGCTTCGTTAGGCACAAAGTATTATGAGGGGAGAGTTTTTTTAATATAAATAAATATTTGGAGTTGGAGAAGGGCGATATTTCTGATAAAGATTTTGGTGATTTTGAAGATTTGAAGGAGGAAGGGGCCTCCATTTCAGTGACGTTTTGAGTATTGTAGGTTCTTTCTAACGTTGTTCTACTTTTGTCCTTCTGTTTTGGTTGTTGCTTATGGTTATTGAGCTCGATGGGTTTTTGCTTCTTTGATTGGTTGTTTTCTCGGGGGCTAGTGTGGTTGGAGTTGGTGTCTGAGGCTATTCGTTTTTTCCCTGTTGCTACTTCTCCGTTTTTGCTTTGTGTTGCCAGTGCAAAACTTTTAGTTTTTGGTGGTTTGGTTGTTCTATTCATTTTTAGTGTTTAAGATGTTTTGTGTTGGGGTTGCAGTTTTTGTTAGGTCTTGGTTCTTGTGGCGTTTTCTTTTGGTGGCGTAGTATTTTGAGCAGCTCTTTTTTTTTTTTTTGTTATCTTGCCAACATCTTTCTTAGGTTTTAGGTAGCTTTTTTTTGCCCCTATTCTTTTTAATCTTTGTCCTCCTTTAAGAGATTAATAGAATTTCTTTTTGCCGATAAAAAGAAACCTTTGGATAAACATTGAGAACATCAAGAATTTTCTTAGTAATAATGCATGACAAATTTTTTTTTTTAAACAGCGAAAAAAGACTTTATTAATCATTAATTCAAAGGATGTAAAGATTAAAAAGGAACAAGAATGCCATTCGAGCCCAAAAGGCTGCAACGATGACAAAACATCAACCATCAAAGTCAGGTAAAAACAAGAACCTACACAGCTAGAAGACCTCAAAGAATTGAGCCAATAAAGACAAACCCCTAAACCTCTCACACCCAAAAACAACCCAAAAGCCAAAAAAGAAAATAAGAACCTCACCAAACCACGCCATATATATCCATGAACTAAAACTAAAATTGACTAATTAAACCAAAGGAACAACCCTCTCCTCATCCTCAGCTTCCATTAAGGCTATCTTACTAATGACTTCTTCGTCTTCACCATCATAAACGATACCCAAAAATTTCTTGTCTTCCCAAACAGCCTGAGCTTCGTTCAAAAGAGTCTATGTCGGGGGTACACCCCAAGTGGGCCGGTTGGGCTAAGGCCCAAGGTTGGGTAGGGTTTTCTTTGTGTAGATCTTGGATTATAAATACTATTGTTTGTCTCTTATTTGTGGTATGAGAAAGTGAGAGACGTAGAGAGTGTGAGAGAGAGATACACGAGAGAACTGTGAAAAAATCATTGTAACGTGAGATTGAGAATGAGAGTGTGATCACCATGGATTATAATCTCCCGATATTAGTGAATCCCCCTCTCTATGGAAGTAGGTCGTTCGATTTGGCCGAACCACATATATTGTTTGTTGCTTATGGTTATTGAGCTCGATGGGTTTTTGCTTCTTTGGTTGGTTGTTTTCTCGGGGGCTAGTGTGGTTGGAGTTGGTGTCTGAGGCTATTCGTTTTTTCCTTGTTGCTGCTTCTCCTGTTTTTGCTTTGTGTTGCCAGTGCAAAACTTTTAGTTTTTGGTGGTTTGGTTGTTCTATTCGTTTTTAAGGCCCAAGGTTGGGTAGGGTTTTCTTTGTGTAGATCTTGGATTATAAATACTATTGTTTGTCTCTTATTTGTGGTATGAGAAAGTGAGAGACGTAGAGAGTGTGAGAGAGAGATACACGAGAGAACTGTGAGAAAATCATTGTAACGTGAGATTGAGAGTGAGAGTGCGATCACCATGGATTATAATCTCCCGATATAGTGAATCCCCCTCCCTATGGAAGTAGGTCGGTTCGATTTGGCCGAACCACATATATTGTTTGTCTCTTCTTGTTTGTGTTTATTGTTTTTGTGTGTGAGGTGTGGATCACACAAGTGGTATTAGCACGAGTTCAAGCACTGGAGAGCAAAAAAATTAGTCGGAGGCCGTTGAAGCGCTGTTCAAGGTCTGGTCCGAATTGAAGGTTGTCGACAATCAATTTTGATCAGTGGGTTAGGTGCGTCTCTCGGAGACAAGTGCAACGGTGGGTAACACGTTATAGTTCGTCATCGGAATAGCTCACACGAGTAGTTTGAACAACGGCGGACAAAGGCGAATGGTGGTTTTGTTTGGGCTCGGATCAAATGTGGTTGAAAATTGATTTTGACCACAATGTTGTGTTCGTCTCAACCAGCGATCACGGTGGTGCCAACAAACTTGCCGGATGATGCCGGAAAACACCGCACGCGCAAGAGATTAGGGCTCAACAAAAAAACAATGAACCGAACCGGTTTTAATTTTCAATTTTTTTACTTCGTCGGTTCGGTTCTGAGAAGTGAATTTTTTTTAAACCGGTTCGGTTCCCGGTTCTCGAGATTTTTTAGGGGAAGCGAACCGAACCGAACCGGTTTACACATTTATACCTAAAAAATGCTAGGGGTAAGGATCGAATTCACGACCTTACGCGTGGAATGCTGGAGCTTCAACCACTTGGCTGGCATTCACCTTATATTTTAAGTAGCAAAGAAAAATATTTAAAAGTTGCTAGAGATCCTTTGCTCTATATATACTCCTTAAGGTCCCAAAATCCCATTTTCTATCATCCAAACCTTCTCATCTCTCTCTCTCTAGAAACAAAAACAGATCTGAAACTTCTCATCTGTCTCAAGTCTCAAAATCTCCCTCTCTCTCCTCTCCTGTGCTTCGTCCGAGATGCTCATCGTCATCGGCGTTCAAGATGCTCAGAGGTGCTCCTCGTCATCGTCGCTTCGACATCGTCCAGATCTGTTTCACTCTCTCTTCTCTCCGATCTGCATATGTACGTATATACGTATATATATTGCAATATCTATGTAGATCTCTCAATCTCCTTTGATCAGTGTATGTGCACTTTACTATTAATATACATATATGTAGATCTCTCAATCTCCCTCGATCTGTGTATGTGTACTGAGTTTGCTTTCTTGATTGGGTTTGATCTGTTGTATGCCTGCAGTTTTCTCTCTTTCTCCCCCTGAACCGAGCTGACTTCCGAACCGGGACGAACCGAACCGAACCGAAATTGAACCGATCTCTAAAAAATCGGTTTCGGTTCTATGGTTCCTCTGAAGCCGGTTTTGATCGGTTCGCTCAAAAATCCCTCCGAAATTGGACCGAACCGAACCGGTTACACCCCTACCAGAGATAGGTGGCGCGTGGAATGCGCGTCAGATCTAGTCGTGCACGTGTGACTCACGCTCGGACAGGGGTTTTAGAAGGCCAGCGTTTAGGCAGTAGAGGGGTCTAAGGGTTCTGGCTCCGGTTCAGAAGGGTTAGAAGGGTCAGACTATGGTTCAAAAGGGTCAGACTCTGATTCAAAAGGGTCAGAAATCGAGTCAAGAGGTATCTCGGCCAGTTCACGACTTAGAGTTTGTGTCGGTTCACATGTTAATGAAGGTTTTTGGCTAGCTTAGGCCGATATTGACTTGTTCCGAAATTTGTTCAATGTTCCGGATCCAATCCCAGGATGGGTTTCGGAGATTTGACACGGAAATTGATGGTATGTTTTATTTACCGCTTTAAAACGTTCTTTGGAGTTTCGAATCAATGTTTGGAATCTCCTAAGGGAGTTTTTTGGAGATTATCTTGGTTTGATAAGATGTCAGATATTAGTATGAACACCATTGTTCTATTGGTGACAACAAACTACGCAGTTTGGAAGCCTCAAATGGAGGACATGCTTTCATGGAAAGATTTGTATGATCCCTTGGAACATTTAGGAGCCAAACCGACGGATACAAAAATAGAGGATTGGAAGAAAATAAATAGGAAAGCGGTAGGATTAATTCGACAGCGCATTAGATAGGAGGTTTTTCATCTTGTAGCTCAGGAGACAGACGCTTACCCTCTGTGGACGAAATTATAAGAGATGTATCAATCGAAATCATCCCAGAATGAAGTGCTATTGATGAGGAAGCTTGTAAATTTAAAGCTCCGGAGTGGAGAATCCGTTGCCGTGCATTCTATTGAGTTTTAAATGTTGGTAAATCAATTGTCTAATGTTGGAATAAAGATCGATGATGAGTTGTAGGCTCTTTTGTTGCTCAGTTCTTTATCGGATGCTTGGGAGACATTAGTGATTTCCCTTAGCAACTCAACGTCGGAAGATAAGTTGTCTATGGCAATGGTTAAGGATGCTATATTCAACGAGGAGGCAAGGATGAAAAAGATTTGGACTAAACATGATGATGAGTCATGGACACTAGTTTTGGACGGAAAGAGAGGAAGGAGCCAAACAAGAGGAATCGAGAAAAGGGAAAGGAGGTGGCAGTCGTTCTCAGTCAAGGAGTCACACTTTTACTTGCTATATAATTACCAAGATGAGGGGCATCTCAAGCGAGATTGTCCAAAGTACAAGGCGAATAAAGATGAAAACCAATCAAAGGATGCAACGGTTGTGATTCAAGAGTCCGAGGATGAGCTTCTGTTGGCCGTGTTAGGCACTACAGACGTACGTAGGGAAATCTGATTGGGTACTAGATTCGGGGTGCTCATGTCTTGTTTGTGGGGATAAACAACAATTTTGGGATTACGAGGTATGCGATGAAGGTCTCGTCTAGATGGCTAATAATTCGACGAGTCGGGTTGTTCGAAAGGGGATGGTGAAATTTCGGATTCCAAGTGGAAAAACTGTGAGGCTGGTGGAGTGCGACACGTGCCAAGTGTGAAGAAGAATTTGGTTTCTTTCGGGATACTTGATGAGACATGGCACAATTTTTTGGCGAGTGGCGAAATTCTTCAGATTTCCGAAGGAGACAGGGATTTGTTGCAGTGCATGTAAGATGATTGGTGAGTTATACAGGCTTGTGGGATCTGTTGTGACAGGAGGGGCTATTGTTAGGCATGGGACAAATAGTATAAGTTTTTTCAGTTGGGAAGGGGTGTCAGTTGCAGACACGTACACAGAATAGGAAGGTTGTTCTAGAGATGTACATGATTCAGGCCTGAAAGAGAAAAAACAATTGGTACAGGATGTCTATGGGAAAGCCTAGAGGAAAGAGATGGAAAAATTTGGAGCTCCGACAACGAGAAAAAGAGTTTCTTTTGCTCTTGATTTGTTTAGTGGTAGTGCTCTCTCCGAGGTTGTCAACACAGGAGGAGGGACACGATCGCCGAGGTGGTAAGCCTCGTGTGGCACCCCGGTGAGAGGGTGTGGGCGCTTTGGTTGGGGAGCGCGAACACATTGAGAGGTGTGGGAGTGGAGAGCATCCCAGGCGAGAGGGTGCAGTACTCAAGATTTTTCTGATCGGCGGCGGATATCTAGATTGCAAGGACACATTCTTTTGGGTTTGTATTCCGATTTGGGGTACGTTGAAGCTCGACTGGTAATGACACAGACGCTTGCTAGTGGTGACAGATTGGAGATGGCAGCACAGTGATGCTGCAATGTCAACATTTACCCACTTGGGTGGAGGTGAATTGTTGGGGGTCCACTCCAAGTGGGCTGGCTGGGCTAAGGCCCAAGGTTGGGTATGGTTTTCTTTGTGTAGTTCTTGGATTATAAATACTATTGTTTGTCTCTTATTTGTGGTATGACAAAGTGAGAGAGGTAGAGTGTGGGGGAGAGATACACAAGAGAACTATGAGGAAATTATTGGCTGTGTTTGGTTAGATAGTTTAGTTTAGTTTTGATGATGTCATTAGGTGTAATGAGTGGAGAGAGAGATAGAGAGAGAAATGAGGGAAATGATGATGTCATCAAAACTAAAACTAAAACTAAACTGGGAAACGAACAGGACAAATTGTAACGTGAGATTGAAGTGAGTGTGTAATTACCCGGATTGTAATCTCCCGATATAGTGAAATCTCCCTTCCCGTGGAAGTAGGTCCATTCGATTTGACAGAATCACGTATATCGTTTGTCTTGTTCTTGATTTTGTTAATTGTATTGTACGTGAGGCGCGGGTCACAACAGCAGTCTATTTCTGTTAGCAATAGCAATACTAGGGGTGAGCACGGGTCGGGTTCGTCGGGTTTTGGTCGGGTTCGGGTCGGGTTGATTTTGACCGGGTTGTGAAAAACAACACCCGAACCCGAACCGAACATCCTTGGAAACCGATCGGATCGGGTTTGTCGGGTGTTGGTTCGGATCGGTCGGGTTGGTCGGGTTACGGAGCCCCAACCCCCCAAGTTTTAGATCTACATCACACACAGAGAGAGGAGGGAGAGAGCAGATTCAACACCAAATACAAATCACAGATTTAATTACTCTTCACAAACAACACCAAATACAAATCACAGATTTAATTACTCTTCACAAACAACACCAAATACAAATCACAGATTCCATTTACGATTTATAGGAATACTTCACTGAGTTCACACTTCACACACACACGAGAGAGAGAGAGAGAGAGAGAGAGAGAGAGAGAGAGAGAGAGAGAGAGAGAGCATATCATCGTCGTCTGTGTTGCCGCTGCAGTCGGCTGTGTCGTCGGCGTCGATGGGGGTGTGGACGGCTGGCGGTGGATTGCGTGGAGATCTGGTGGTGGATGTCTGGAGGAGAGAGAGACAGAGTGGGAAGAGAGAGAGAAAGAAGGGGTGGGAAACTGGGAATAACATGGATTTCTCTAGAAACTGAGGTTTTGAAGGTATATATATAAACGGTCAGGTCGGGTCGGGTCCACCCGAAATCCTACACCCAAACCCGAGACCCGACCCGACCCCATCGGGTTACTAATTTTAAAACCCGAACCCGACACGATGGTGTTTTAAACCCGTCCAAAACCCGTCGGGTCGGATCGGGTTGGCGGGTCGGGCCGGGTTTTGCTCACCCCTAAGCAATACCACTAAAAGAAATAGAGAACGCAGCTGCTGCCGCTACAGAATTGAAAACCACACATTTTTGCTTCTTTTTGCCCCCTCGAAGATTGGATTGAGTGGCCTTAGGAAAGCTCATAATTTCCTCAATAATTCATGACAATTCAGAAAAAAAAAAAAACCCATATCATATAGTACATTCATAATAAAGATTAAAATAATAAGAATTTAAGAATGATGTTCTACAATTTTGTGCGTGTTATGAATTTATGTACAAAAGTTATGATATTTTACACATTCTATAAACTTCAGTAAAATTAAGAGGGGTGCATATCGTACACTTCTACAATTTGGGTGACTTTTTGTATATCTCATTTATATTCGCTTATTTTTCTTACTCATTTATATTTTTTCAAGTGTCGTAATTTTTGGTCTTAGCTAAAGATATATATAAAATGTTTTCTACTGTAATTTGAGTAATCACTTTGATAAAATATCAAACCGGTATGAATGTGCGCCGATTTTAGTTATGATCTTTTACTCTTGTTTACGAACCATTGTAATTATGAGAGGGTCCCCTACATATAATTCTAGGGATCAGGGTCGGTCCTGAGATTCTTGGGACCTAAGACGAACTTGTAAAATTGAGGCCCCATGTTTTCTTTAAAAAAATAAAAATAAAATTAACCTCAAAATGATTGTTACTTGGTCCCATATTTTTTTCCCCCCATGATTCGTTTCATTGTTTTGATTAAAACTAGTTTTTGGTCATATTATTTTCTGCGCCAATAAAAAAAATATCCCTTTGGTACTATGAGTTTGTGAGAGGAAAAAAATATTATGGAGAAGGAAAAGAGAGGCCCCATGAATTGAATTGCGTACTTATTGGATAGGAAAACTAAGTTTTTCTTGGGCTAGCAAGCTCATTGAATATATAAGAAAAAAATATGTATATTTGGGTGTAACTATCCGGGGCCCTAATTTTGGGCCACAATTTGGAGGCTTAAGTCAGCCGCCTTGCTTGCCTTAGCTCAAGGCCAGCCCTGCTAGGGATGTGCTACAGTAAGCATTCTTAATTTCCGGTGTTGTACATGAACAATATGCCCTTCTTAAATCGTCTTAAATTTCGGTTATTTGTGTACTAACTTATATGATATGTATGAAAATTCACAATATCTGCATAAAATTTGTACTATGGTCCAAAATTCGTAACATCAAGTCAAAATTCGCAACATATAAATGTCACAAATTCAAAATTTATGATACAAATTTATTCACAAATGTTGTGAATTTTCACAGAAAAGTGATGTATTTTATGTTGAAATGTTATAAACGTAAATACATTTTAAGAAATGCATACCCTATTTACATAAATATAAAGGGTGTATTGTAGCACTTTCCATCATTCTGTCCTAAATCACATAAAAACATATAGGTGAAAACATTAAAATAAAGAAGAGCTCTCCCGTATAATTGAAGTCATCTTGCAAATGGACCACCCATAATGGTCCCAGTGAACATTAAAAAAGGAAGCATTTGGACCCCTTATTTGCTACCCTTTGATAAGACCATTATATTAAGAAAGTGAATCGAGTTAAAGACCTACAATATGCCCTCAAAACGTTCATTAGAGTCTAGAAGGACAAAAAGGTCATATGAAGGCTATGAACTTGTAACACTCGGCATCTTTTAGGTGGTGGTTAAAGCATTCTGTGCTCCTTGGGATCTCCATCACCATTTGTGGGGTCTGACACCAGTTTGTGGTGAGAAAAAAAATCAAGATTCTGCATGCATGTGACACAAAATGAGACATACTATCGTCTTACTTGACAATATGAGTCGTTCATTTTATAGACCTATAGTAGGATGTGAGTCGTTCTGTTTATAGACCTCAATATATGTTTGTCAGGCAAAAATTTAGGTTGATTAGACATTGGTAAATGCTTTCCGAATCACATCCTGAGGAGCACCCTGAAGATCACATCTGGACCGTTCATCTCCGCAATGAACGGTCTGGATTTAAAAGAAACTCTTTCATGGAAACTCTTACATGAAAGAGTTGCTTTAAATATGGACCGTTCAAAACACTTTTGGACGGTCTAATTGTGATCTCTAGAGTGCTCTCCGATAGCTAAGGTTTGTTCATTTGGATACTGATACAGCAGGGAGGGAAAGTACACCCCTCCTATTTGGATGTGCAACATATGCATCTCTAAAATGTCACAAGTTTTTAGTATAACAGTTATGATATACACCAACATGTTACATTTTTTAGTGAAAATATTACGAATTTTGTTGCTGAAAATTAAATTACGATAAACAAATGTTATGATACCTAGTGAAAATGTACGAATCATATTGCTGAAAACTTACAAGTTTTTAGTATAAAAGTTACCAGATGCATCAAAATGTTATAAATCTTTATGAGATTGCACAACTTAAACCACATACAAGGTGCATATGATACTCATCTTTAACGTAGAATTTCCCTACTAGCTAAGTTTGATTTCTAGCAAGGATAATGAACACTTCGAACGCTCCAAAACGAATGACCCTAATCATAAAACGACACTTTTGGTGATCATTACTTGAGGCAAAACTTGAAATTAACGACATCTCGCATTCCAGGGAACTTGGGAGGAAAACGAATTTATCAGTTTTTTGGTACAAAATTGAAAGCTAGTCATATTCTTAGGCTCCATTCTTCTAAACAAATTGATTAGAAAGGTAAGAAAAAAAAATAAAAAAATCCTACGATTGAGTGAGTGTTAAATGTGTCCAAAAAGTTTGTCTTTTTTTTATCTAGTGTAACAAAGAAATACATACCGTATTGAAGTAACAACACTGAAAATAACATATCAATTTATTTTTCTAGTAGATTCGAATACAGTCGCTTTTGCTACTATGACTCATTTGCGACTGAAGGAGCCAAATAGATATTGTAAGGTTTCGGTTTGAGTTTGGGTTTTGAGTGGAGAGAGAAATAAGGGTAATGATTGGATATAGGGGTAATGATTGGAGAGAGATAGAGAGAGAAATCATTGCAAAAATGAGGTAATGATTAGAAATAGGAATAATGATTGGAGGAAAATAGGGGTAAAAAATTTAAATTTGGGTCTTGAGACCCAAACCAAACAAGGCCTAAATTTTGAACCGAATCGATTTTTTTTTTCCCCGATAAAGAGGTAGAAATGCATTAAATTAAACCACCGGCTCAAAACCGGTAAACATTTACAAAACCACCGGCTTACAAAACCGCCGGCCAAGAAAAACCACTTACAAAAACTAACAACAAAAAAAAGAAACAAAAACGCCGTTGCCGCCGGTGTCAGAGGCTTAGATTGGCCTCCCCTTGTTCCAAAAATCAAGATTTCGGCCGCCCACACTGACCGGAGAGCAGATCCAAAAGGAGAAGGGAGGAGGAGAGGAGAGGGAAGGAGGGGCTGAAGAAGGGGGGAACGAGGCGGTGGGGGAGGGACGTGTGGCGGAAGGTGGAGATCTTCTCCGGCAACCCAGAACGCCATCTCTCTCTCTCTCTCTCTCTCTCTGCTCTGCCGCTCACCCGAATCGATTTGGGGCTTTGGGTTTGTGAGATCCTTTTAGCTTATGTTTTTTTGTTGGGCAAAATAAATTTTATTAATCTCTGGAGGGGAACAAAGATCAAAAGGAATAAGGGCAAATAAAGTACCCGAGACCCAAAGACAGTGTCGGTAAAATACCAACAATAGAAAAAAGAACAACTCAAAAAAGATATAACACCGACCAAACGAAACTCCGGCCAACAGCCAACTCCACCAAGCAAACAAGACCCCAGCCAACAGCTACTCCAACTAAAACAAAAAATCAAAAAGAAACCCCAAGACTGCATCAGAGATATTGAACCCCAAAAAAGCTTTCCAACCAATTCAAAGGCAGCACCAAACAAATCCCAGAACAGCCTCAAGCAAAGCCCACCAAAAGAACAAAAATGATACAGACACATCTTTTCAGCCACACTCTACCACACCCTCACTCACATGTGGGTGTGGTAGAGTGTGACTGAAAAGGGTGCGTCTGTATCATTATTCAAAAGAAACCAACAGAAACCCATAGCAATGAAAAGCCCTCCAATAGAAACACGCAAAACAGCAAACAAAACAACAAACTGGAAGGAAAAGTCAAAACTCCATAAAGAGAGAGACTCCATCCTCCAAATCTGCAAAATCACCATCCTTCAAAGCTGCAAGATCCCTAACCTCCCTTTTAGAAATTTCTCCTCCTCCAACTCGATAATTTTCTTTAAATTTCATCCTTTTAGCTTATGTTCGCGATTGGTTGTAAATTTTTTTGTAATGTGTTTCTGTGTAATTGCTCCATGGTCCGTTCTCATTTCCGTATTCTGTCAAATTAACAATCTTCTTGACCTCTTAGAGTATTTCTTGCAACAAACATGCAAGCTAAAAGAGGGGGAATGGAAGCACAAATTAGCCAAATAAAAAAGTCACAAAACAACATGGAAATAGAAGTACTTTAATTTCTACGTGATCAAGCAAATTTTTAGCCATTTGACCTAAATCTGCTTAATGTTTTCAAAGACTACATCGTGTTAATTCTCTGATCTAGTTTTTTTTTTGATAACCGAGGAACAGCCCTACAATAGACTACTAATTTGATCCACTGCACGACCCAAATCTCGGAGGAAGCTGGCCAAAGTAACATTTGAATGACAGTTTCGGCATTTGTAATTTTGTCTTCTACTATTTGAGAGGCTTAGAAATTAAAGGCCCATCAATCTTAATTCTATTTCTATGGGGTTCTTGGAGGCAGGTCCTAAAAACACTTGTTCGTTCCTTATAAACTCAATGTGCATACATATATATCTCACAAAATCCCACTAATTTGTTAAAAAATAAAACTCCCACTAATTTACTTGTTCAAAATATATTCTCCACACTATATTTCTCCAAATGCATCTAAACATAATAAATTATCCAATGATTCTGGAGAATTGTCATGTGAATCGTGATACGAAATTTGTGAATGATTTGGTTAATATTGTGGTACTCAAAACTTTTTTGCTACCGATTAGGTAACAAAATTGACATTTCACAAATAAGTAATGGTAAAAATAATGTTTCAAAAAAAATATTTTTTGCCGATCAAAATTAATGTTTCAAGAACATCAAAATATCTAGTCCTCATGAGATAAAATGCCAACTAAAAACAAAAAGAGGTAGCCATTCCAATTAGCTAGAAAGGCCAAAATAGTACCCACCACTTCACCTTCCACAACTAGGGGTGAACATGGATCGGATTGGTCTGATTTTATAGTAAACCAAGAACAAATCCATTATCTAATGGATTTGGAGAATTAAACCAATCCATAAAATTCATAAAACCAAACCACTAAAACACAGTTCCGTTTCGGTTTTGTACCACGGTTCACTTGAAATTGAGATATATATCTTCATAAAATATTTAAAATACACAAAATTACATAGATAAGTTAAATCATAACTTATATAAGAACCAGTTATATTAAATCACCAAGACTCACAAATATCAACCAACAACAGAAAAGTAGAATACGAGTAATTAGTGAAAAAATATAATACGAGTAATTAGTGAAAAAATATAGCTAATGACATATGGTATTAGATTAGGAATTTAGTTACCGAGCAAAAGATTAGGAAATCAATTTTGACAAATCCCAAATTGTGTAGTATTAAACTTATAGGAGTAGATAATCGCACATAGAAGTTTTGGGAGTTAATCTTGGAAATGAAAAAATAAGGTGGTGGATTATCTTCACCTTAACTCCGTACATTAACTTAGCAACAATTCATGCATTATTTATGATCATCTTCCCCCTCCCTTCCTTTTAGATTCTCATGTACCTTTCCCATACACCACCTATTTTCATTTCATTCTTCTTTTCATCCCAAAAGTTCACATCTTCTCTCTCTCTCTCTCTCTCTCCTCTCTCTCTCTCTCTCTCTCTCTCTTGTGTAGTTCATCAATGGAGGAATACCTAATGTGCCCAAAGCGAAAACACAGTTTGAGTTCTTGCCTTCAACCCAAAGCAAACCCTAATTTGTGTGGAGATTCATGGGAAGAAAAGGCTTTTGCAGAAGATGCAGCTGGGGTTCTTGGAGGGTGTGTTTGGCCTCCAAGATCTTATTCTTGTACCTTCTGTAGGAGAGAATTCAGGTCAGCTCAAGCCCTAGGTGGTCACATGAATGTCCACAGGAGGGATAGGGCTAGGCTAAAGCTGTCTCCAAACACTGCACATGATCTAATTCATCAAGATCATCATAACCCTATTCCAAATCCTATTCCACCTTGGGATTCCCAATACCCTTCTCGGATTTGTACCATGGTTTTTAACCCTTACTCTACTCCGGATTCTGATCATGCTTTCTTCCCACCTCCATCTTCATCTATTTCTAGGGTTTCAGTTTCACCTCCTCCGAAACACGAAACCCGGAATGAAAAGAACTTTGTGGCCTCTTTCCCTTCTCCTATTCTCAAAGAACATGATCATAAGAAACCCTCCATATATGCTACACCATCCTGGTTAAACTCGGTTGATCAGGAAAAGTATTTTCGTGTTTCGGATACGAACAATCAGGAGAAGTATGCCACTGGAGATCTGTCAATAAGCTTGAATTTGGTTGTTCACCAAGCCTGTCCGATATCATCTGGGGGTAAAGAGGGGGAAGCAATTAGTTCAAAGAGGGGGAGAATCGATTCGACAACTTTCCCATTCTTTGCAAAATCGAATTCAGGTGATAGTCATGAGCATGTTCGGTCAGAAGTATTTGAAGGCAGCTCTAGTACTTCAGAAGAAGAATTGGATCTTGAGCTAAGACTTGGGTGATTTGCAAGAGGTGAAGTGTAAAAAAAGTACCAAACTTTGTGTTAATATTTTCTCACAACTAGTTCTTTTGTGCAAGTACGTTTGTTTTTCTTCTTGTTTTCACTGTATATATGTTGTTGTTTTTTTTTTTTTTTCCCTCCGGTGTAAAACCATGGGCTCTTTGCTTTGAAGATCACGACTTGCCTATTTCTCTGGTGTAATTTAAAACAAAGAATTTTCATAATTCTTGTGTAACAATGAATTATGTATGGAATTCAAAGAAAAGCTTGCAATATTTACTTTTCAAATGATCGATCGATTGAGGGTGTAGTTTCGATTTCAAGCAAATTCATCGGTCGATGTTAACCAGGTGTTATGGTTTTGAAAATTGCATTGGGAAAAAAAATTAATAAACCTATAGGACAAAAGGTTGAGTTTTTTGTTTTTGGGTTTGGAAAGAAATAAGCTTTTAGTACTGAATAAAATTAAAGTCTTTTACTAAAAGTTGTTCAATCCAAATCTTACTTAGGCCTTGTTCCCCTTATTTTTTTTACACTTTTTGACTTTTGTCTTTATTCAATTTTTTTTTACATTTGTTAGTTTTGCATCAAACTTTTTAGGTTCCGTGATTCGTCTTGACGAGAAGAATCGAAAAAATATAAATTTATGACAAAAACTCAAACAAATACAAAACCCTAAAAATACAAAAAAAGTGTAAAAAGTTTAACAGTCACACAAATAAGTGTGAAACAACCCTTAGGCCTTAGCTTTGATATTATGAGTATCTCTGCCTACATAAGGAGAGTTAAGAGTACTTGTGTGATCTTTTTTGTTTTTGGATCTGCGTACTTGTGTGTTCTTGTAACCATATTGTCAATTTTCCTATCTGTTTAAGGGACAAAGACCTATTTTATTTGAAGGTGGTGAGTAGGGTTGTGAGGAAAACATGATGCTTAGCGGTGTTTAACAACAATCCAGTTCATGTCTGGGATTTATTTTTCCAGCTATCATGTAGTTAAGGTGTTACAGATTTTTTGATCACCTTACGCGCACACTATTCCGTGGATTTAATATAGTGTGTTTCACAACTATTTTGTCGATATGTCTCTCGATCTTGCTTTTGAGTGAAATACATGTGATGTGAGAGAGAGAGAGAGAGAGAGAGAGAGAGAGAGAGAGAGAGAGAGAGAGAGAGAGAGAGAGAGAGAGAGAGAGAGAGAGAGAGAGAGAGAGAGAGAGAGAGAGCACTGCAAAATGAGGTATATAAGCTTGAAGCCATCTATTGCTTTGCTTAGATCGTAATCTACTATCCTTCATGAAGAAGATTTTTGCTTAGATCGTAATACAGTATAATTTACATGTGTCGGTATGCTTAATGCTTCAAATAATCCAGAAAAAGAGAAATTATTTAGGATGAAATAGCAATTGGATGATCAAATTGAAATATGTTTTGGAATGAACTAAAACAAATATGGTTATTAGGTATTCCTACCATGGCATCGTCAAATGAGGTGCAATCTAAACAATGTGGTCCATATGTTCTCGCACATTCACTTGAAAAAATTGTGGATCATTATTGAATCAGTCCTTGTATAGTTGTATTGTCAGTTTATTGGGCTGATGCTAAGACAAGGCTCTTTAATGGAAGAGTTAATTTTGTGCGCCACAATTTCCACTTTTTAAATACTCTTCCATTGAAGAGTTTCCACTTTTTATACATTAACGTCTGTCTATTGAGTTGACGGTAGAATTTTCCTTATTGAATTTATTGCTATGTAATATAACGGAGCTCCACGGGAAGGAGCACCATGTGAATGTGAAGGTGCTCAAGAAAATATTGAATAGGATTAAGCTTTTAGGGTTAAAAAAATTGACTAATACTTCAAAAATGCTAAGTACCCATAAAACTTACCCAGAATTTGATATCAATGGCTTAAATTCTTTTCCAAGTGAATCTGAGCTAATGATTTCAAATTTTAGGTAAGTTTTCTGTGTATGTAACACTGCCCCAAAAACTTTCATAGGATACACTACTGAGCATTCTCCATTCAATACACTGACATTCCATCAGAAAACAACTTAACTAACCCACATAGCACCCAAACGTTTGGTGTTTCCAAGGTAACATAAGTCAAATACATCACAACATTGATTCCCTTTTTACTTACATTAAGTTCATATATGAATTCATTATACATATATTCACATAAATCCACATAATTGTTTCTCTTTCCTCACCCTTTTTTTCTCTACTTCTCAATCCCTCCAAAAAATGCCACCAACTCCATGGAATCAATCCCTTAGAGTATTAAACATAATCCACTTTTTTAATCACAAAGAGAATAATATCGCATTAGCGCTAACCATGTGTTTTGTTTCTTCTTCTCCATCAGTAAATAATTAGGTAAAGTACCCCTTATATATCAACTTTTAAGAAAAAAAAATGATAAAGAGTATAGAACAAAGAATATAACAAGAATAAAATCCTTCAAAGCCCTAACCCTAGCTGCAGTACAAGTAATGTGCTAGCTACTGTTGGCAATTTTCATAAAAAGTATAAGTACTGTTAATGGAGCATGGCCAAGTGCCGGTCCACGACGCCAAACCATCACAAAATCACGTGGGGTCCACAAAATTAGGAGATCTAGAGTGCCACGTGGCCATGCTCCCAAAACAGTTACTAATTACTACAATTTTCATTGCTTGATATCAATTCTGGAATCTGTTTAAACTTGTTTCTTTCCAAGGAAAGTTGACAGAAAATTTACTTTCGACTTAAATGGGCTTGCAGATAACCAGAGAAAAAAAAAAGAGCTTCGAAACACACCAACAAAGAAATCCCAAAAGAGGCAACAAAATTGAAGTTTCTTTAATGATTTGAGAGTATTTTTGATGTGTGTGTATTTTGTACTTCTCCAATGCAAGTGAAAGTGAAAGAATTAAAGAAAGAAGGAGAAAATGTTTGCTTTGGTTTTGAGAAAGATCTAAATCTGTGTAAGAGGGTATGAACGTGATTGGTTGGGGCTCTTGTCTTTTTAAGGGTTGCTGAGTTTGATTGGTTTAATTGATTAAAGAATAGTTTACAGAGAAGTTTTAGAGGGGAGTGACAGAGGTTCACATGGGGAGTTGATATCAAATTTAGTGAAGGAATGGGGCGTTATTCTGAGGTAGAATTTCTTATGTTAGAATATTTTGAATTCCCAAGAAAATATTCTAGTGAAATGTTCTATAAAATCTTTTTTGCTCTTCAAAGGAAAAAAGAAAAAGAAAAAAAAAGGGATGGAGCCAAGGCGGGACAAGTGATGGCGGTCGCCAGAACGATTTTTAAAAATGCTATTATCATATCAAAACGAAAAATTTATTCCCAACTTCTATAGGCTCACCAGTACTAGATATTTTTTTTTTCTTTCGTTATAAAGAAAGTATTTAGCTCCTTAGTTTTTATTTTAGGCGAAGAGGCCTAAAGAAGAAGTAGTTCAAAGCTAAGAAGCCAAGAGAAATATTATGAAACATAAGGTCTAAATTATGAAAAATCAAACTCCAAATTTTGATTTTTATGCAAACTCTATTTTTGTTAAGATCTCGACCTCGATTTGCAGGTCCCCACTGGCTGGGAAAAGCGTCTTGATTTGAAGGTACCTGCTATATCCTCCTCCTCTTATCTTTTACCACCCAACTCTTCAAAATGAACTAAATTAAAAAATGAAAAACGGGAATTTGGATCCCTTTTGCTTTTATGATCTTTTTTGTTTGTTTCGACAGAATTTTGGCCATAGGCCCTTCGGAAAGAAGTTTCAAAGTGTTAATTGAGTTATGCCCCATTATTTTTGCTCTAAATCCCAACTGATAGCAATTGGACATTTCTAACGAAAGTTTTTTTGAAAAGAGATCAACACACACACGCAAAAACAAAACAAAAACCTAACAAGAAGGAAATCACCATATCAATGATGTTTATATATATATGAGCGACGTTCTATCACATTCATGACCTATTAGATGTGCAAATAATAAATGAGAAACATCATTTGCTATTGTTTTAGTATTTTATATTGTTTTTTCTTTTCTACCTAAAGTCGAGAATTATTCATATTGTAGTCTGTCTTTTTCATTTTTTTAGTATACCTATTCACCACCACTAAGATAAATTCCTGCCTCCGTCTTTGCAATTATAATTGAATAATTCTAATCCCATTTAGGCTCATATCTTGTACAACATATACTACAATTGTTATACTCCCTCCGTCTCATTTTGTTAGTCCTTCATTGGGAAATAACTTTTTAAGGCAACGCAATTATATATTGTACTTTTTGTTCACTTTTCAATTTTGCCCTTGATGAGATGTGTTTTAAAATTCTACTACTAACTTTTTTAAAGTCCTATAAAAGAGGGGGCAATATGGGTATGTGAGATTACTTTTTTGAAAACTATTAAAAGTGGACAATTTTTTTGGAACATCCCAAAATGAAATAGTGAACCAACTTTGCGGAGGGAGGAAGTAATGTTTTCTCTCTATCTCTCTCCAAAACTATAGGTGTGTTGCGAAAAATTGAAAGGGTTCAGGCCACATGAAACAATTTCTAAATTCTTCATATGTTTTATGTTTTTATTGATAGGATATTAGTAGGTTTACTAAGTTTTATGTGTACGGGTGTCGTTGTGTCGATCCACCTCTATCCCTTATTTTATTTTAAAGAGTCAAAGGAAAATGTTTGAAATTTCAAAACTTACCGTCATATAAGTTCAAAAATAATTTTTCAAAGTGAGAATTAAAGAACAATAATGAAAATTGAGACCAACTTTCTGAGGAGACATGCATTAAATACATATCCCCTTAAAAAGTTGGAACCACGTAAGGAAACAAAATGGGACGGAGGAAGTACCATCCATTAATATCAAACCCATAATCTCGTTAGGCGAATGTTTTTTTATTTTATTTTATTTTATTCGCAATAAAAACATCTTAAGGAAAAGGGGATTCCAACCAAAGGTTTAGGGCAAAATCCAAACACATGTAGGCCTAAAGTGCCCAAATAAACCAATGAAAATAGTACACCCAAAACCCTAAAAAGCCAGATCTAACAATAAAAACTCAAAATAAAAGGAACCTAGCCCATACATAGTGGGCCAAGCCCACCAAAAGAAAAGCCTAAAGCTAGCTACATCAATATGCAAAACATCCACCACTGCCGCCCACCTTGCTTCTGATAGCCGACAGCCACCACCACCATCAGCACACCACATCCTAAAAAGCCACCAAACCTCCATCGGTTAACCCAAGGATAGACGAAGCTGACAACCCACAAACCCATACTGCCTCGAAAGCTCCCAGAACCGTTGAGCATTAACCATGGACACCCAACAGTGCCTGTGGCAGGAGACCACAATGAAAAATGACCACCATCGTAGCACCACCTTGCCGTGAAGCTAGAATTCCTAACATAAAACAAGTCGAAATGCACTTGATGAAGAAAAAAGATAAACTTGAGAGAACCAAGTGGGTTCTCAGCAGCCCTAAACAAAAACGTGGAGTACTGTTGAAATATCAGGCGGAAGACTTTTTCAACTTACGTGATTGTTTTGTGATTTGTTCAATAAATGAGAGTTTATCTCATTTTGTTTTTTCTATCTTGTATTGCCTATAAAAAGGCTTGTTATCAGATTGTTCAAGTATGCAAATACAAGTGATCAAATGTGTGAGAAAAGTGTGTAATTTCTCAGAGTGTTTATGAAATACAAAGTTTGAGAGAATTTGTTTGATACTCCTCTGTTTGCATCAGTGGTATCAGAGCTCAGGCTCATCCCAAAAATTCTCTCAGAAAAAAAATACCTTTGGTGTGCTACTGCTATTTTCATCCATAAATTAGCTCCCTCAAAATAAAATTTTTGAGTGCCGATTTTGTCTCAGCCGGAAACGATAATCCGGTGACGAAATTGAACAACCTTTGTTTCTTTCGAAACCGAGAAGTTGAAGAGTGATGAATTACTCTCACCTTGCACCCACTGCCTTATTTTACTCATCTCTGGCGAGCAAAGACGTGCAGCTGAAAAGAGCAATTCTTCATCATCTTTGGTTTCATCGGCAGAGAAAAAGAACAATTCTTTTTCCTTATTCTTGAGGTCAGATCTGCTGTGCAATAAGGAAGCCCTTGTTTTTATTCACCAACAATAGAAACAGGGGGCTTTATTGTTGATTTTTTATCAGCCTTTAAGGCAAGGCAGTAAAGGAATCCAAGTTCCAAGAGAAAAAAAAACTACGGTCCATTCAATTTGGTGTGTCTTTCAAGTGGGTCATTCAATTTAAATCTCACCACCAGGTGCAACTTACATTGCAAGGTCTCTGGAAGAAAGCCAAGGAGCAGAGCATTTGGTTTTAAAGGCAAGTGGGCCCCCTAATTAATTTTCCATCTGCCGTGACTTTCAAAGTCGGTAGAAGAAGTAATTCTAAATCAAGCCGAATTGATTTTGTTGAAGTGGGGTCATGCCAATTACTTCAAGTGGGGTCATGTGAAATTTAATTTTTCAAGAGCAGATTTTTGATTTACAAATCTGATGGCCAACGGAGCTGCACCAACGCTTATTCCAAAGCTCACCAAGGACAATTATGATAATTGGTCCATCCAAATGAGAGCACTACTGGGTGCTCAAGAAGTCATGGAGATAGTTGAAAACGGGTACGAGGAACCTGTCTCAAAAGTAGCAGAAGCAGCTTTGAAGGAGGAACAGAAAACAACGCTCCGTGCCGAGCGAAAGAAGGATTGCAAAGCCAGGTCCATCATCTACCAAGGACTTGATGAGATGACGTTCGAGATCATCGCTTCCACTACATCTTCCAACGAAATTTGGGACACGCTGCAGAAAACATACAAAGGTGCCGACAAAGTAAAGAGGATTCGCCTTCAATCTCTACGAGGCGAATTCGAGTCTTTACGGATGAAACCCTCAGAATCTATTTCTGAGTATTATGGTCGAATCATGACAGTTGCAAACCAGATGAGAAGAAATGGAGAAGCTCTCACAGATACGAGAGTTATAGAGAAGATTCTCCGATCGTTGGATCCGAGATTCAACTTCATTGTTGTTACGCTGCAAGCCCACGAACAGAAGTTGCACAGAGATGATGATAGAGCCATGGAGCAGGCTTTACAGACGAAGCTGTCCCTCAGCGAAGACAGGCACGACCAAGGGGGGACATCTCAGAGAGGACGAGGCTATGGTTCTCATGGAAGAGGCTCTGGAAGTTCAAATTCCAGAGGTAAAGGAGGCAAAGGATTTTCCAAAGGAGGAAATCAAAACTATGCTCCAAAAGGAGGTGGTCGTGGACAGCAAAGCAGTAGAGGCAGAGGACAAGGAAAAAGAGGTGGTTACAACAACCGACCGAACATTGACAAAAGCAATGTTCAATGTTACAACTGTCAGAAGTATGGTCACCACATGAAAGAATGTAGAGGAAGGCCAAAATCAAATCAAGTTGGCGAAATAGCCAACTATGCAGACAAGGAGCTAGCAGGAGGAGATTCAATGAATCTCATGGTGCACAGTTCTACTGAACAGGATCAAGGTACATGGTTTCTTGATTCCGGAGACAGTAATCATATTACTGGCTCAAGGCAGCTATTTACTGAACTTGATGAAAGGGTTCAGGGAGATATCTCTTTTGGCGACCTTTCCAAAGTCTCAGTTCAAGAGAGAGGAAATATTGTGATCAAACGGAAGAATGGAGATCATGCATTCATCTCCAACGTCTATTATGTTCTAGACATGAAGACTAATATTCTCAGTCTTGGACAACTCCTAGAGAAAGGCTATCAAATTAGCCTAAAGGATATGCAGCTGACGATCACAGATGCTTGAGGGAAGCTGGTTACTCGAGTAAAGATGGCGAAGAACAGGATGTTTCCGCTAACTGTTCTTCATGATACACCGAAGAGCCTCAATGCCATTATCAACGCCAAAGACTGGATATGGCATCTCAGATATGGACATCTCAACTTTGAAAGCTTGAAGCTGTTGGCAAATAAGAAGATGGTCAAAGGCTTACCTCATATCCAACATCCAAATGAGGTATGCGAAAATTGTGTTCTTGGCAAACAACACCGGAACAATTTTGGGAAGCAAGTTGATTGGAGAGCAAGCATGCCGCTCGAGCTAGTACACACAGATGTGTGTGGTCCGTTGAAGCCAATCTCAAACGAACAGAACAGATACTTCCTCACGTTCACCGATGATTACAGCAGGAAGACGTGGGTATACTTTCTCAAAAGGAAGTCAGAAGTGTTCGAGAAGTTCATAGACTTCAAAGCTCTTGTGGAGAAAGAAAGTGGCTACTACATCAAAATGTTGCGATCAAACCAAAGAGGAGAATACACTGGAGATCAGTTCGATGGATTCCTTAGGCAGCAAGGAATCAGACACCAGTGTACACCAGCCTATACTCCTCAGCTAAATGGTGTATCTGAAAGGAAGAATCGTATCATCCTCAACATGGCGAGAAGCATGCTGAAGGATAAAGATCGGCCCAAGAGATTTTGGGCTGAAGTAGTTCAATGTGCAGTCTATCTACTCAACATATGTCCTACGAGGAGTTTGAAGTCAAAGACACCACAAGAAGCATGGACCACTTACAAGCCAAGTGTGGGCCATCTCAGAGTGTTTGGTTGTATTGCCTACGCAAAAGTTCCAGAGGCAAACAAAACCAAACTTGAGGACAAAAGAGTGAAGTGTATCCTTATTGGATGCGGTGATTGGACGATGGGATACAAACTATACAATCCCGTCACTCAGAAAAGGTGATATACAACTGAGATGTCATTTTCAAGGGAAATGAATCCTAGAGCTGGGATCAGACAGAAGCTACCAGGAATATGGAGCTGACTGTTGAAGATGAAGAACATGTACAGACCAGGGAGGTACCTAGGAGATCAGAAGAGCAGCCATCACCGTCTCGTGGTTTCCCTTCACCACAAAGAGGTGAACCATCCTCACCAGCTACAGAAGAATTTTCAGACATAAGGCCTAGAGGAACACGAAGCCTTGATGATCTGTATCATAATACAGATCCACTGGATGCAGATTTCACCATGTTCTGTCTGCAAATGACTTTTGATCCAGTTAGCTTCGATGAGGCTAACCAAGAAGACAAATGGAGGAAGGCTATAGATGAAGAGATTCAATCCATAGAGAAGAATAAAACCTGGGAGTTGACCAATCTTCCAGAAGGCTATAAGACCATTGGTGTCAAATGGGTCTACAAGGCAAAGAAGAATGCTCAAGGAGAAGTTCAGAGATACAAAGCCAGGCTCGTAGCTAAAGGCTACAAACAGAGGGAAAACATAGACTATGGCAAAGTCTTTTCCCCTGTTGCTAGGATGGAGACGATCAGGATGATGATCTCATTAGCTACTCAGCACAGATGGAAGATATACCAATTAGACGTCAAGACTGCTTTTCTCAATGGATTTGTGGAGGAGGAAATCTATGTGGAGCAGCCACCAGGATATGTGAAGGAAGGACACTATGACAAAGTATACAAGTTAAAGAAGGCGCTGTATGGATTGAAACAAGCGCCACGTGCATGGAACACAAGGATTGATGCATACTTCCAGCAGAATGGATTCGAGAAGTGTCCTTACGAGCATGCACTCTATATGAAGAAGGAAGCTGATGGAAGCCAGCTGTATGTATGCCTGTATGTTGACGACTTTATTTTCACAGGCAACAATCCAGATATGTTTGACTCTTTCAAACAGAGTATGGTCCGAGAGTTCGAGATGACAGATATCGGACTGATGGCACACTTCCTTGGAATCGAAGTGATACAGGGAGATGACGGCATTTTCATCTCTCAAGCTGGATAAGCCAAAAGCATCCTCAAGCGTTTTGGCATGGAGAAAAGTAATCCAGTAACTACTCTAGTTGAAAGTGGAGTGGAACTCAGAAAGAGCGAGGTCGGTGATGTTGATCCGACATATTTCAAGAGTCTGGTAGGAAGCCTTCGCTACCTGAGGTGCACAAGACCAGACATACTATATGGTGTTGGTCTTATCTGCCGATACATGGAGATACCCGACCAATTCCATCTGAATGCAGCCAAGCGAATTTTGTGCTATGTCAAGGGCACAATCACTGATGGACTGTTTTACACAACTACTGAAAATTTCAAACATTGCGGCTATTCAGATAGTGATTGGGGAAGAGACTTGGATGAAAGAAAGAGTACTACCGGATTTACTTTCTTTCTCGGAGATACAACCTTTACATGGTCGTCAAAGAAACAAGCGATAGTGACGCTATCGTCTTGTGAAGCTGAGTATGTAGTGGCCAGCTCAGCTGTTTGTCATGCTATATGGGTCCGCAATATGCTGAATCATTTGGGAATTTCTCAAGAAAAATCCACAGAGATCTATGTCGACAACCGCTCCGCAATCGCACTAGCAAAGAACCCGGTGCATCATGAAAGAAGCAAGCATATTGACACACACTATCATTTCATTAGAGAGCACGTGAAATCAAAAGAAGTGGAGCTAGTTTCTTGCAGGACCTATGACCAGGCTGCTGATATTTTCATGAAGCCCCTCAAGCATGAAGCCTTCATCAGAATGAAGACAATGCTTGGAATGAAGAAACCCCCAGAGTCAAGTTTAAGGGGGGATGTTGAAAAATAAACTTGCAGCAACTTGGTTCTCAGCAGCCCAGAATTAAAACGTGGGGTACTATTCACAATCATGCGCAAAGACTTTTGAGTTTCCGTAATACGTTTTGTGATTGCATAATAAATATGAGTTTATCTCATATTTGTTTTTTCCTCTTGTAATACCTATAAATAGGTTTGTAATTGGATTGTAAAAGTATGCAAATACGAGTGATCAAGTGTGTGAGAAAAGTGTGTAATTTCTCAGAGTGTTTATGAAATACAAAGTTTGAGAGAATTTGTTTGATACTCCTCTGTTTGCATCACTTGATGGATGGAAACCAAGAAGCATAGGACGGAGACAATAGCGATAGACCCATGTTAGCAAAGGCCAGGGGGTAAAAAATACAAAAAAGTGAGAGAGACAAAAGGAATAAGAGAATCCATACCGATGTTGACCCCGTCACCGTCCAAGAACTCCATCATCGACTGTCGAGAAACTGCCATTTCGGACTCCAAAAACAGTAAAGAGAAACCCACACGTCAAGGCTATCCATTACCCTGGTAATGACCCCTTGCTCTGCCACCGCCATCCATCTGTATTATTGCCGATCAAAATTTTTAAATAAGAAGAAAGAGAAAAGATCAGAAAATAGGAAGGTGGAAGGTAGAAAGAGAGATAAAAGGATAGAAGAGAGAACATTATATCTTAGGGAGAGAATGTGTGTCAATTTAATTATGAGACTATTACTGCTATGAACTAGTTAGTTAGGGGAATGTTGTCACACGACTACTGTGCCAATTACTCAAAAAAACATATTTCACTCTACTTTTTTTTTTGTGTTGTGAACAAATGTACATCTTAATGTTCGTTGGCTAGGGGTGCAAATGAGCTGAACATTATTGTGTTTGAGCTTGATCTCGGCTCGTTCGTAACAAGTTGAGCAAGTTTAATTTACTTAACAAGCCTCCTTAAATGAGCCGGGCTTTAATGAGCTCATTTACTACGACTTTGAAAATCGAGCTCAAGCTCGAGCTTTGCTCGATCAGTAATCGAGCCAAAACCGAGCTGAGCCTGTTGTAAAACGCATGCTCTGAATGCAACTAAGTTAGGAGAAATCAAACAAAACAAGCAATCACACGAGACAAAAGATTTATGTGGTTCCCCCAAGATTGAGGTACGTCCACGGGCGAGGAGAGAGAGAGTTCACTATCAATGGTGGAGAAGAGATACAAAAAGCCGGCTATGACCCGTAACTCTGGAGAGGCCACAATATGAGAGATAGCTAAAGGATCCCCAAAGCCTCTATTTATAAGAAACACAATCAATAAGAAATCCTAAACACAATTGAAAATCCTAAACGCAATAGGAAATCCTAAACATAATAGGAAATCCTAAACACAATTGGAATTCTCCAGAAGAAGGAAAATTCAAGGCACAATTCCAACAATTCTCCACCTTGACTTGAATTCCACTGAACCAAAATCACTAATTATAGCAACCATCTTCTGCCTCTACCTCGCCACATTGCCCTCAAGAGGAGATCAACTGCAAATACCAACCAAGCCCAAGCAATGCTTGAACTTGGCAACCTGAACCGGTTTAGCCAAAATGTCCGCTGGGTTATCCGCCGTTCCAACTTTCTTCACCTCAACTTGCTTCCGTGAGATGATCTCTCGAACAAAGTGATATCTGACATCAATATGCTTGGTCCGTTCATGATACAACAGATTTTTAGTCAGATATATAGCATTCTGCGAGTCACAAAATACTGAAGTGACCCCTTGTGCAACACCAAGCTGACAAAGAATTCCCCTCATCCACAATGCCACCTTCACAACTTCGGCAATGGCCATATACTCCGCTTCCGTTGTAGACAGCGCGACCGTAGCCTGCAAAGTTGCTTTCCATCTAATGGCACTTCCGGATCAAGTGAACACATAACCTATCAGAGACCTCCTTTTATTATGGTCACAGGCAAAATCCGAATTAACATATCCAACTACTTGATTACCCGGAGTAGAAACCCCATACAAAAGACCCATATCTGCAGTACCTCTCAAATACCGAAGTATCCACTTCACAGCCTCCCAATGTACTTTTCCCGGTCGCCCCATATAACGACTAACGACAGTAACTGCATGTGAAATATCAGGACGAGTAAATACCATGGCGTATACCATGGAACATACATGCTATAATTGTTCCAATAAACTTTTCCTTCTTAATATCTCTCATAAGTTGTTTCATTTTAATTCGAATTACTCTTGCAAGTATATCAGGCCTGTTCTCGGTATGTTGACTAGGAACACGGGCCACCTCTTGTTGGATTTCTGACCAACTCGGGTTGCATGTGAACGTGGAAAGGTCTGGGAAATCCATTGTTCGACATATTGCCATTGCATCTTGATAATGTTGAATCATATTCCGCGGCCCCTGTGAAAGATGATGGCAATATAAATCTTCTACCCACTGCTGCAACATCAGCATCACCAATAGTTGCAGCAACTTGTAGACCTCTATACAGATCAGTTCACAAGATATTTTGGTTGCGCCGAAGAAAGTACTTTAGTTGATCTTGCTCAATGGCAGCATAGCAATCAATGACAAACTGTTGGAATAAACGGCCACCTTGAAGTAGTGTTTTTCCTTCTGTGTCTCGGAATTGGAGTCTGAATGCATAGAACTCACGCATTGACACTCCTTCTTCGTTGGTATTGGTGTTTGTGCCCGGTGTGAATTCTATAGACCTTCTCCATCCATCAGTTCCATAGAGAAAAAAAAGTGGGTATTGGAGTGGCATATGCATATGCGAAGGATGTGTTTCGTTAATCCTTTGTAACTGGCCGTCCAATTTTTGAACAACAATATCACGATTGGCACCGCTTTCAAACCCATCACCAACAAGTAATGCAGCAATTGCCTTTGCAATTGGTCAGATATACTGTCTTCCATCTCTTGAGCTCAAAATTCTAACACGAAGATCTTGAGCACAATTATCATGTACAATGTCTCCTGCACTGCGAAAAACTTGTACATACGGGTTGGTCAAATTTTGCATCGACTACAAGCTTTCCAATGTGGTTGTATCAATTCTTGTCGGGCCACCATCCCCACTCATTGTCCCCATTCTATTATGAGTTTCATGTTCTGTGTCGTAAATATAAAGCTGAGCAAACTTTGGTTTTGTTCCGAGTTCTTGTAGAAGCGAACCGATTCTATGGTAATTTGCTCCACTAATACGAAAAGCATAAGGACTCCTTCCATCTAACACCGAGTGGTGTATTTTTCCAGCCATTGATGTGAAGGACAATACTGAATTGTATGTTCTTATTTTCTCTCTAAACCTGTCATCATTGAACTTTTGTTGCAAGAATTCAGATGAGTTTTGTAACATTGGAAACAAAACTTGTCCCTTGCTACAACAAAGGTTAAATTTTGGATTACTCAAATGGGCTGTCTCTGACTTTTCTTCCATCCACATATTAGCTGCAATTCACGATCGACTCTCTCGCCAAAGTTCCAACATCTTGAAATATTTCTTCTTCTCGACCAATACCTAAAGTTAGTGAAGCTAATCACGTGAGTATACATTGAGTGAGTCATTTTCATTCCGTGTTTCTCATTACCAGATAGGGATCACAACGTAATCGCCTTAGACGCAAGTACGCACTTCTCAAATGCCGTGCCTCTCTTTCAATTTCTAAGAAACGTTGATTCATTAACGGATCGTTACATCATTAATCTTCTTTGCGTACCAACCGAGCTATCTTGGCTTTAATTCTTTGTTCATTTATGTCACCACCATACACGGCATCCATCCTGAGTATAAGAAGATTTCAACCTATAAAATTCCAATTAAATCTACATTTTCAACAGCATATCTTAGACCTTCCTATAGTGACTAGTGCCTAAGCGATGGGCATGCACGTAACATTAGGCAAACACACTTGTGAATGAATTCCTTTCTCTGAAATCATTTCTCAAGGACACAATGCAAACTCAAATTTCTCAAGGACACGATGCAAACTCAAATTCTTAAAATTAGGACGGTTCATCAATTTTCCAAATCAACTAAAATATTAGGTAAAAAAAATAGGATGGTTCATAAATTGTCCAAATCAACTAAATAGTTAAAAAAATACAATTTTGGAAAGAGAGGAAAAGTTGAGTAAAAAAGTAATGTTTGTTCCTATGAAATCATGTTCGACTACAATGACATGGAAAAACAGTAAATAAATTGTAAAAAAAAGAGCAAAACACTGCTATAACAAAAAAAAAAAAGCATACCAAGTTTTTTTGATGATTGTATGGAATCTGAATTGTTTTTTTACGAAACTGGAATGGAACTTAAATCCTACATAGATTTAAAAAGAAAAAGTGGACTTAAGTAATTTAGAGCATGGACTCACGCAAATCAATCTGAATTGGGCAAGCAGTAGCAACAATAGCAAATGCCAATAGAGAACAAAAGGTTTTTATTTAGAAACTGGAAGAAGCAAAAACCTAGATTTAAAACAAAGTGGACTTTTTTTTGAAAAGGCAACAAAGATTTTAGAAATACTCGACAAAGGGTACATCACGTTGTCCATGTTTTTCCGTGTTTTTAGTTTTGAATATTTAAAAGAGCTATAATTTAACCCATAGTAACCTCTACTAATTCGGTGTCAAAAAAGTAAAACATCCGCCGCTACTAATTCGGTGTCTTCTATCATTTTGAATAAAAAAAAAATAAGCGATGTCTCTTTGACTCCTCACTTATTCAAAAATTTTTGTCATAATTTTCACCTTTTTAGACGAAATTAACGGTTCACACATTTCATCAAACAATTGGAGTGCTTGAAAAGAGATGAGTAAACCGGAAAAAGAGAGGGGGAGGGGTAGAAGGGATAACATAGGTTTGGTCAGTAGTTCCATGGCAGATGACTAATTCAAATTTTTAGGGGGAAAATGATTGAAAATTGTAGGAAATTACGATTGGGGATTTGAAGGCTTTTGAGGGCTCAATTGCACTCTCATAGTATATTGATTGATTGATTGTTGATTACACTTCCCTAAGAAAATTCGTTAGACAGTAATGGGCCCAAAAAAATGAGTTTATGGCCCTTAACTGAACAAATCAGACATGATTTTTCTCTCAGTTTGCCTCGCCCGAGTTAACGATTATCTGTTCAAAAAAAAAAAAAAAAAAGAGTTAACGATTATGGCTCCGTCGTTGCACTTTACCTCTAAAGCCCAATACGATAATGAAAGGATGTTGCCTTGGGCCTTGCTAAGCCCAATTATAGTTTAGAGAAAAATTGCCATATATTGTGCCGTCAGTTTATTTTTATTTTTTATTTTTGAAAAAGTCTATAGCATTAATAAGGTACTAACTAATGCACTAAATGTGTGTGTTGCACTCATTTAGTAGATGAGTCAATCCGTAATGTGGGAGGGCTATGTCTACATATAGTATAATAATTTAAAAATTAGAGTGAGTTTCTCGTTTGCTAAAACCAAAACTTTATCTTCCGTAGCCGGTATCTCCCATCTGTTAAAAGCAACCTGGATTTTAGCACTCTTATAGAAACAATTTGACTTTTAGCACTACTACGAAAAATTAGCTTTTAGCACTTGGTGCTAAAAATGAAAAGCTCGGACTTAGTTAGTGCCTGTAACATTGCACTTTTTTTTTTCCTGACAACACCACAAACCTGTTTTGAGGTTTTGAAAATGAAACAGCCCTCCCCAACATGTGATGTAACTGGTGGGGAGGGGACCGTTATTTCAAAAACTTGAGGAAGGTTTCTGCTATGAGGAATGTGACCCCACGTGGCCCAAAGTAGGTCCGTCTCTGCCTACAACCATGCCTTCACTCCATGTCTTATAGTACTGGTCACCGCCACCCATTGGCCACTACCATCCTCTTGAGGCTCCTCCCTCTCGCGGCTCCTCCTCCGCCACCTCAAACCCTTCTCCAATCTCAGATAATGCTAACCACCCTTAACCTTCGTTCTTTGAGAATCATGATTAGAACTTCAATAATCAACGGTTCTCATTCTTCAATATTAGCTTTCTTCCATTTTATGTCCGTCACGTAATAGTTTTCGGCCTTCCGATACTATTTTACACCTCGCTACACCAACATCACACCTATATCGAGTGGTTACCGTCACGTGACTCACGTATGGGTCATTTTTTATTCTCTAACCAATTCATGGCCAATAGTACTTGACCGTTTCGGGTGATTTTGGTACTTCAAGCAATATTTTTTTTCAAAATTCACGACCACGACAACCGATTCTCATTGCGTATCATTCAATACTCCAAATACGACAATACCCTTACACCTCAACCATTAACGTTACTTATCCCGATACCCTTACTTAAAACTTTGTTGTGGATTCTATTTTTTTAGGTGGAGTATTCGAATCTCTGTCGTCATAAAAAGCATAGTGTTACATCTCATTGTTCATGGCAATCGCAAGTCTAAGCTTAAGCACACTACGAAGGGCGTAAAGAAAAGAGTTTGAAGGAATTTTTAATCAAATTTTAGAGTTGACATAATAAAAGTCAGATCAATATACTAATTAGAATGTCTTCATTGACAAGGCAAGCTGTGAGAACTCATGCTTGTGAGGTCACACTAGGGACACCTGTAGCTAAAGTACTTGGCAAGTTCACTTATGTCAATGTTATCATGACAGAGTCAATTGAAAAACCAACTGACAAAACCAAAAAAGTTCCAACTAACAACATCAACACTGATGTATCCAAGCCCCAAGGTTAGGTAGTCCGGTTCGTTCGTTTGCTTTCTACACAATTCAATTGATCAGAGTTCGATTTTTTGAGTCAGGCTCCTAGAAAGTAATTTATTGTGAATTCCTTAGTCCCGGTATAGATGACCTACCTCTGACGAGACTAGATAAGAGATTAGTCAAGGAGCCGTTAAGCTGGCCCAGAAAGACCCTAGACTATTGTATTCTTAGACGGTCAGCTACTTCTGGTGTTTAGTGTGGCAATATCATTAGTTTTAAGAATTCTTTTTAGCACTAAGCTTCCTGCCCGCTTCGGGTTGTAGACTGCACTGCGCTATGGGAGCTCATAAATCCCACAGAAGATTCTAGGTTAATGATACTCATGCATGTAGTACATTTTATTGAACTGGATAAAAAAAATCATATACTTGAATTTTTTGATCGGCAAAAAGTTTATTTAATTAAAACTCAACAAACGGCACATCGAGAAAAGAATTTGAGTACTCGCCAAAAGCTAGGAAGAAGAAAAAGATTGAAGAAAGGAACATCCAACTACAAAAAGAAGAAGATTAACTTGATACCCACTACTCATAAATATTTCATTACTTTGCATAAAAATAAAAATCACATTTGTCAAACATTTCTTCCTAAAACATATGTGTGATAAAATCATGTGGCTATAGGTGGCAGATCAAATTGATTTGATAAAATAAAATAAAAAAAATTGGAAGCAAATAAAAAAATCACATTGGGAAGATAAAATCTTCAAAAAAAAAAAAACTTAAAGTCGTGTCTGGGAGGAATTTTGGAGCTGAATTCTAAATTTTGAATTTGATTATGAATTTTGAATTTGATTATGAGTTTGGGAGGGATGTGTATTCAAAATAAGCAAAAGGAGCCACATACGAAAAACTAGTTCAATGTATTTTTGAATTCTCTATATTTGTTGATCGTTTCACCCCTCACCTTTTTTTAACACATCACATCCATACCATCATAATGAAAAGATGAAGAACAATTTAAATATACTAGCTATATCATTATATACATATTATGTGCATATTATATATATTTGAATTAGTTTTAAACTTGTGTTTTACATGGCATACTTACAATTAGGAAATAATATATTTTTGTGAAAGTGTTTGATTATATTACTTTGACGTTAAACTTACTAGTATAATAGCAAATATGGTTTGGCCAATTCAAATATTATTATCTTATTTTATTAATACTTATATCAATTTACGTTGTGTGTTATATTTGAAGAATATTTTATTGCTCGTATCATGTGTATAATTGCATAAACCTCAGTGAGGGCATTATGGTCAACACCATTTCCTACTTCCACAACATAGTTATCGGATTGTACTCACAATACTTTCACTGTTTCGTACTAATATTAATCCTTCATTATTCGCAATCTCAATGTTTTGAAACCCGGACCGGAGGACGAACCGGAGAACGCACCGGGCGGACGAGTCACCAGTAAAAAAAGTTCAAAATTTTTTCCAGTTTGGTTCGATTAGCCCGTCTCCAGTTTTTCCGGTTCGCCGGTTCACCTGTTTTTTCTGAGCGGTTTTCACTTTAGAGACTGGTTCTTGAAAATAAAACGGTTTTAAGATTAGACCGGATCGGACGATGGTCAAGTTGACGGTTCTACCGGCTGAACTGGCTGGTCCTGTCCGATTTTTAAAACATTGCGCAATCTATGATTCACTAACTCAGTACTACTAATGAAGTCTTTTCGAAAACGCTTTCTCAGTTGAACTATTCAAATCAACAATACATAATATATCAATTTGCCACACTTTTGAATGGCTCGGATCGTCACTACACCCACTAGTGCACCTAGTGACCCTCTAGTGCACCTTTTCATTACAGGACCTCCAGGTTCCATTTCCTAATGCATGTGATGATGAAATTACCAGTGCCGATATACAAGGGCGGAGCCACGGCTGGACTACGGTGGGCTCCAGCCCAGGTGACATCCCAAAAAAAAAAAAAATCTGTAGGTAAAATATTAGCCCAAATGTTTGTAGCCCAACCCAACAATTGGTCCAACCAAACATTTAGAGAGATCTCGGATCAGAAAAGAAAAAAAAATAAAAATCATGGAGATCGTATACAAAGATATAAACACGTATATGAGAGAGGGGGATACAGAGAGACCTTGGGAGATCATAACCGACAACTGTGGGGCTGACACTGAGAGACCTTGGGAGATCACAAGCCAAATCATCAAACATGAACAAAGTATTGTTTATTCTTGTACTTTTTTTTTTTTTTAACACCTATGTATTTATATACAAGTTTATTGCACATTAATTATAAAGCCTTTTTTGCTGAAATCATATCACTACAACAAAAACTACATATGGTGACGAAATCTGGCTAAGATTTTGCGAGGAAATAAATAATTCCTCGAAGGGCACCCATTGGGCGACGAAATTATCTTTCCTCGCAAAATAGCAGTTTTTCGCCAATTGTTCCCGATCAAAAAAAAAAAAAAAAGGATTTAAGAAACAAGTGTAAAGAAACATTATAAAGGGACTAAAATTAGCCAGAAAGATTTAAAAAAAAATTAGAGAGGTGAAAATAACTACAAAAGGTTTATATATTAAAAAGTGTAGAGTTTTGCATTGAAAATGAAGTTGGTGTGGCGGATGTGTCGCGTGTTGTTATAGAGGAGGTCGCTGGTTAGAGTTGCAGTGGAAGCGGAGAAGCTTGGAACTGAAATTTTTTTTTAGCTTCATGAGTTTTAGTGAGGAAAAATTTCCTCGCCAAATTGGTCAGAATAGGCGAGGAAATATATTTTTCCTCACTAGAATACCTTTTGCGAGGAAAATTTTTCCTCGCCAATTCCTTTAGCGAGGAAATCAGATGCTTTGGCAAGGAAACTAGATCCTCGCTATAGTCCTTTTTTTGGTGTAGTGTGTGTATGTACGTAGTAGTATTACATTTTAGGTTAGCTTAGGTAAACTAATATTCTGGTTCCGCCCTTGCCAATATAGATAGCGATAAGTATGTTTTAAATCGAACTTAGTCACTGTTGGGGTTAAAATCAACTGTGATTAGATCAGATAAATACATTTGCCAACCAATCATCATCTGGACGGTGACGGATGCATAGACTTGCATAAGCAAATGCATGCGACTGATATAGTTGTTTAGTCACTTAATGATATAATTATTAATTTACTTAAGTGTAACAGTGCTTTTAAGAAGTGTCTTAATCAGACGTGTGCCGCCCTGGCATCATGTGACATGCTCATACTCAAGAAGATTACACGCTGCGGAGGGGGACAGACAAACGGGTTAACCTCGTCTCTTTCGGGATTAGGTTGTTCCGTAGAATTTTTTCGATCAGTAAAAGAAATTCATTAATCTTTAAAAAGAAATAAAGATTAAAAGCACAAAACTAAAAGGCCACCCGAGACAAGAGAAAAGCAAGAAGTCAACCAAACAAAACAAAAAAAAAAAAAAAGCACTAACACAAAAAAGCCCCATACCAAGCCAATCGAAACCCAACCAAAAACCAAACAAGAAAGCTGAAGCGAACGCCAACCACACAACATCACACCCTAAAAAACAATAGAGTTCTCAAAAAGCAAAGGGAATTAAAATTCGAAAGAAATAGATGCACCTTCCTCCAAATCAACAAAAAACACACATCTCCCTTTTATATCTTTCCCTTTTAGCAGTATCTTCCTCCTCTATCTCAACCTTCTCCATCTCAACAGTTTCTTTAATTACAACTCATTCCCCCTCTAAAATCAATACCCATCGAAGCAAAAGAAGCCATTGTCTTTCGATCTTGCTTGTAAAGAACCTCATTCGAATTAGGACTGTTAATAGTTATCCCGTAAGATATGAAGCTGCTGGATTTCGGCTCGTTTTTTGGTTCTTTGAAAAAGCAGTCCGGAGTGGATATTCAGAGCTGTCTGAACTCTGGATGGGTTTCACTAATTAGGTTTTCTTTGTTCTCTGAAAGAACCGTCCAAACGAGATTCGAGCCTATTCGAACTGGCGGACGCATAAAAACGCGCAGACTTCAGTTTTTAGGTTTTTTTTTTTAGGGATTTTAAAACCCAATTAAGTTTCCTTTTGGCAGACAAATTGTATTTGACAATAATTTCCTGCATTTTTTTTTGAAAAGAAAATATTTTATTAACCTTTGAAAACGAATTACAAAGATTAAAAGGATCCAAGAACAATGCCATAAAGATGAAGAAGGGAAACTCCCTCACACCATAAGACACAAGCTGCAAGGAACCAAAAGGGAAATCACAACCTAAAGCTGGCAAGAAGCCAACCAAAACCCCCCCAACAAGAAAACTCCCCAAAAAAACCAACAGAAACGCGTCAAACCAACACCACCAACAACAAACTCAGCTTGCAACAGAAAACCCACTTATGATCTCATCATCATCCCCCAAATAATTTCCTGCATTTTGCCTGTTATATGTGGTGAAAACAAAATATTGTGGCTGTGTTTGATTAGACAGTTTAGTTTAGTTTTGATGATGTCAGCAGGTGTAATGAGTGGAGAGAGATAGAGAGAGAAATGAGGAAAATGATGATGTCACCAAAACTAAAACGTACTAAAACTAAACTGGAAAACGAACAGAGCCTGTGTCTTTGGGCTAGGGCTTGAGAGAGTTGCCTTTGTTTTAACTTTTGGTGAGTTTAGGTAGAAGGGTTTATGTAGAACTTCTTCTTTGTAACTCTTTGAGTATTCATTTAGTTAGTGAAGCCATTGATCGACGGCACGTGGACTAGGTTTAAATCCCTAAGTAACCGAACTACTTAAATTTGTGTATCTCTTTCTCCCCTTGTTTATTTTCTCTGACCTTCTCTCACTTTTGGTTTGATTATTTTTGTTTGCTTCAAATTTTGATTTTGTTCTTCGAATTAATATTCAATACCATCAATTTTTATTGGGTGCAGTTAAGTCTTCGGTGGTCCTCCGAACAACAAATTGGTATCAGAACTTAGATTTTGACCTAGGCTTCGTTTTATTTCGCTTGGTTCTTTGAACTTTCTGTTTGGCCCCAAGATGTCTGAGGAGTAGTCCGAGAAATCTGTAGAGAAATCTAGGGCATCTGGGTCTAGCAACAGTTCCCTGGTGAGGACTGCGGTTTCAAATTCTAAATTTGAAGTTGAAAATTTGATGGGACAAATTCTTCATGGGTATTATACCTTATTTATAGATGCGGGGTGCTTATTGCTCAAGGATTTTATTCTCATTGGTAATCTTCTCATATATGGGATTCTTCCCAAGGGAGCTCTTTGAGAAATTTGACTACTATGTCTTGTATCCCCAAGTCATCACATCCTGTAATAGAGTCTTCATCGCTCTCTTGGTCGTTTTACTTCTTCGTCGCTCCTCTTTCATTGAATCCATCATGTAGCCCGGTGGTTCGTCATCGGTGGTTTGTTGTTTGCGATTGCTGGAGGTTGTGTTTTACGGCTCATGGTCACCCGGGGTGACTATTCAGTGGTTGATGTCGCCATGGTCTTGACGAAAACGAAACTGTGGCCTTGGAATGGTATGTGTTTCTACGAGATTTTCAAACTTGTCGTAACTCAGTACGACTTGGTGATGGCCTACTCGGATTACTCGGTTGTTGGGTTATGACTGCTTTTTCCCCTTTCAATTGTAGATGATTCTCGTGTTTTTGTTCTAGCCTTTGTTTGTGGTTTTCTTATGCCGGTTCTCCTTTCTAGAATGCTTCGGTTGTTTGCTTTGGCAATGATCGATATATCCCATGTCCGTGTTGTATGTGGATATTAAGAAATTGCAATGTTCCCTTATCGCCTCGTGGATGTCATTGTTCTATATGCTAGCCGTGTATGCCGTTGTTGTGTTTGTATTTTGTTTAATGTAATCGAGTGTTATTTTTGAAGACTTTAATGTATTTTTGGAAGTTTGTTCCCCAGTTCTTGATTTCCTGATCTTTGTAATTTGTTCTTGGGATATACTTCCTTCGTCCCTTCTTAAGTGAATTATTTCGTAAATCCAACTTATTAAAGAACCGTCATTACTCATTGCACATCAACTTTTATATCCACTTTACACTTTTCACATCAATTTTTACTTTTACTTTTCAATCTTATCATCTACTTTTACCGATTAACTCTTTATCCATTAAATTTTTGAAAATACATTCTTATAAAATGACAGCTCAAAATAAAATACTCAACTTAAAAAGGGACGAAAGGAATGCTATTTGTGGTGCCCTGATTTCCAGATGAACCTCTTGAACTCTTCTTGACCATTGTGAGCGGCGAGAGCTTTCTTCTAGGCACCCCTGCACACGTAGCACCCCCGGTGTTAGTGCCCAACCTGGGCGGAATGTGGCTAGGGAAGGCAGTCCGACGGTTTAGTGAGAGATCAGAAGAGATGAAGTACCAGAGAGAGTAGTTATAGAGAGAGAAAGTATTGTCTACCGTCGTATGATTCCTTCACTTCATACATATAGGCTCCCCCAAGTACAGGGGTAGATTCGTAATCCTTCTCGGATGACGTCACCGTGCATCACGAGCCAGATCCGTTATCATTGCATTCACGCGTCCTCGAATGAGGCACCGACACGTAGCGTAACCGCTCGGATACCGTCACCATGACGCAGGGACAACTGTAGCATGCACATGTGTCTTCCCCAATCTGTTACCTGCGTTAACCGCCTTGGATGACGTCACACACAACGTCTCTGGTATCACGGATTTCCCTCCGAACCATCTCGGATGATTCGTCCAGATCATGGCTTTACTCGGCCGAGATGCCTGTTTGTCTCGGATGAGACCGTCTCGGACGGCCCATCTCGTTACATTCATGAGGTGGGCTTAAAGCTCCGTTTGGGTCTTGGTCCTTCCGGGCTCGTTCACCAAGACCCCTTTAACGTGTTATTTTTCGGCCCACTACACTATTTAAGGACAATGGCTTGACTTTGAATTAAAAATATAATCGGCCTATCCTTAGTTATGGTACGGTAAGGAATCCAAAATATGTAATTACTCATACTTTTCAATTTTGCAACAAGATTCCACAAAAATATAAAAAAATACAGTAGAAAATTTGAAAGAAGACACCTCATTCATGATGTATGTGACCACTGACCAGCAGTACGCCCCTATCACGTGTACTTCACGCCACAAACACATATAGTACGCTTTAGTCCTACCAGGGATCAGAATTTGAGGACTAATTTATTGAAACTATAAAGTAGAAAACTAAAAAAATAATGAAGTGAAAAAAATGTTAAAAATGGAACAAGGGTTAAGTAGGAATGCAAAAGCAATAAATTTATGTCATCTATAATATCACATGTTTAAATCACACAAAGGCCAAACATATCGAATTTTGAAGTTACTGAAAGGTTTGTCGGGTCGTTAACTTCAGTGTTTTGAAATTACTTGAGGTGCGAATAAGTTGACTCTAACATCACATAAAGCCAAAAAAAAAAAAAAGAGGATGTTCACATGGATGGTCCCATTTGCAGATAGTTTTAGGAGCTGAGAAAAGTTTAAGTTGAAACTCTAGATATGGTAGAGCTTATTAAATGAATTCAGAAAATTGCAAGCCAGGTAATCCTAATTTGGTATATTTCCTAGTGGCTTTTCATAGTCCTTTTCTGTAGCAAACCAGAAGCTCATTCCCCACCAAACAAAAAAAAAAAGAAGAAATACAGTAGAAGTTAGTATAAAAAAAGGTGCCGACGATATCATAGAAGTTAAAGAAATTGTTGACATCGCATACATTGTCCATGCGGGCCTAAGATTAAAACATGCCTAAACAAAGTGATTTTGATAATGTATTTCTTATTTTTTAATTAGTTGGAGTAGTTGAATGATTTGATAATAAACTACATAGATTAGCTCAATTGATCACTCATGTACGCTTCTAAAACGTCACGTCTTAGAGCTTCCTTTGGGCCACCACTTCTACGGATGCGGTTCGCCCCCTAGCATGCATCTGTTGGTTGCATTTTTGGACGGTCAAACTATTAGTTCGCTTTGTAAACTCCGCAAAATGAGGGAATTATATTGTGAAACTTATGTGGATTGAATTCATATTCTGGTGACGATTAGAGAAAAAATGATACTCAACATCAATCTCATTTTACTCATTAAAAAGGTAAATAGGGTTATAGTGATCCCTTAAGGTTAGCTTTTTATATTGCTCTGGCCTTTTCTTGACGTATCCATTGTTGAGTACTTCTAGTGAAATTTCTCTGGGCCATAAAAAAAGAAACATGATACAACCTACACAATTCCTCTATTTCTTTGTTAAACTATAAACATGTTACAGCCAGAGTACCTGTTATTATATTGGTTTGGTACATACTGGTACCGGTGAGATATTAAACCTTTTTATATTTGTAGCTATTGTTGGGTTTTGTCTCCCATGTGAGGAGATGTACGCGTAGTAGGGGATTATTCCTCGGGACCTCCCCATGTGCTGACCGCATGGGATCACTCCCCTTTGCCTTCTTTTTGTACAGAAAAGAGGGAGTGGTGTGTGTGTGTGTACTGTGAGAGACAGAGAGTGAGAGAGCGGTTTGAGCTTCCTCCTTCGGGAGGAGTCGTGCTCCGGACACTCTGTCGGAGCAACGGAGGTGTGAGGTTTGAGCTACGGGTACCAGTTTGTGGTCTCCGGGGAGCCGGTAGTGCTCTGGAGAGAGGTTTTTTCATGTATATTATATATGATTGTGAATATATACATATACGGAGTTTTTCCTCAAATCGTTGAGTGAATTGCGTGCATATGGTGACCAGGGACGAACCCCAACAACTATTAGTGTTATTTTCCCTCGTTGAAGAATTTTGCACAAAACATGCATTTATTTAGAACCTTAGTCATACCAGTACCGGTGAGATATAAATACCTTTTTATATTTGTAGCTAATAGCTATTAGGGTTAGCTAGTTTCCCTCATTGAAGAATTTAGCACAAAACATGCATTTATTTAAAAAGATAGTAAAATTAAAGATACTCTGGTATAATTTGGTACCGATATGTACATTTGAGTCGGAACGGAATTACATCCGTAAGGTATCGGATTTGACCAAAGACGATACAATCGGCAGGTACGGGTACTGTTGGGCTTGTGTGTGAATCTGGATTTGAGCTAGGGTCGCGCTTTGCTAACTATTTTGGTAGCACTCCAGGGCAGGGGCTCAGTGGCAGCGCCCCAAGACTTGGACGGGGTTATTACGGTAATTAGTGAAGTAAACCTAAGACACAAAATATTTGGGCGGGGGCTGATCAGTGGCAGCGCCTCAAGACTTGGACAGGGTTATTACAGTAATTAGTAAAGTAAACCCAAAGACACAAAATATTTGCCATACACAAGAGCCAATATTACTTGTACTCTCTCATCATTTGATACATATTAAAAACTGGCGTGACTTTTGAATGAACTCAAATACACAGTTGGCCGGGGAACCACGCGGAAATATCTTTGTTCCGAATTCTCAAGAGATATGGAATTCAAAACCCTGAACTTCACTGTTAAATTCTTCTCAGCCTATAATACAAAACCTTTGTTTCTTCCATTTATTGATACTTAGCAAAGGGTACATCGAGGAGAACCAAACCCAAGCACAAGTGCAAATTAGAATGGCGAGGCAATACATCAATGAGCTTGCCCTGATTGGTTCTCAGTATGATCATTATACTGTCAACAATGGCGTAACCAGGATCTGGATTTGAAGGTGGCACCCAATATGATCATTATACTGTCACAGTCCCAAAAACAATGTTTGATCCATTAATCCGAGAAAATGTAAAGGATATATATATTTTTATTGAACAAAAGGCAAACTTATTTTCAAAAACTAAAAGAATTCGTTGGTATTTAGTATCTTATGGGAGAAAAGTAAGAATTTCTTTGAACAACATTGTATTTATTTTAGTTCTTGTTTGGACCGAACAATTTTTTGGAAATGTAAGAGTATTTAATACCTAAGAAACACAAGTGTTTGAAAATTAATCATAGATAATAGCACAAAAAATACATGTATTGGTTGGAGTTTGGGATCCAGGGGTGGCCCGTGCAAAGGGATGGAGCCAGAGGGGGACCAGTAGGGGAAAAAAAAATCTCTAGTATTATACAGAAATAAATTTTCTTCCCTATGAATTATATAGACTCGTCCTTGTAAAGTATTTTGGAAAAAATATTCACCCTTACGTAGTGAAATTCCTGGTTCCGTCCCTGCCCGTGCAACTGGTTCCCTTAATAGTTCCACCCTTTCTTATCCATACTAAGTTGGAGGAAAAGTATGAGCATGCAAATTCATGTATATTAATTAATGAAACTGAGGCTGCACCATGAGTAGTTTTTTCTTTTATTTTCTTGGATACCCGTGAGAAGTTGGTTGAGCAAGCATTATCCACCAACCCTGTCTCCTCACATGCCGTTACGGGTTCATTGAACAGTTGTAGGGTTCACTTAATTGTTATATATATATATTCCGACTTCAGGGCAAAGAATATGCAGGCATGTTACTTTTTAATAACTTGTTTTATTTCTTTTTTTTTTTCCTTTTAAAATAGATTCAACCCGGCCATTACAGAATATCACTTGGTAGGTCATTTTGTGGTCCCCAATGAATTAGTAAGTCAATTTTTTATTTTTATTTTTTATCATTCACACAAGTTACGTAGGGCAACATTGAGCAGGTGTGGGTGTGGTGAATGTCCAAGACTTAAGAATTTGGTCGCTCAGAAATCTTAGGTTCGGAACCTCTTACTCTATTAACTTTTCGAGTGTCGGTCCATACCAGAATTTGTCGCTGTCTTTAATCGAGCCCTGATTTATTGACCACGAAATTGGTTCCGTAAAATTTGGTTAAGGTGAGCCTAAGGTGGGATTGAAAGCTTTCTAGGTTTGCTGTGATCACATCTTTTTGTAAGGTTTTGTAAGATTTCGTAGGTTTTGTTAGATTTTCTTGGGGCCTTGCAAGGTTTGGTGGGGATGGATTTTTTTTGTTGTTCCAGTTGCCATCTTGACAATTTTGAATTTTTGTTATTTCCTTCTTGGAAGGTTTTCTCCTCCATCATGGTGTCTCGAGCTTTCGATCCCATTAATCTTTGCAATTTGTTTTCAAATATTAATAAAAAAATTTCCCTGTTTAAAAAAAAATGGGTGAGTGTAAGCTTGTCCAAATATCCCAAAGCAGAATGAATAAAAATTGAGTTCCATGTGTACATATTTCCCTCAATAAAAACATCCCTTTACAACGACCATTTGACCATTTCTCCTCCAAGTACAAAACTCGATCTCGTTCTCTCTCCTCCAAGAACCTCAAAATGGAGTTTAACCGGTCAAGTAAAGAGCAGTTCCACCAAACAGGACAAAGTTCAGATGATGTTCACAGCCAAGTTTCAGGCCATGTCAGGTCTTACACTTGCACTTTCTGCAAAAGAGGCTTCTCAAATGCACAAGCTTTAGGTGGTCACATGAACATCCATAGGAAAGATAGGGCAAAGCTCAAGGAACTTTCCGAAAGCAATCAAACCCTAAATTTGGATGATTCATCGTCGCAACTCGAATCAAGTGAAGAGAAAAGTGGAAGCCCTAAACAGCCATGGGTTTTTTCGAACGACGACGATGAGGTATCTAGGGGAGGACAAGAAGGTGGAGCTGGAGAAGTGAAACAGCTTGCTTTGTTTGTTGATAAACATCAATCACCATCACAAAGTAAAAATGGTGCAGAGGAGAAAAGCAAAGAGTTGAGTCAAGGTTCGTCGCGTGATCAAGAATTGGACCTTGAGCTGCGTCTAGGATTGGAACATCATGAGAGATGATCAACAACAGGTGTGCTTGTAATTTCTATTAATTGAAGGTTGAAGGGTTTAGTTTTCTTCATAAGTTCATATCCTTTGTTTTGTTTTTTGTTTTTTCTTTGACAAGTATGAATTCTTATTAGAGCAAAAACCAACAATACAAAGCCCTAAAACCATGTATACACTTCAACACTAAGAACCAACAGAAACCCGTATGCCGGTGTACCGAAATTCTTTTAATCTTTGTATCCTTTTCAAATGTTAATGAATCTTTTATGCCGATCGAAAAAACCAACCATCCAACAGGCCTACAAAAATACTGATACAACCAACTAAACCAGATTAAACTGCACCCCAGGACAAACACAAGCAAACCCCAGACGGCCAGACTTCTTCATGGAGGATTGATCATTCTGAAGGAGCTGAGAAACTCCCTAACTCCAGAGACAACTGCAGCAGAAACAAACTCAATTGATCAAGTAGCCATATCCATATCCTTGTTTTTGTTTCCTTTCCTTTCGCTTTCTTTTTTTTTTTTTTTGCTTTGTTTTTTGTTTTGGTTCGACGGTCGGTGGTAAACAAAAGCTCTTTGCTAAAAGTAATGAAAAAGGGTTCCCAATTTCCCATGGTTCTAAAGTCCACTTGTACTCCAACTTTTGTGTTCTACTTTTGTCGTTAGGTTCATTATTTTTTCACTTGAGATATATTCTCTTTTCTTGTTATACCTTATTCTTCATTACTTTTGCCATTTTTGTGAAGTAAAAACTCGATGATACATAATTAAGGTGGCCTATGCATCTGACAGGAAATAACAAATTCCGGATTAATAGTTCATGTTGCTTTTTTTAGGTACTTGGAAGTTCATGTTGCTCTTGCTACAGTGCTTGCATGATCTTTCTTGTAGCAAATAGTGGCCTCTTTGTTGAAATTACATTAAATTCATGATATAACACACGTTTATAAGGAATATCGACATGATTGCCCAGTAGATTTAGTTTTGTAACGCGGTATCCGTTATACGAATCGACTAAGGAGGCCAATCCGAATGTCCATAACTGGCCTCCAAGAGGATTAGTTATATTTGGCAGTACTAGGAACATGATTCCACAACATGCGAAATTCTTGGGTAAGATTTGACAAGGATGCCAGAATAATATCTTCTTCCTCGTCTCTTCTTAACCCTAATCTATAACTTGAACTCAAGATACTAAAGTCAAAACTGAGAATCATGACTAGCATGCATGTAGAATTGAATCACAACACCAATTTCTAGTTCTTTTCTTCTTTTGGTTCGATGATCAAGGGTGTATGGACTAGATTACGCGCTGCTTGACTATTCGCCTCTCTGGTCTAGTCAAAGGCAAACCATGCGCACCGAGATTAGAGAATTCACAAGAAATTTCTCTCTCACAGCCTGTCTGTTAGAGATTACCGGTTTTCGAACTAAGAATATATGGGTTTGCAGCTCATTCACGTTGCCAATTTAGCTACCCCTTAGGGTTTACCAATTTGTACACATATATAGACATAACCCTAAACCTTTTGTAGCCCTCAAATAGCACATGAAGTAGAAATGGTAAACCAATTCCATCATCGGTCTAGTACCAAAAACTCAGTTCATGATTCCCTTGGGGAATCCAATGCATGAAACATTGACATTACCCACGTTTGGATGGCATTTCTTCCATCAACATTCAACGCATAATACCATTTAAAATTTAAAAAATTATTCATTGTTGTTGGCTCTTTTTGTCTTCGTGTTCTATTTTTTATTAGTGTACACCTAATTTATGAGAGAAACGCCTACATATTGAAGAAATGGATCTTGTAGTTTCTCTCTTTTTATATATACGTGTGTGCAAACTATCAAAAATAAATGGAGAAGCGCGTCGATCGGGTTAAGGCTCTCACTAGCTTTAACTGAACCGGGTTTTGGTGAATGAGTTACAAACTTCGGATCACGTACTAGAGCAGCAACAATCTCCTATGATGGAGTGCTACAACGAGATTTGAGTATCACCCTCAATTAGAGGTGGAGCTTAGTGCACGTGCCACCCCAGTTCCACTAGATTCAATTTCTTTTTTTAGTTTTCGACAGACTAGACAGGGCCTAACAGGCTTCTATGACACCACTGGTTCCAAAGAAACAAAAATTAGATATTTCATGCATGAACAAAGCTCTCGCACAAAACCTACTTTGATCTTGCTCGACAATATCATATGATGAGGAGCTGAACAAGATGCTGACCTTGTGGTTACTACTGACCCTCCCTTGTCCATAAGGGAGTTTATGTTAAGGGACAGCCAAAACATTAGGTAGTTTTTAGACTAAGGTTTCTTCCTTGTTTCTCAGTTTAGGTTTTGTGTAATCTGCTACTTGCACCTCTGATGCAGTTGGACTATCTTTCCTAGTTGCTTTATATATTTTCGATTTATCAAAAAAAAAAGAAGACAATATCATAGGATGGCCGGAGAACGACAACTTTATTTTTTAACATAGGAGAGTTAGGGCAAGCCTTTATTTTTTTGCAAAAAATCCAACAACAACAAAAATCATATAATTATATGAATTTACACTTAAGCTTCTTCTTCATATTTTTCTCTTTTTTTTTGGGTAATTCGGAAGATAAATTAAACTAGAGCAGAAAAGTAGCACTCCATGAGGAGGAAAGTTAGGTTACAAACCATCAAAATAGATTAGTCTAAAATGCGCCTAAGACCAAGACGGTCCCTATTCCAAAACTCTCTGAGAGAGAGAGGCATTACATCCAAAACAACAAGGTGCTCATTATGTTCAGCTCCTAGCCTTGCAAGGTGATCGGCGCACTCATTGGCACTTCGGGATATGTGAGCAAGAGAGGCTCCTGTGCGAGTCTTCAAGGCTTTTGTTTCAAAAATCATGTTGCTTTGAGGATGACAACCATCAAAATCTTTGTTGATTAAGTTGACAGCCATGAGAGAGTCGGATTCTATGATCACGTTTTGCATATTTTTCTCCAAAATGATAGTTAGACCTCTGTAAATCGCCCACAGCTCTGCTGCCAAACTTGTCTCCCAAATAAGCTTCCCATAGTAACCCATGACCCATCCTCCATCTTTGTCTCAGAAAACTCCACCACATCCTGCTCGTTGCTTTGTATCATACCAACTTCCGTCCGTATTGAGCTTGAGTCCTGTGGGAGAAGGACACCAGCAAGTTAATGGAATTTTAATGGGCCTCAAGGTGAGAAAGGATTTGAATGCTTCCTCAATATCCTTGGCATAGGAGATAATATTCTTGAAACTTAGGGATGGTGGGGTATCAACATTATCAAAACTTTTTCTGTTCCTATCCTTCCAGATTTGCCATAAGGTAGCAAGAAAAATACAGTACCAAGGGATATTATTGCCTATGCCAGATATTTTCTTGGATTTCAAATTACTAGTAATCCAATCCGAAAAGGGGCATTCATACCCGTTTCTCAACCAGAGACTACTTTGAAAGAATGACCAAATTAAGATCCTTAGCCAATGGACAATGCCGAAAGAGATGGTTCAGGTCTTCTTCATCCAAAAGACACCTCGGGCAAATTCCAGAAGGACAGATGCCTCTGTGATTTCTGAGTTTGTTCATGGGAAGTTTATTTAAAAGAAAAGCCATATGAACGTTTTAAGTTTGGAAGGAACTCTAAGTTTCCAAAACCATTTCCAACCTTTTAAATCACTAGCTTCCTTCCGAATAACATGGAATTAGATTTTCACTAAATGGTGCCACTCTCGCGTCCAAATCCTAGTTGCAAAGTGTAAAAGCTTCTATTGTCCTTTAATGGTAGAGAGAGAACTCGGATGCCGCGCGGGGGGATTCCAATCTCCTTTAGACCTTGTAGACCATAATTTTCCGCAGGAGGTTAAACCCATCGATCTATATATGGATACAGTAGAAATTCCAATCTCCTTTGAAAACTTAATTCGACAGACTTCCAACTTATCCTGTAATGAAATGGATTCTATCTTAATGAAATGGATTCTATCTTTACAGTTTTTGCGAAAACTGCTTGGATCAAGCCCTTCCCGGTATTGTTTTTTGAAGATTTCACGCGTGGACTCTTGAAAACACCTTGAACACATTGGACAACTCGGATTTTCCAAAAATAATTTGCAACACAAAAAAATCATTTTTTTCTTATTTTTGGGAGGTGTGGACTAGAAGTTTTACCTATATGGGAATGCTTCTGGGGCTTCTTGGGCAATACCGTACCACACAATTAGAAAAACACGTGATTGTCCTATGTTGATTCACCTCCCCTCTATATATGTAGAATGGATACGAGAGTGGACACGGGCGGCGGGGCACATGGAGACAAATATGAAATATGATAGTCCCTCCGTCCCTTTTTAAGTGTTTAACTTTCTATTTTGGACTGTCCCTAAATAAGTGTGTGGTTTGAAAAGTTAATGAGTAAAAGTTTGTACAATTATCATTTTGCCCTTTTGAAAAGTTAGTGGGTAAAGAGTTAATGGGTAAAAGTGGAGGATAATTTTGGAAAGTAGACGTAAAAGTTGATATGAAAAGTGTAAAGTGGAGGAAAAAGTTGATGGGAAATGTGTAATGATGATGTTTTTTTAATAAGTTGGATTTACGAAGTAACACATTTAAAAAGGGACGGAGGGAGTAATTCTCAAGAAAATGGGATACGGACACGGGCGGCAGGGCACATGGAGACAAATATGAAATATTATAATTCTCAAGAAAATAGGATACAGACACGCGGCAGGAGACATATCAATATTTTGTTTCTAAATATGTTTTTGTCTATGTAAACTTACATTGTAAACACAAAATTAAATATTTCGGTTATGCCCCTAATCGAATGCATACTCCATTGATCGTGTATCCCTGTACACACACTTTCGAGATTTCTCGGGAAAACTATTAGTGAACTTATAGAAATTACCTTATCATGTCTCATCTGTGTCTCTGGCGTGTCCTTTCCATGTCTATGCATAAAAATTACTAAGATATAATGGACATGAGTGTGCCACATTGTACCCCATATGTCACCAATGTGTCACACGCTCCCAGAGGTGCCAATACTGCGATACAGATACAACAATATTCTCTAGGAGTGTTGGTGCTCCATAAAATCATAGCCTTCGCCCTTCAGTGGAAGCTGCGTTCCTCTAGCCTGCATGGGAGCTTCTTCAAGGGTTTGATTCTGCTGAATTTCTTCTCCAGATTTGCTTCCAAACCAGTATTTCATTCCTGTCGTTTGCGTTTTGGAATATACTACAGTATGCCCCCTTGAAAGGGGCATACTTTATGTCCCGTTACGTATAATTTTGGTACTTATTACGTATGGTTTTTGCCAAATTACGAACCGTTATGGATTTAAAAAAATTCAATATTCACAATAGTCTTGTTACGTATGGTTTTGATATTTGTTATGAACCTTTATAGATTTTAAAAAATTCACTAGTCATTTTAACCTATCAAAAAATATGTAAAAAGTATCAAAATCATAAATAACTAGGTATACCGTACGCTTCTTTTCAAGGGGAAATCCCATATATAGATTTTCCATTGTGTTTTTATCCTTTTAGTTTGTTGGTTTTGGAAGTCAGTCATCTGCTAATATCACTTATAAACTATCATTCCGATATTACTCGTCAAAGGCGAACTATCGTTCGATACGCGAGTTCCCGATATACCGATACCGCTATTTAAAACTATGGTTGTAACTCTCCGAACGTCTAACTGTTGCTGCTGGTACATGTGCAGGTGCTGAATTATTATTATTTTTGGGTGGTAACCCAGAGATTTCATAGAACACTAATCAAAGCTAAGTCATGGGATAGTTGACCCCTACAGTATCACCACCTAATTGCTGCAATTAAAAAACAAGGAGCACTCAATAATGCAATAACATGGGAGTTATGGAAAGTAAATGATTGTTTAATCATCTTGACACTTGTTGGGGGCATCATGGTTATGCAATCACAAATGAGATTGCTGAAGGGGTTAAAATTTTCTTGATTGCTATTTAGAATTTCTGGAAAACATAAAGCATCCATTTCGATTTGTAGATCATACTGCCCCAAAACTAGAGCCGGGCACTCGGGCAGGCTGAATCTGGTTTTTGTTTCCATCACTTGGTTAGCTCCTGGTTTCCTTTGTGTGTTTTTGTTTGGGTTTATGTTTTGGGTTGCTAGCTTGCTTGAGTCTTCCGATTGGACTTTTGTTTCCTCCTCCTTGCCTATAAATTTTTTTTTTTTCGCCTTTTGTTATCTTTTTTTTCTTTTTCTCTAGTAGGTTACATGGTTTTAAAAACCGCCCATTACATAACGTATTGGCCGTTACGTAACGATTTTTGGTCTCTTCGATACTGTTTCAACTTACAACTCAGTATACGGGTGAGAGGAAAAAATTGCATGTGTATCGGCCGGTTCCCGTTACCTATCGGTCCGTATGCGATTCATGGACCGGTTCACAACCTTAAAGGTCGATACTTGACCGTTACAAAGCAATTTAAAATTAGTTTTTATCAAAAAGTAATTTTCAAAATCCACGACCGCTACACCTGATTCCTGTTATGTAGCGTTCGATACTACCGAAATCATTACACTCAAACCATTATCGTTAACGTATCACGAAACCGTTATTTAAAACCTTGCTAGGTTATCCTCTTTCTGCTGATCCAAAAAGTAATACGATGATGTTGAATTCGTGAAGCCTGATTAGGTAAATTCGTTGGTGTTTCGTTTGCTTACTATTCGGGATTCGATTTAAACAGGAGTAATTGACCTCAAATGCAGCTAAGGTTTGATGTTTTGTTTCCGAAATCTAGCCTATAAATTAGGGTGCTCTTGCATGAGTTTGAGAAAATACAAGGAGGAAATTACTAATAGAGAAGAAACTGTAAGGTTTACGTTTGTTGTAGTATGTGAGTTTTTCGATTGAAATAAGATTGTGAGTTTGTTAAATTTTCTAAGAATAACAAAAATACCGTAGTTGAAACTCACTCTTAATCTATTTCGCGGGACTTGCTACTTTCATCTCTAATATCATCATTGAGATTTGGGATGCATCCGGGACATAGCTTACGAAGGCAAATTGTTCAATACGAAATTCTAGAATCACGGGAAGACACAAAACAAGAATTTCAACCAAACAGTATTGTCATGCTTCACTACGGGCATACATTACTAAAGTTGAGAAAAACATGCAGCTGGCTCGGTAACACGTGACGAAATCAGAGCGCATCCGGTCGTCGAATTTTTAAACAAACTCTTCCATGAAAAAATTCAATTCTTCTACGGAAGAGTTTTTTTTAAATCCGGACTATCGAAAACATTTTTGGACGGCCGAAATGTGGCTTTGGACACCACGTTAGCCGTACCCCTACGCGCACCCAAAATTTTCTCAATAAAGTTGATAATTGTGGGAGACGCTTAACCAGAGTTACTCATTTGATCCTTCTGGTATATATGATACGGGGAGGTGGTGAGTTGGCTGGACCTTGCTGAAACCCTAGTTGGCTTGAGAAGAAGACCTGCCTATTGAACAACTGCGTTAGTGCCAAGCCGGACGGTGGTTGTCCGGGAAGGCTCTCCGACGGTCAAATAAGTAACAGGAGAATGTGAAGTGGACTGAAAAACTTAGAGAGAGAAAGTGAGTTATGAGGGTACTATTGAATGTGGAGAGAGAGCTCCGGAATGAGGTCGGGTGAGTGTTGTATTTACATGCAAGGTGGGGCGGACCTATCACGGCCCCTGTGTCCCCCACGCGCCCCATCCTCATCTGACATTCCATGTGATCTGATTAGAATGTCTTGGGCAGACACTATGCTTCGGCTGACGTCACGTCCAATGCTTCGAATGACGTCACACCCGTTACACCTGGAGGGTAAACTAATTCGGGAGCATTCACGGTCAACCATGTGGTCCTACAGACAAAGCATGTTGAGTGGTTGACTGACACTATTAATGGTCTGCCTGGTTTGTCAGGCACGCCACGTGCCGAGCCCTTGATAAATCACCGAGCGCTAAGAGCCCGACATCCATCGATTTAGCTTTTGGTAAGCGCTGGTATGAAGGTTGGCACATATAGATGCCAAGAGGCATGTCTACCTCTGAGTGGTAGATTTCTTGGGGCCTTCTCGTGAATGCTTTCACAAGGGCCGTACACCCAAGTCCGGCCTACAGGCGGCAGGGCGTAAAATATACAGTAATATAAAGATTCCTTACAAGGATTTAACATACACATGTTATGAATTTAAGATTTATATGGGGAAACTGTGGACAGTTCTTGTGAATTTCAACGCAATCATTAAAAATAGGGCTTTGTAGGCTTTGCCCATATTTGGGGGCTCCGTGCCCAAATCAGCCTCGCACAATTATTGGCTCGCATTATTCCAAATATGCACATGACCTTGGCGCACGCATTATTCCAAATATGTACATGACCTTCTTCACGCGCATCTAACATTGAGCATTATCATATTGTGCACCATTAATAATACATTGTGTTCAATCAAGATATCATATCTTTTGTTTTAGATATTAAATTTTCAAAAAAAATTACATTTTTTTTTTAATTTACTCGGCGAGTTTTAACAAACAAGGTCTATATTGAATATGAAATTATGTAACGATTAAAAAAAGTTATTTGAAGTGGATTATTCGCTATGTGAACTATATGAACTATTGAACTGTTGTGAATTATGCATAGATAGTCTTATCATACTGAGTTCACATAGAGTTAATATGCAATTCACACCCATCTAGTCGTCCGTTGTTAAAATGCACGGCTCGGATCAAATCCAACCCTATGTTAAAGCCATTGTTTGGATTTGTTCCGAACAGTGCCTTTTCGCAACGGACAACCGAATGAGGTGCATGTCATGGTGTCATGCACCTAGTGCATATCAGGGACCCTTTGTCCAATTCACATAGTCTTACCACACACACTTCACATATATAGCCCAACCACACAATTCACATATTTCTTCCACACACTAAAATACAGTTCACATAGTCTCACCACACACACTTTACATAGCCCCACGACACACTATAAAACACACAGTTCTTATATCTTATTATATAGAGTTCACATAGCATCACCACACATACTTCACATAGCCCAAATTACATAATTCACATAGCTCCACCAAACACTAAAATACCGTTTACATAGCTTTATCATACAGAGTTCACATATACTATGCAATTTACACACACACGGTTCACAAACTAAATACGAAATTAAAGAATTATAACCATAATTTTAAAAAATGTATTAAACCCAAATAAATCCGACCACCTTCCTTTTTTTTATGATGTGTGCACATGAAGGGCTCTTTGGATGCCCTGTTACGTTGTTGTTAAAGTCCTAGTCACTGGAATCCAATGCCCGAATCCCACCAACAGAATCACTTAGCGAATGGTTTTCCATTTCTAATCAAACAAAAACATCCTCTCTTATTTATTTATTTTTTTTGTTTAGGGGCATTTACCATCAGGTCACCCTTAGATCCCATAATTACCATCAGGTCAAGCGCAAAGCGATATCATATGAAAGTGCATAAACCACTAAAATCTTATAATAGGAAAGTGTACCCTAAACTTAAACTCTAGGGCACCCTACGACTAGAGTACCCTAGGTACCCTAAGACTAAACCACTAAAACCCTATAATAGGAAAGTGCACCATAAACCTAAACTCTAGGGTACCCTAGTACTAGGGTACCCTATGAAAGTGCCTAAAATCCTAAGGTACTCTATGAAAGTGCCTAAACTACTAAAACCCTATAATAGGAAAGTGCACCATAAACCTAAACTCTAGGGTACCCTTATGACTAGGATATCCTACGACTAGGGTACCCTATGAAAATGCCTAAAATCCTAGGATACTCTATGAAAGTGTCTAAACCACTAAAACTCTATAATAGGAAAGTGCACCCTAAACCTAAACTCCAAAAAAGAGTGACTTACCTTAGTGGTAATTAAAAAAAATGACTTACGTTAGTGGTAATTAGACATCTCTTTTCTAGACCTAGAGGTAATAATCCCTTTTTTTACCCTTTTTATATCCTTCACTATTATGATCAAAACAATTTTTTTTGACAATGCAGGTTCATGGAAATAGGTACTGAAAGTACTTTCACAACTAGCATTATGGCTGGATCAAGAATGATCAACTGGCATTATTGTAGTTCACAGTCTCAGGACACACACGCTAGCTTCATGTAAATGGATAGAGTTACTACAACAAAAATCAATCATGTATTTATACTACTTTGAAAAAAAAATTTACCTCTAATGCCGAACCCCGAACGGCCGAACCCCTCTTTCAAACCTTGAATCCAGTACTAATCGGATCCACATAGTCTAATAAGGTAAGGACATTTTCTGTGCATTACATGCTATAAGACAGCCCGAAAGAAAAGCCATAGTAAAAGAGGATAATGCCGTTTTGGATTGAACTTCTTTAGCCCATTTGTAATTACTCCTTGATTACAACGAAAAAGTTTGAGATTCGAGTGTATGAACAAACGTCGAACCCTCGATCTTTGGTTGTTAACTCACTAATTCTCCTCTATTCCCCGCCAACGTTGAAGGGGCAAGGATAGATCCAGGCGACAGCTATTAGCTACAATGGGCCGGCTCTAAAAACTGGACACCTCTGGTTCTGTTCTCGTTGTTGGGTTTGCAATTCGATGAAAGTATGGCCGAAGTATTGGCCAGCCCATCTTTCCTATAATAAGTGTTTTGCCCTCAGCCCAAATGCTAAATCAACGTTGGGTTTGGTTTGCAATTCGATGAAAGTATGGCCCAAGTATATATTGGCCAGCCCCTCTTTCCTTCAATAAGTATTTTGCCCTCAGCCCAAATGCTAAATCAAAACTCCATTTGGTTTGGAGATAATAGTTTTGTATAAGGTTGCGTAATTTTTCGTCTTTTGTGAATTTTTTTTTTTTTTTAACATTTTTACTTTTTGAATAGAAATACGCATATACATCTAAAAAGTAAAAAATAAATAAAAGCAAACCACACTTTGGTAAGCTTGAACTGGTTTTATTGTAGAAACATTGTACTTGTATAGGAGAAACAGAGAGAGGAGAGCTAACCTTGAACTAATTTTATTGAATTCAATTGTGTTGTGGGATTTCACTTACAGTAGGTGGTGGGATGTTACAATCGACCTGCCTTAGTAATCTTAATAATCCAATTATCCTCTAGCAAAAAAAGAGAAAAGTGACGACTGAATCAACGTTGTTGCGCCTAAGGGTACTAATCGAGCCGAACATAGTATTATTCAGGTTTGGCTCAAACTCTTTTTACACTTGCTTAGACTTGACTCGAGCATGAGAACTTTTTGCAACTAAGTGTTCAAACAGGCTCCCCTTTGGACTTTTGCGATCTTGATAACCTTGGCTTGGCTTCTGAAATGCGCATGAGGCAATTGAGCCTTTAGGGACTAAACCCTAGGAATTGCTCTAGGATTTGATAAAGTTCTACCTTTCCATAACTAGATGAAGAAACTTCTCAATTTGATAGGCAAGAAAGTGGGAAATGTAATAGGTATATCGTCGCATCTACAGTAGACTCCCTAAAAGTTGCTTCTAAGTTGTATCTTAAGGTGTACACATAAGCATAATTAGGGTCCACTTTTCACTCCTAGAGCTTGTTAAATTTAGAGAGGATGTGTGCACTCAATGGTCTAGCAATAGCATTCTCTATTTTGTGAAGAAAAAAAAATTAGGAGCACCTTTTTCAAAGATTTCATATTAAAAAAAATTTAAGGGCTTTGATCCCACTTAGAGTTAGCTAGAAGGCTACCTAAATTTAATCATTGTAATAGGAGCCAAGCTTAGGAGCCACCTTTATGAATTTGTATGGGGAGCCATTGAAGGCAATACTTGAGCACATGGCTAGGTAAATGTTAGGAGTCTCAATTAGGAGTCATTTTGATAGTCCATTGTGGATGCCCTAAACAAAGGAATGTCAGATCCTATAGCTTTACGCTATTCATTAATTTACCCATATCTTTATTATATTTATGAATTGGTCCCTTGTTCATAGGTTTATCGAGCCAACCACTCGGATGCTAACTTTTAAACGAACAATTAAATTTGATTGAGCTTGGATTATATTTTATGTGAACGAGATTGAATGAGTCCAAAGTCAAGCATAGCTCGAGTCGAGATAGAGTTGTTTGGTTCCTTTAGCAGATCTAGGTGCGCCATATGGGATACACAAACAATTGGTTCTACTATCACAAACACGATGTGTGGGCCCCACAAAATTTTTGAATACAAGTGCTTGTCAGCTTGTGTGAGTAAGTTGCAACTTGTGTATACACAATTTTACTTAGAATTCTTTGGAATACATCTTTGAACAAACAATATTACAAGCACTAAATACACAATTTATTATATTACATGTTCACATAACACGATAGACTGATTCACTAAAATAATATCACATAAACATTAGTAAATGTGAAAGAGAGTATTGTGGTAATAGGCCATTAAATTTCAAAACTTCCAAAATCCATAATTATCCTGTTACCAATTTGATTCCTCAATTTCCTCTATTTACCGGCCGATTTCTCAGGGACTCTGTTTAATTGCCCTTTATCGTAAACAATGACTCGGACACCAAAACGCATCACTCACGACTCACTAAAACCCTTCAAACCTCTGCTCCAAACAATCTTTGAATCTAGGACAAACAATATTACAAGCACTAGCTAACTGATACACAATTTATTATATTTTACAAGTTCACATAACACTGTAGACTGATTCACTAAAATAATATCACATAAACATTAGTAAATGTGAAAGAGAGTATTGTGGTAATAGGCCATTAAATTTCAAACCTTCCAAAATCCATAATTATCCTGTTAGCAATTTGATTCCTCAATTGCCTCTACTTACCGGCCGATTTCTCAGGGACTCTGTTTAATTTCCCTTTATCGGAAACAATGACTCGGACACCAGAACCCATCACTCACGACTCACTAAAAACCTTCAAACCTCTGCTCCAAACAATCTTTGAATCTAGGACAAACAATATTACAAGCACTAACTGATACACAATTTATTATATTACAAGTTCACATAACACTGTAGACTGATTCACTAAAATAATATCACATAAACATTAGTAAATGTGAAAGAGAGTATTGTGGTAATAGGCCATTAAATTTCAAAACTTCCAAAATCCATAATTATCCTGTTAGCAATTTGATTCCTCAATTTCCTCTACTTACCGACCGATTTCTCAGAGACTCTGTTTAATTTCCCTTTATCGGAAACAATGACTCGAACACCAGAACCCATCACTCACGACTCACTAAAACCCTTCAAACCTCTACTCCAACCCAATTCAATAAAACCCAGTACAGATTTCTGTTCATCTCTCATGAAAGGCTTCATCGCCATTTTCATCGTTGCCTCGATCTCTCTCATCACTTACTCCACCTTCTTAAGCAACCACTCTGGAGGATTCCGAGATTCACCCGACAAAAACATCATCAGCTTCAATCATGACTCAGAGTTTATCTGCGACGAAACGAATGTGTCGCATATTCTGTTTGGAATCAGCGGCTCTGTCAAAACGTGGAATCAGCGGCGGCAGTACTCGGAGTTATGGTGGAAGAATAAAATCACCCGAGGCTTCGTATGGCTCGACGAAAAGCCCGCCGTGAACATGTCGTGGCCGGAGACGTCACCGCCGTATAAGGTATTGTTGCTGGGAACCCTTCATTCCAAGATTTTAAATATCTGTCATTCCGTAGCCTGTCGTTTGATAAATATCGACTTTTGTGTGTTCTGATATACTGGTGAACTCAAGGACTTGCAAACATATCGGGCGATTTTGATTCATTTTTTATTCACGAACCAGTTCACGGCTACTACAGGCTACAGCTTATACTTGATCGCAATGGATGATTTAGGAATTTAGGCACTCAGTGTTTTTTTTTTTCACCAAAAATGATTTTTTTTTGGGTAAATTCCAAAAATGATTTTGAAAATTCAGGACTTATACAACGGATTCCCACTATGTATTACTCGCATACTACGACTGATATGGTTTTTTGGTCATCGAATAAGGTATATTGTTCACGCATAGTGTTGCTAAATCAAGTTACTACTCCCTCCTCCGTCTTGGTCCTTTTCGGATTTCGATACAATTTTTAAATGATTCATATCTTTCAAGCTATAATATTTGTAGGGATTTTAAAAACTTTGTATGATAGAACTAATTGAGATCTATTGAATAAGATTCGAGATTGAAAGATATAAACAACTTAAAATTTGCATCGAAATCTGAACATGACCAACAATTAAGAACGGAGGGCGTATTATATATGCAACAGGTATCAGAGGACACGTCGAGATTCAAGTACACGAGCGCATACGGCTCGCGATCGGCCGTGCGCATTGCTCGGATAGTGAAAGAGAGTTTTCAACTCGGGTTAGAAAACGTGAGGTGGTTTGTTATGGGGGACGACGATACTGTATTTTTCGTGGAGAATTTGGTGACAGTACTAGGGAAGTACGATCACAACGAGATGTATTATATAGGTGGCAATTCGGAGAGCGTGGAGCAAGATGTGATACATTCGTATACGATGGCGTACGGTGGTGGTGGATTCGCGATAAGTTATCCATTGGCGGCGGAGCTTGTTAGGGTTTTGGATGGTTGTATTGATAGGTATGCTTCATTTTACGGGTCTGATCAGAAGATTGGAGGTTGTATGAATGAGATTGGTGTGCCCATCACCAAAGAGCTTGGTTTTCATCAGGTAGTCTTTTTCTGTCTCCCTCTTATATATTTTTCGTTCAATAACAAAGATCTGCAATATTGACAATTACTGATTTTCTTGACGAGCTCTCTTTTGACAATTCCAAAAACATTTTTGCATGATAATTTTTGGTACTTATTTTCGAAAATAAGAAATCATTTATAGTTGAAAATCGTTTTCTAGCGAAAATAGTTCTCAAGTTTTTTAGAAGTAAAAAACACTAATATTTTACTAAATTCATGCTTTGTTGGGAGCAATAAATTCTACGGTAAGGTACTATTGCCGGAACAAAAATATTAGCCTCACACACAAACACATACACGTACTCATTTTTTGTCCGTTCTTGAGTTTTTTATTACTCAGGATGTTAAGTTCAGTTTATGCGTACTTCAATTAATTATTAAGTCTAATCTAGTTGTGCACAAATACAAAGCATTTATATTGAAGACTTGCTTAAGTCGCATTATAGTAATGGGGATTAATTTGACTTTATTGATTTTTTATATTTTGGAACCGTAAGAAATTAATCACAGTTTTTAATTAATCAACATAAATTGCACTTTCACAGGTTGACATAAGAGGAGACCCATATGGATTACTGGCAGCACACCCGGTGGCCCCACTTGTCTCACTCCACCACCTAGACTACGTACAACCAGTATTTCCGGGTCTGACCCGGATTGACTCTCTCAAGAAACTGGTCCAAGCCTACAAATTGGATCCCGGTCGGACCCTCCAACACACCTTCTGTTATGACCCGTCTAGTAAGTGGTCCCTTTCAGTCTCTTGGGGGTACACCGCGCAGCTATACCCGTCACTGATTACTGCAAAGGACTTGGCAACTGCGTTTCAGACGTTTGTGACGTGGAGGAGTTGGAGTCGAGGGCCGTTTTCGTTCAATACCCGGTTGATGAGCCCCAACCCGTGTAAGAGGCCTGCTATTTATTTCTTGGACCGGGTTCATAGTATTGGAGAGGGTCAGACCGTGACTACCTACAAGCGGTTTTGGGCTGGGCCAGGGAAGGAATGTGGTCAAGAGGAGTATGGTTCTGCCTTGCCTGCTATGTATATAAATGTCACAGCTGCTGAATTGGAGCCTGACACGTGGAAGAAGGTGAGAATTTCATTTCTTGATGGAATTTTGCGGTAGTGTCCAACTTTCTTCTCCTTGCCTTAGACTTTTTTGATTTGACTTTGACTGTGACTTAACTTTTACTAAACCAAGAATCACGTTAACGTCTGCCTGTTCAAAGTCGACTAGAAGGCACTCCGAGTGCTAAGTCAGTTCAACGATTTAATCTATTGTCAAGTTGAGATACGTTCCTTACAGTATACCATTTACAGTTAGTTTTTGTTTCCACTTTTATCTTGAAACTTACGTGGAGACTAAAATGTGTTTGGAATAATTCGATGATCAGGCAAGAAGAAGACAATGCTGTGAGATAGTCAATGGTTCCACCGCGGAGGCGAACGGTCTCGTACAGGTGAAGATTAGAAGCTGCAGCCGCTGGGAATCTGTAACACCGGCATATAGAAGATGATCCCTGCAACAACTTTTGCGTCAACTTGACCATTGACCATGTCCAAATTTAACAGGGTAATGGAAGTAAAGGCTTCAATTTTGACCTTGTCAAGTACTGCTCTGGTTTTACTATCATGTTTTTAGTTAAAAAAAAATACTTGCATGTATAAACAAAAAAATTTCTTAGACCAAATTAAAAGTTACTGGTAATTAATTGAAATTTTCAGTTTGGCGCAAAAAAATTTTAAAAAATTATGTTTTGAAAAGTGATATGACTTTTCGGATTAAATTGTTAATAAGAACAAAGGGAGTACGAAACTGCAGAAAGGGAGAAAAACTTGGGTGCCGGTCGGGTATGGCCACGTGGTGTCTGACCACGCATTTCAGCGGTCCAAAATTATTTTGGAGGACACAGATTTCTTCCGCCTCTCTCTCTCCTCTTTCTCTGTTTGTAATCTGTAGGGATACAACTGGTTACGAGAGAGACACTCAGAAATGCTGCTGGATGTGTGTAGGTGTGCTATTTTTATGCATTCTATTCCATCTCTCTATTTTTTTGCATTCTATTCCATATCTCTCCACAGTACATGTAAGCATGGTAGTCTGTTTCTTTCTTTCTTTTTGGCCCTTCATTCTTTCTGGTGCAGTAAAACATCATTTTTTTCGCAAAAAATGATTGATGGTGAGTTCCCGCATAATATTTTCAGTATTTTCAGATTATAAATCATCAAATCAGTTGATGTATGTAATAGGAATGATTTGGGGAAGTATAAAAAAATACCGAAAATGCCTTAGTGGAAACTCCGTCTAGAACTGAAATTATGTTATAGTGTCAATTCGGCTTGAGCTCCATTTCCAATTGGCAAAATCTAGTAATTCTTGGGTGCGTGTAGGGTATGGTCACGTGGTGCCCGACCACGTTTTTTGGCCGTCCAGTCCAGATTTAAAAGAGAGTCCCTCTCTCTACTCTCTTACTCTCTTTTATATCTGAGCCGTCCAAAACAATTTTGGATGGCCGAGATGTATGGTCGGACACCACGTGGCCATACCCTACAAGCACCCAAGTTTTTCTCGCTAGCAAGGCAAGATGACTCATAACGACATAACGTGTATGCAGTGTAATGCTATTGGAAGTATCGTAGCGAGAATCCATTGTAACAGTAATCGTGAACTTCTAAAATTACTTAACAAAAATTGGAAAAGCGCCTAAATCAGTTATAGCAGTCGGGTATCAGCCCTAACGCCAGTGAGCTGATCTTGAATTAAAAAAAAATTTGATCTCTCACGGAAACTGGTCGATACGTATGAAATTGTTTACCTCACTGGTATATTGGTGTGTAACCATATTTGAAGACACAAAAATCAACTTATATAGCCCGATACGTTTGAGTACCGCGGTTGCAAACCTATGCTATGGGGATTTTCTAGTAAAATCATATATAGTACATATACGTATCATAAAGTATATATACCATAATAATTCAGGCTTGAATGCAATATATATGCATGGGAAGAACAATCTGGAAATAGAAAGCCAACAAGATTGGAGAACTTCTAGTATAGAGGACCACTCCCAGTCTTGGGAAGTGACTGGTCAATTACACCACAAAGAAGACGATGGACATGAGATGTCATATATGAGGATGTGACATTGTGAACTTACCGGTTTGGTAGAATAATTTTCACTGGTTTTGAGGTCACCAAGTGGCTTGTTATTTCTGGGTTTAATTAATCAAAAAAATTGAATATGGTTCATGGATTGATCAGACTGAATTTTCATGCCATATCACGTTCATCAAATATGTTCCATCAAATAGAATCAATGATCTCATGATCCAAGGGATTGAAGGTACACAATTACACAGACTCTTTCTCTCGAAAACCTTTTTATTTTTTATTATTTTTGTTTTATTAAATTTGATAACCGGATGTTCAAACCAGCTAGTGCACACCTTGATTAATTTTGAAGACCTGGAGATAACGACCGAGCATAACCCGAGTTTACTGGCAGGAGGAAGAAAAACCTTTTTATTGTCATTGTCTTCAGAGTACTTTTGAGAAAATAATGCACCAAAATTGCTGCGATACCCAATTCGGGTCTCAAACTTTTTTACTCTAAGAGCAAGTCCACCCATTGGTCCTAAAATAAAATTGTTACAGTATTAAAGAATTTTAAAAAAAATAGTAATGTGGTTGCACCAATCCAAGCCATTACCAATGGATGCACTTAAATCTTGTCAAAAAATATGACAAATTATAGCAATAGCGAAAATGACTGAGAGTGGACTTGCTCGTAATTCTTTTCTTGTGATGCCAAGACGGTAAAAAGATGTTGGTAACAATTTGTAAAAATTGCACTCGATGAGTGTTGAATCTGGCTTCAGGCTCAGATCTCCTCCAAGGCAAGAAACCACCATTAGTGACTAACCTACCAATGACGATCAGGGAGGCACTTCGATTATTAAGGCAAGCACTTGGAGGAAGAATGTAAGTGCTGAGCTCTAGGGTTGCCAGTAACGAGAACTTCGTTAGGTTATGAATCTTACTTTATATAGAGTTGCCTGATTTGCCCTTCAAATTACACAGGTCGAAATTGTCTTCCGAAAATTACGCGAGTTGCACCTTTCGGACCTAAATCTAATGTTGATAGACCTGGCTCTGGATGATTCTAATGAATCTGTCCTCAATTGCCTGACCCGACCCGAATAGAGGGATCCGGCCTGATTGCTCGGTCCGGCCCAATGTTGTACGGCATTGGGCCCTTTAGGCTACAAGTTTGTTCTGAAATTTTTTTCTTTTTTCTCAATAAAAAAAAAATCACAGAAGAGCCTAGATTTTCCATTTCTAATTTTTAGTGATAACCAAATTACTTAATTTTGTATGGTGGACAGAAAAGCTTAAACCCTAACCTCACACCCCACTCAGAGTCCAGAATCCTCCACTTTGTTCTCATTTTCTACCCAAAATCAAGCATACTGCTGGCAACCAGAGTGGTTTTGTTGTGTGCTCTCTCTAGTCTATCCAATGTCTAAACCAACGTCCACCTCAACTTGGCCACATAATAAATCCAAAATTCCCAATTTGTGTGGCCGTTGGGAACTTCGTAGCCCAATCCACAGGTTTCTCCTATTCAATTTTCCACACTTCCAACAACCCACACTCCTCACCTATATATACCCCATACCCATACTTTTGCCTCAACCCATACCCAAAAAACCAGCTCTCAATTCAGTTTCAGTTTCCACTTCGTCAGCTTTTTCTTTAGATAAGATCACAAACAAGCTCTTGATTTCTACAATACCCAAATGGCAACTGCAGTTTCCGCCTTTGGAGCTGCCACCAGAGGACTGGTACTTTGATTTCCTTTTTCACCCTTTACATATATACTGTGTCCAAATTTCTTGTACACTTCTATGCATGCATGTCAATTTTCAATTGCTTATATCTTTCAAGTACGATTTTAATTTTTTTTTAATAGAAATGATTAAGAGCTGTCAAATAACATCCATATTGCACATATATAATCGTATACTCTTACAGATATAAACAATTTTTTGTGGTGTCGTGAATAGTGAAAGTGGACAAGAAATTTAGAACGGTGGGAGTATGATGTATTGATTTGTTATCATCTTATGATTTTGAAATGGTTCTTGATTTTATTGTCAGCCTCTGTTAAGTCTTGATCAGCAGAGGAATCAACTCTATTCCCCTACTGAAGTTTATTATAGCCTAGGAACACAACAACATGCCCAACATTTTGAACAACATGCCTTTGTGGCAGTGTTCCTTTGGCAACCGAGAGTATTGTTTGTTTTCAACTACCAGTGATTGCCAATGAGATGCTCCCACATAAGCTTGATGTTGTGCATGTTGTTGTGTTCCTAGGTTTCTCGTGTTATATTTAAACGGGTACAGTTCAATTTAGTTTGATTCGGGGTGAGCCCATACGGGCTTTGCCCGGCTTTAATTGCGACCCTTCTAGTGGACTTTAGGATTAGTCCTAGCAAACGTGGGAGCTGGTCTGGATTCGAGAAAGAAGCAAAAAACAACTTGTTTGGATTTGTTGCTTTATTACTGCATGCCATGCTTTTGAGTTGATTTATATTGGGTTCTTGATAGAGATCAAGTTGGCAAAGACTGATTACTGAAACCTTAAGAGTGTTTAAGGAATCTTAATTGAATTGGGAGAAATAAAAAGGGCTTGGTTTAATGATCTTCTTGTGATTTAGTCATGACCAATAAAACAATTTTTGGGCATACCCAAGTTTCTTCTCTTCAGAATCCCCTTCTCAATTCTCTTCTTTTTTCCCTAATCTTGTCTCCATTTGTTCCCCCTTGTGCTTCATCAGATTTTGTGTTTGGGGTCATTTCAAAATTAGAATTCTAGGCAGGGGAGCTGTAATTTCCTAGATATTTGATTGATTATTGGGAATGAATAAGGGACCATTTTTTTTTGTTGCAGTTTAATTTGAATGGCTCCAGTGCTGCAACGGCTGTTCCCACGGCATCCTTCTATGGCAACGGGTTGAAGAAAGTATACCCTAGCAAATCCACCAGCCAAAGGAAATTCAGAGTGGTTGCAGAAGTGGATGAGAAGAAGCAAACAGATACGGACAGATGGAAAGGCCTAGTTACCGATATATCCGACGATCAACAAGATATCACGAGAGGAAAGGGAATGGTGGACTCTCTTTTTCAAGCACCCATGGGTTCCGGAACCCACTACGCAATCATGAGCTCCTACGATTACATCAGTGCCGGTCTTCGCCAGTATGTTATCGAACAAAAGAAAACCCTGATGAGATTTACGGGTTTTTTTTACACCAAATGTTTATTCTGAACAAAATTAGGTTGAAAAAACATTGGGTATTTTGTAGTTGATTTTGATCATTGGATATTGTGTGGTAATATTTTTGCAGATATAACTTGGACAACAACATGGATGGCTTCTACATTGCTCCTGCTTTCATGGACAAGTTGGTTGTACACATCACCAAGAACTTCCTTACCCTACCCAATATCAAGGTTTGTTATCTATGTATTTCTCACTATCAAGTTTCTGTAGCTTTATGTCTCAGATTAAACTTTTAAACTCAATAGAATTTGCGCTTTCCTGAAATTCTTGACAGGTTCCTCTTATCCTGGGTATTTGGGGAGGCAAAGGTCAGGGGAAATCATTCCAGTGTGAGCTTGTGTTTGCCAAAATGGGAATCAAGTGAGTCCAACCGTCCTCCTCCTCTTGTTATTATCATAACACTTGTACATACACCTACCGGACTCATCTGGACAAACCCTTCTTACAATGGGTGGACCATATTGTGGGGGTCTGTCGAGATTCTGGTAGGTGGGCACGTATGTTTTCTTTTATTGAAGTGCTTATGCTAAGATCTTGTCCTTGATTAAATCGCAGTCCCATTATGATGAGTGCTGGAGAACTAGAAAGTGGAAACGCTGGAGAGCCAGCAAAACTGATTAGGCAACGGTACCGGGAGGCAGCAGACATAATCAGGAAAGGAAAAATGTGTGTCCTCTTCATCAACGATCTTGATGCAGGTGCTGGTCGGCTTGGGGGCACCACCCAATACACGGTCAACAATCAAATGGTAAATGCCACCCTTATGAACATTGCTGATAACCCAACAAATGTCCAGCTACCGGGCATGTACAACAAGGAGGAGAATCCACGTGTTCCTATTGTAGTCACTGGTAATGACTTTTCCACATTGTATGCACCTCTTATACGTGATGGTCGTATGGAGAAGTTCTACTGGGCTCCTACTAGGGAAGATCGGATTGGTGTTTGCACCGGTATTTTCAGGACTGACCATATTCCTGAGGAGGATATTGTCAAACTTGTTGATACTTTTCCTGGGCAATCAATTGGTAAGCTTCAGCTTCGAAACATCTTCTATATTCATTATTCAGTAAATTCACTATATTGCTAAAACTCTGTCACCACATTTGGAGCCACTTTGAATGGTGAGAAATGCTTAGAAATGAGAATCTCATCATTGATTTGGTGGATAATTGAAGGTGACCAATTTCCCACCATTTCTGTGGTGAGAAACACCAATCCTTTTATTTTCTCACCATCCAAAGGGCTTGGTAATGAGCAACAAAAACTACTCTAGTAAACGAAATGTATTACAAATGCATTTCCCATTGTTAAAGTTAATACAATGGTGATATGTATGAACGACGTGAAATTTATGCAAGAATCTTATGGGCATCCACATCATTGTGTCTGTGTGCAGACTTCTTCGGTGCCCTCAGGGCAAGAGTATATGATGATGAAGTGAGGAAGTGGATTTCGGGTGTTGGGGTAGAAAACATTGGGAAAAGGCTTGTGAACTCAAAGGAGGGACCCCCGACTTTCGAGCAACCAAAGATGACTCTCGAAAAGCTCCTTGAGTACGGTAACATGCTGGTTCAAGAGCAGGAGAATGTGAAGAGAGTCCAATTGGCTGACAAGTACCTGAGTGAAGCAGCCCTTGGAGATGCTAACGATGATGCCATTAAAAGAGGAACTTTCTATGGTCAGACACCTTCATCCTAAAGGCCCTAGTAGGAGGTTTGCTTCTGCCTTTGGATGATGTAAAGCCTGAGAAAGATTTTTCTTAAGCTTTCTTTCCATTGTTGTTTGGATGCAGGCCAAGCAGCTCAACAAGTCAATCTTCCTGTTCCCGAAGGCTGTACCGATCCTTCTGCAGAAAACTTCGATCCAACAGCCAGAAGCGATGATGGAAGTTGCTTGTATACATTTAACTTGGTGATCTGGAATTCTGAAAATTGAAAACGGGGATTAACCCTGAAAATTTTCTGGAATCAACGATGTCAACTTAGCTTCATAGATTGGAGTGTTTTATGCAGTAGTGTATACTTGGTTTTCCTGTTTCTTTTGCATTGTCAATTTTGAAGGCCTTCTTTGAGTATATTGTACACCTTCTTTGCGCATGTTGTGAATGGATCAGCATATGTTTCGTAAAAAGAATTGTACATTAATAAGCTTGTTTCATTCTCGTACCAAAAGCTGGCTTGACAATATCATCGTAGTAAAGGTCGTATCTTGTTGTTTCAACCGTCGAGCTGACAAAATGAAAATTTGAAATGTGAACTTCTTTGAGTGAAAATTACTTCAAACAGGGGAATCATGACGGTGTACGAGTGACCATATGCTATATTGGCATCATCTATCATGGTTGGAAATATCCACAGGTTATTAAATTTTTGGGTACGCCGGAAATGTACACAGGTTATTAGTTTAAGGGAAAATTTCAAAAAAGCACCTGACCTTTCACTCCAATCACAAATAGACACGTGACCTTTTAATTTTGTCAAATAAACACCTGGACTATCTTAAACGTCATCAATTCAACCCCTACCGTCAACTTCCGTTAATAATCAAACGAAATCCATCCGTCAATCAAACTTTTTTCCCTTAGAATTGACCCAATTCTCAATCTTACCCCTTGAAATGTGTTTTTTCCCTATTTCGACCTCTCTCTCTCTATCTCTCTCTCTCTCCCTTCTCTCTCCTCTCTCCTCTACATGGGGATTAATGAGACATTCTTTGAGAACTATATATGGTAAGATTGTGTAAAAAAAAAATTTATTATTTTTTTATTTGATTTTATTTTATTTTTTTACTTTTTTTTTTTCAATCTCCAATTCGTTTTTTTACATTATTTTCAAAAAGAAAAAAAAAAACATCAAATCAATCACAAAAATTACTCCCTCCTTCCCAAAAAGACAAACGAGGAGTTGAAAATAAGACAACAATTTCAAGAAAAATTTAATACTTTTTTATTTTTATTTTTTGTACTTATTTTTTTTTTTCAATTTTCAATTCTCTTTTTTTATAGTATTTTCTTTTTCAATTTCCAATTCATTTTTTATTACAGATTATTTTTTTCAATTTCTAAAATTTGTCCGGTCCGATAAAAAAGAACTTGAAAATAATACAAAATTATCAAGAAAAAATTCAATAATTTTTTAATTATTTTTTTAATTTTCAATTCGTTTTTTTACATTATTTTGAAAAAAAAAACTGAAAAAATTACTTCCATCTCCCCAAAAAAATTTCGGTCTGATAAACGAGGACTTGAAAATAAGACAACAATTTCAAGAAAAATTTAATACTCCTACATTTTTTAATTTTTGGTACTTTTTGTTTTCAATTTTCAATTCACTTTGTTTCCAGTATTTTTTTTTTTCAATTTCCAATTAGTTTTTTTTAGATTATTTTTTCTCAATTTCCAAAATTTGTCCGGTCCGATAAAAAAGAACTTGAAAATAATACAAAATTTCAAGAAAAATTCAATAATTTGACGTGTTGTGCACGTGTGATCAGTACCCAAATAAGAGGGTAAAATAGTCTCCCCGCATCTTAGAAGCTCCCAGGACGAAATTGCAAACAGTCTCTCTCTACAATTAGTCCCACGACTCTCTCCCCTCTCTCTCTACACGATCTCTACTCGACGAGCATGATGAACATC